>JAUTXW010000521.1:1800000-2260888 GCA_030620095.1 Kuschelorhynchus macadamiae | reverse complement strand
TCACACGTAGAGAGGATGTTCTTTAACATAGGCGGCAACTCTGCGCTGACTCGCCGCCAGCAACGTGGCCAGAGTCTTAAATAATTAATTTATGTTTTTTCATGTGAAAATTACAATAATTAGAAACAGTACGTAAATTGCTTTGTTTTTATTTATTTTCAAAAGAGTACAACAAACCAGATGTTCAGATTGGATATTCACAAAATATTATATAAGATTAATAAAAAAACATGCGCGTCCATTGTATTCAATATCAAGCATTTTGCAACAGATTTCTTTCTACATATTGCTGAGGAAAGAAGTCATGCTGCGTCAGGAGGATGTTCAATTTAAAGCATTAAATAATTGTTTACACATTTAAGAACTTTACTGAAATATAGGTCTATAGTTGTTATTATATACAGAGTGTCCCAACTAAAAGTATCCACCCCAAATAACAAGTCGCCAAGCTAAAAAAAAAATAAAACGCTCGGACCCGTCGATTTTGCTTTTGAGGGGGAAACATTTTGCGCCTACTTTCAATTTCGCAACATCACCCTCTGAGGGGGGATGAGATTCACCCCCAAAATGTTAAATGGAAAGGGGGGTCGAGTGATAACTTATTTTGAAGGGTTTCCGACCCTGGTTACAACTGCCAAGTTTGAAGCCTCTGCTGTCATTCCCGAAGAAATGGCAGCTTGTCGAAAAAAAAAATATTAATAAATTAACTGCAAGAGTTGGCTGCTTTAAATTTAGGCTATGATGCAGGCTAGTGAAAAGATTCTCGACCCCCCTTTCCATTTAACATTTTGGGGGTGAATTTCACCCCCGCTCAGAGGGTGATGTTGCGAAATTGAAAATAGGCGCAAAATGTTTCCCCCTCAAAAGCAAAATCGACCGGTCCGAGCGTTTTATTTTTTTTTTGTCTTAGCGACTTGTTATTTGGGGTGGATACTTTTAGTTGGGACACCCTGTATATATATATATATATATATATATATATATATATATATATATATATATATATATATATATATATATATATATATATATATATATATATATATATATATATATATATATATATATATATATATATATATATATATATATATATATATATATATATATATATATATACATTTAAAAAAATTCAATCCCAGGTAAATTTGCAAAACTTGACCACCCTGTATAACAGTGAATAATTTTGAACGACTTACAAGCGATTATTGTAGTCCTAGATACAATGCATTTTATAGAATATTTGGTTTTTCCATACCTGCTTCAATTATTTTCAAAAAATGGCCGGAGTATAACCCTTTTTTCCACTTTAACCTCGTCCCATTCCCTTGGTATAAATTTTAGACCCAACTAACATTATATCAAAATGATCACAACGAATAGGAGAATCAACTAAAATAATAATATACGGGTATCCCATTTAAAAAAACACAAGTTTGGTTCACCACGAACTTTTCAGACCACCCTGTATAATGGGTATAATTTTAAAACACAGCGTTCTTGACTATCAATCATATCCCAATTTTTTTTTTTCAAATTCCTCTCCGTTTGCCCACAATCGTCCACCCCATCTTGGTTGCACCACCCAGTATATATACAGAGGGAGTAGCAACTGACTAGTTAAGAAGAAAAATGAAAACCTTAGGTTAGTGGGGATGCAGTTTATGTATATAAAACGCCGAATAAAGATGTGGGACCCTTTATTGTTTTGTCAAGTTTTCAAGTTCAATTTATCCCTTCCTCAGGACTTTTCTACAAATAATTTAAAAAAAAGAAAGAAGTTAGAAACTGTCTAGTAAGTATAATACGTTTGAACTCACCAATGTGAGTGTTTGCTATTAAAACAGAAACATACTCTGAAGAAGATACACATTTAGTTGCACCAAATCATCATTCTGTTTATTTAAAAATTTTAAAAGTTAAAAGGTTAATAGCGAAAAATGAAATTAAAAACTTTTAAAAACATGTCTATCATGGGACTTCATTCATTCAACTAGCAAACACTTTTTTTAGAAGAATTTTAAACGCGAAAGTAGAGGGGACGTGAGTGAGAGAGATACAATATTATTTTTAACAAGAAAAAAGAAATAGAGAGAGTATCCTAAATTGGTAGTTGGAAGGCACAACGCAGAAGGATGACGGGTTGCCTATCTTACAGTGGTGTGTATACAATGCTCAACCTAATTTGATCTAATTTATGAAAATGTATACATAGTAATATGTTTATTTTATTTGGTAATTAATTAAGAGGATAAGTGTGAGAGGTCACGAAAAACCTTTAAAAATATGATAGTTGTCCTGTACTAGTTGCAAAATAATCAATTGTTCAAAAATAGCAATATAAAGATACAATAGGGAATAATTTATGTAATAATATTAGTTACAATGGTATATATGATATGTATAATATGGACATTTGGGGCGGGAGCGTCCAAAAACTGAAATTTGTTTTTTTCGTAACGTTAAAATATAACTGTATATGGAACTGAGGTTCTGGGTGTCACTCTTTTTGTTTATGTCTGGGTGTTGGATATATATATATATATATATATATATATATATATATATATATATATATATATATATATATATATATATATATATATATATATATATATATATATATAGTCTCGTCCAGTTTAGTTTCTCTGTTAATTGTCTTAGTCTACAGAACTACACAATATAAATACAGGGTTATTCACGCAACCCGTTCATTAAAAGTTTTTGATGATGCCATTTAGATAAAAATTTCAAATTTTGGGATTAAGGTAAGGTCAAGGGGTACTTCTTTTTTGAAATATTTTCAACTTCCTGTCACTTCCGGTTTAACCGGAAGTTGGTATCAACTTGCTTATTTTAAATGGAACACCCTGTATTTTATTATATTTTTGGATTCTACGGAGAATTTTATTGCTATTTTATGTTTTTTATGCATGTCCTATACCTAGGTTCAAGCGTTCTTAAGATATTTGACCTTGAACCGAAAATGAGCCTTCGGGGTACCAAATTTTAAAATCTCAAATTTTTGTAAGCTTTGAAGATATAATCTTCATATTTTGCAGACAATCGGTAAATAATCTTAGGTTTCTATTTTTTTTATTGAATTTGTCTATTTTTATACAGGGTGTCCTAAATTCAGCGGTAAACATTCACATTTTCAAAGCCGCTAAGGTCCGTTTTTTTAAATGGGACACCCTATAACTTTATGCACTATCAAATGTAGAATTTCATTTTCTATCGAACTGTATTAAGGTTCCTTATACCTATTCGTAACCATTTTCGAAATAATTGGGTTTTATAAAAATATCGTATGTATTTGCTTAAATGTTTACATGTTCCAATGGTGAGCCATGGAAAAACAATTAAGATCCAATATCCAATATGACAGATAATTAGTATGCGTTATTTATCGAAAGCTGTCAGTGATAAACTAAATCTTCTAAATCGAAATGGAAGAATACTCAAACGCTGATATTCTCAATCTATTTTATATTCATGGAGAATGTTATAAAATTTTGGAGAGAACGTGTCGTGTGTTTAATGAACGCCACCCTGATTTGCCGTCAATGAACAAGTCAAAATTTAAGAGGATTGAAACGAACTTTTTGCGTTTTGGCAAGGTTAAAGTTACAAAACATGTTCTGAAACCAGTGACAAATGCCGAGGATAACGTAATTAACACATTAGCTTATTTCCACGCAAACCCGCAAAGTTCAATACCGTCTGCAGAAAACGATTTGGGAATTTCTTCTTCATCTGTCCAAAGAATCTTGAGCGAACATCATATGCACCCTTATTCCTTCTAAAACGTGCAAGCCTTGAGACCTGGTGATGACGTCCGACGAGTAGAATTTTGCGAATTCATGTTTTTGAAAATTCAAGAGGACCCTCAATTCCTTTCAAAAATATTTTGGACCGATGAAGCGAAATTTTCTAGAGAAGGAATAACAAATAGAAGAAACGAACATTTCTGGGCAGCAGAAAATCCGCAAGCTTTACGCGAAACGTGTTCTCAAGAGAGGTTTAGCTTCAATGTTTTCGGTATAGCATTAAATGATCAGGCGCGGTACTGTATTTATGAAGACAATTTAAACAGTGATAAGTATTTGGAAATTCTACGAGGGACGGTTTCTGAATTTATAGAAGAAATTCCTATTGGTGAGCTGCAAAATTATTGGTATCAATTAGATGGGGCACCAGCACATAATTCCGCTGCAGTTTATCTCCAATTATCTCGAATTTTTGAAGATCGTTGGATTGGTCCCAATGGCCCTTGGAGATGGCCCCCGCGATCGCCTGATTTAACAACCCTAGACTTTTATTTATGGGAATTTATCAAAGGTAAAGTCTATGCTTCCCCAGTAAATAACCAACAAGATTTACTGGACAGGATACGAACAGCTTTTGCCGAATTAGAAAACGGACAAATTCAACGGACCACAGCAACTGTACAAAGAAGAATTGAAATGTCTGTCTTCAAATGAACGGACAGCATGTAGAACATTTGTTATAATTCAATTTTATTATTTTATATATTTATTGTTGATTGTTAGATTGCTATAATTTTTAAGTTCACTAAAACAAGTTTAGAACAGTCTCGAACTTAGTAGATATGGTTAAAAATAATGTAAACAATTTATTACATTTTTTACAACTTTAACTTTTCCGAAACGAAAAAATTTCGTTTCAATCCTCTTCAATTTTCTCTTGTTCATTGGCGATAAATGACGATGTTTTTCATTAAAAACATGGCATTTGCTCTCCAATATTTTGTAACATTCTCGGCGAACATAAAATAAATTGAGAATATCAGCTTTTGAGTGTTATTTTATTTTAATTTAAAAGTTTCAAATCAGCTGTCATGTTGAATAGAAAAGCACAACAATTGTTTTTCTATGGCTTACTACGGGAAGGAAGGATAGTTTAATAAAAACCTGATTATTTCGAAAATGGTTACGAATAGGTATAGGGAACCTTAATACAGTTCCATAGAAAATTAAATTCTACATTTGATAGTGCATAAAGTTATAGGGTGTCCCATTTAAAAAAACGGACTTTAGCGGCTTTGAAAATGTGAATGTTTGCCGCTGAATTTAGGACACCCTGTATAAAAATAGACAAATTCAATAAAAAAAATAGAAACCTAAGATTATTTACCGATCGTCTCCAAAATATGAAGATTATATCTTCAAAACTTACAAAAATATGAGATTTTAAAATTTGGTACCCCGAAGGCTCATTTTTGGTTCAAGGTCAAGTATCTTAAGAACGCTTGAACCTAGGTATAGGACATGCTACATAAAATAGCATTAAAATTCTCCGCAGAATTCAAAAATATCATAAAATACAGGGTGTTCCATTTAAAATAAGCAAGTTGATACCAACTTTCGGTTAAACCAGAAGTGACAGGGAGTTGAAAATATTTCAAAAAAGAAGTACCCCTTGACCTTACCTTAATCCCAAAATTTGAAATGTTTATCTAAATGGCATCATCAAAAACTTTTAAGGAACGGGATGCGTGAATAACCCTGTATATATACATATAGGGAGAGGTAGTAGCAACTGACTAGTTAAGAAGAAAAATGAAAACCTTAGGTTAGTGGGTATGCAGTTTATGTATATAAAAGGCTGAATAAAGGTGTGGAACCCTTTATTGTTTTGTCAAGTTTTTGAGATCAATTTATCCATTCCTCAGGACTCTTCTACAAATAATTAAAAAAAAAGAAACAAGTTAGAAAATATCTAGTAAGTTACGTTTGAACTCACCAATGTGGGTTTGCTATTAAAACAAAAACATACTCTGAAGAAGATACACATTTAGTTGCACCGAATCATCATTCTGTTTATTTAAAAATTTTAAAAGTTGAAAGGTTAATAGCGAAAATTGAATTTAAAAATTTTTAAAAGCATGTCCATTATGGGACTTCATTTTGTTAACTAGCAAACACTTTTTTTAGAGGAATTTTAAACCCGAAAGTAGAGGGGACGTGAGTGAGAGATATACAATATTATTTTTAACAAGAAAAAAGAAATAGAGAGTATACTAAATTGGTAGTTGGAAGGCACAACACAGAAGGATGACGGGTTGCCTATCTTACAGTGATGTGTATACAATGCTCAACCCAATTTGATCTAATTTATGAAAATGTATACATAGTAATATGTTTATTTTATAATGGTAATTAAGAGGATAAGTGTGAGAGGTCACGAAAAACCTTTAAAAATATGATAGTTGTCCTGTACTAGTTGTAAAATAATCAATTGTTCAAAAATAGCAATATAAAGATACAATAGGGAATAATTTATGTAATAATATTAGTTACAATGGTATATATGATATGTATAATATGGACATTTGGGGCGGGAGCGTCCAAAAACTGAAATTTGTTTTTTTCGTAACGTTAAAATATAACAGTATATGGAACTGAGATTCTGGGTGTCACTCTTTTTGTTTATGTCTGGGTGTTGGATATATATATATATATATATATATATATATATATATATATATATATATATATATACAATGTGTCCCAAATTTGGCTTACATGCATTGCTATCTCGTAAACCGCTATAGCTACAGGGTGGGTTAAATTAGGAAAGTTTTAGAGAATTTTATTACAAATTTGATGACGTTTTGAAGTTTAGGATATCTTTTGTGGTTTTCAAGATAATTGGGAAAAATCAAAATGGTGCATTTTCAACTTTTGCCCGTAGCTTCTAAACGACTCGTATTATGGTTTTATGGTTTATACATTATTAGGGCACTTTTATTAGAGGAACATTATGCAGGTAAAACGAAGTTTCTAGCTTCAATTGTTTTTGAGATATTGGCATCAACTTTTTATTTTCTTACCGACGCCATATTGGATTATTGTATTTTTGGAAAGATCTTTTTAAGAGCTTTCCAATGATGTATAACAAGGTAAGATTATTATTTTTCTTGAGCTCTAAAAACCAAAATAATTGTTTTTTTTTAAGTATGTATGATTACGCATGGCGGCCATAATGAAACAAAAGAATGCCGCATGTCAACAATCATTTTGTGTTCCTGAATAGTACTTGTTATCATTTTCTCATTGTGCCGAGTTTTTACAAAGTTTATTTGAGTTTCTTATACTACTTAAAATGGAGGGTAATTATTCCAACGAAGAGAATTTGGATATGATAGAACTTTATTTTAAAGCAAATAGAAATACACAAGCAGCTGCGCGTTCATACGAAGAACAATTTCCAGACCGACATCAACCAAGCCAAAGGCATTTCAGATTTCTAATTGTAAACTTGTTAGCTTATGGGTAAAAATATTAATTCAATCATCGATGTTTCAGATTTTCAACTAAGATATTATACTAACAGTGAATACCTAGTGACTAAAATGTAACTATCACACTATTGAAAATACCTAAACTAAATTTAAATTAACACATAAAAAAATATAAGTTACACCACATGCCTCCCTCCATTTTCCACACATTTTTGACATTTCTCCAATACCTTCCGTGTAACCCTTCTTAAGGTGTTCCTGTTAATATTAGCAAAAACATCTCGGACTCTGTCTTCTAGCTCTCTGAGACTTTCTGGCGGAGAAAATTCGTAGACCTCATTTTTTGCGTATCCCCATAAATAAAAATCGGTAGGAGTAATATCCGGTGACCTTGCCGGCCAAGCAACAGGGCCATTATTAGTGATAATATTTTCCCCGAAAGTATTTCTGAGGACCGCCATCACCTCTCTGGTACCGTGAGCCGGACAGCCATCTTGTTGGAACCAAATATTTTGCAGGTCGTTTGGGGGAACAGAATTTATAACTTCTGGAATTATTTGTTCCCGTAATAGTCGCAAATATCTGTTACCCGATAAATTTTCTTGGAAAATGAACGGCCCAATCAAACGGTTATCTAAAATACAAATTGTTATGAGTGATTTAAAGCAGAAGTGCATTGTTTGGAATTACCTATAATGCCACACCACACATTGAACCCAAATTTTGTTTGTAAACGTCTTTCTTCTAAATTATGAGGATTCTCGGTGCCCCAGTAATGAGTATTATGTTTATTGAAAATTCCACAGTTTGTAAATCGTGTTTCATCTGTCCAAAGTACTTTAGAATGAAAGTTGGGTATTTGCTGGCATTTGTTGATGAACCATTCACTAAACGTGATTCTTCTAGCAAAATCATTTACCTGAAGACCCTGTACAATAGTAGGTTTATAGGGATGAAAGTGAAGTTTTTTCAAGACTCGTTGGACGGTTGATTGGGGAATTGCCGTTTGTTCTTCAATGTTTCTTACTGAGGTTGTTGGGTTGTCCCTGACACTTTCTATTATAGCTGCGTTCCTTGCTTCATTATCTATTGAATAGGTCTTTGGTTTCGGTTTCAAAAAAGACCCGTAGGCTAACAGGTTAACAATTAGAAATCTGAAATGCCTTTGGCTTGGTTGATGTCGGTCTGGAAATTGTTCTTCGTATGAACGCGCAGCTGCTTGTGTATTTCTATTTGCTTTAAAATAAAGTTCTATCATATCCAAATTCTCTTCGTTGGAATAATTACCCTCCATTTTAAGTAGTATAAGAAACTCAAATAAACTTTGTAAAAACTCGGCACAATGAGAAAATAATAACAAGTACTATTCAGGAACACAAAATGATTGTTGACATGCGGCATTCTTTTGTTTCATTATGGCCGTCATGCGTAATCAAAGCCTACTTTAAAAAAAACAATTATTTTGGTTTTTAGAGCTCAAGAAAAATAATATATATATATATATATATATATATATATATATATATATATATATATATATATATATATATATATATATATATATATATATATATATATATATATATATATATATATATATATATATATATATATATATATATATATATATATATATATATATATATATATATATATATATATATATATAGTCTCCTCCAGCTAAGTGTCTCTGTTAATTGTCTTGGTCTACAGAACTATACAATATAAATATATAACAAGGATAGAACTCAGTTCATGCCCTCGTAAGTTAGTATAACGCCAACGAGAAACAAGTCCCACGGCGCGAGATATATTCTCCCCGCTTTCGAACCGCCAAAGGAAGGAACAAATTTGTTTTAAAAGTAAAACCAGTCAAAACAAGGAAGTCGGTTGGTTTTATATCTTTACTAGGCGCAACACACTTTAAATGTGCAAAGCAAATGCATCAAAGTCGATGCTCTAAATTTTCTTTAACAAGCTCATTTCGCACCACCTGGAGCCTGGTGGGAGTATTTTATGATTACAAAGCTGGACTATCGGAAGTGTCTAGAGGTGAGGTGAAGATTTTATGGGTTTTCGCATAGAATTTCAGATACAAAACATCAGCGTAAATATTATCCAATTAGAGATTTATAAATTAAATCTTAAAAAATATCACCTTTTGAGATTTTTTTTTCAGATCTTTACGTTTCAGGGCATCTATATGCCGAAAAATATGTTTTCTCAATTCCGTCCTGTCTGTTCGCGGCACAGTTAAAAAACTACTTAACCGAGTAAAAATTATTACTAAAAAACTGCTTATCCAATTGCACAAAAATCAGGTATTATGTAGGAATCGCCTGGTAAAATTTTGGTCATAATCCAAGATGGCGGAACAAAATGGCGCGTTAGTAAAATATTTAAAAATTCAGCCTGCAAAACTACCTAAGGGCCTGGTTTCAAATTGCGTGCAATAACTGTGGTATACAGATGAACTAGTAAAATTGTGGTAATAATTCAAGACAGAGGAACAAAATAGCGGCTATATATAATATTTGTAATCGTGAAAAAATTTATCTTCTCAGGTTTTATAATATTGAATAAATTAATAGGAAATTTTATTTTCATAAGAAGTTTGAAATGACATTGAATAACATAACATTTTTATCCTTTACTAAACTTAAATTTAAAAAAATAAATTTTACTTGAATGTTAGTAAAATAAAACATTTCATATCATATTAAAGACGTGTTGAAATAATAATCTTGATTAACTTAATCGCAAATGTTATTTGCATAAAAAGTTTGATGTGACGTATATATCATTTACCAAATTAAACTTAGAAAAATATAATTTCATCGAACTCTGCTAAAAAAACACTTTATGTAAGTTTAGAGACATGTTGCATTATTGATGTTAACTAAATACAGTAACTGTGTGTTAATTTAGCACATGACTTATGTCAAAAGATTCCTTGGAGGAAAAAAAATCCAGGAAATCGTTGTCGTTGTCATGACAACCGGTCAAAATAGACGCTCTCCATTGGACGAAAATTTTAGGTGTGAAATTTTGTATTAAACTGGTCTAGGTCTTCAATATTTTGGATAACAAATTTCAAAGATTCGAACAGAAAACATAATATTTTTAAAATTTCTATTTACTGATTTTTACAATGCATATATTATCAATATGATTGTGTCAGCAGATATTCGGTGGAAATCCATAATAATATGATGTAAAATGTAAAAAACCAACAGTATTTTTTACAAACACTTCCACTATATTTAATTTAACAACGTGACATGTTTTACTACACAGTAGCCTCTTCGGACGTTACATCTCGAATGCACAAGCTTACAAGTTAAGGTGATATTTATATAACTAAGTATAATACAACCATTTGGAAATTTTAATGCCTTGAAAAAGGTCTGGGAATTTTTACGTACTAGCAATAAAATAAAAAGAAATTACCTAAAATTATTAGAATATATTTAACAAGGGTAAATTATTTTAAAGAGTTTAGATATTAGAATAGCGTATAAAAAAATAATTCTTTAAGTAGATATATCAAAAATAATAAAACTAAGTCTGATAAACTAGAACAATCAGGTGTATACCAATTAAACTGTGGAGATTGTGACAAAACATATATAGGTCAAACAGGCAGACATTTCGGTAAAAGAATAGAGGATTGATTAATTGAGAGCGGTCACACTTTTAAAAAAAATTTTAAAATTTTACACCTAGAAAATAAGGGTCATAAATTGAATATACTGGAGTCTCTAGAAATAAATAAACTCAAACATTCAAATTGCTTGCTAAACGATCAGGTAGATCTCAATAATTCACCCTTGTTAAATATGTTCTAATAATTTTAGGTAATTTCTTTTTATTTTATTGCTAGTACGTAAAAATTCCCAGACCTTTTTTAAGGCATTAAAATTTCCAAATGGTTGTATTATACTTAGTTATATAAATATCACCTTAACTTGTAAGATTGTGCATTTGAGATGTAACGTCCGAAGAAGCTACTCTCTAGTGAAACATGTCACGTTGGTAAATTAAATATAGTGGAAGTGTTTGTAAAAAATAGTGTTTGTTTTTTCCATTCTACAGCATATATTATCTCTGTCTATAGCTAAATGTATTTTTGTCACTTCTAGTTTAATTTTTTTCTTTCATAACCTTAGAAGACTCGTCTTTACATTAACGATATTAATAGCGTTCTCACAGGATTTTGGTTAAGAATTCTCATCAAATTCCTGTCTGCCGCGGCATGTTTCTATATCGTCTAATGATCGAACATACCGATAGAACAAAATGAATGAAACCCCGGTCAACGCGGATGCACTCTCGTTTTTCTCCGATTGAAGATCGAGTTAAGCGAGACCAAATAGATTATTTAAAGAGATAACCGGGATCGAAGCGGAAGAACTAGGGGTTTATTATGGCCCTTAGATATGTGTTGATTAAGAGGCCCAGTAGAGATAACCGGGTAGTGGTTTAATGCAAATTAGATGTTTTTGAGTTGAGTAACTTTCCTTTACCCGGAACTTCCCTGTTATGCCTTTTCATAGGATTAGTAAAGTGCGACCCAGTTTAGTTCCCCACGTATTCATTTAGTACACATATACATTTACTATCTTTCCAATTTCCAAATATTTTACCAGTTTCTATCTACGCCACACTGGACTTTTTTCCGTATCAGTTTATTTCTATATCACACTTAATTTGTGTGAAAATTTTGTCAGACAAGACATTAAGATTTTTTTTACGTTGGTTTTATAAACATTTTGTTCGGCCGTTTTGAATTCGTATCAAATTTTACCAGTACGTCTCTATATCACCCTTAATTCTTACACAAAATTTGATATCAACCTAGTAAGTAGTTTTTCATGCTAATTTTTTTAAAATGTTTTATTAAGCCACCAGTTTTTAGAAATCATAAAATAAATATATAAATAAATCTCACATCAACAACTAGGATAGTTTTAAACATAGAAGGGTATAATTGACACTAGTAATACCATTGTCCATGTAAACTTAAATCAAAGAAACTACATTTTTCGTATTATATATATGTTTTTTTCTTACCTTATTCCAAAATTAAAGATATTTCTCAGGCGACCACTGTCAAAGGTGAATATTAAATACCAAAAATTTTATAAATGACATATGTCTGGAACAATGGAACAATTTTTATTTTCATCTGTCTCATCACCTCATTTAACTGTCAAAAACAAAATGTTTGGTGTTATTTTGTAATAATAACACAGGGTAACAAAATGAAAACAAAAATTTGGTGCCGGAAATCTAACATCTGATTTTAGATGTTTTTAATGTCCTGATTCCAAAAATGCCACCAGATTTTTTCTATCAGCTCTAGTTTTTGAGATACAGGTTACAGGTTAACTGATATTTTTTTCTGATAAAGGACAACAAATAAAGAGATAAATATGTACTTAATCGTCAAAATAGAAATTTCCCAGAATCTAATTAACCAAATGGATACCTGAAATTGTCCCTGACCCAATGTTCCTATACTGGGAACTATTCAATACACTGCTCTTAATTACCTTTATACTTTTATATTTTTTCCCAAGTAAAGTTGTGCTATCATTTTGTGTAAATTTTGGTCGTTTTGTAGTATCAAGAAACTAAACTGAAACAATGGCATCCACAAGCAGACGTACCTGTGTAAATCATCCCGATGTTTTTGTTATGTGTGTGGGGAATACACTTTGAAAGAGAACAGAAAAACGATTTCTGACTTTGTGAAAAGAGCTTATCTTGCCTATTTTGGCGTTCATTTAGGAGATCAAGATAAATCTTGGGCGTTACATTTCATATGTAAAACATGTGTTGAGCATTTGCGACAGTGGAAAACTGGAAAGAGGAAGTGCCTAAAGTTTGGTGTACCAATGATCCAGAAACACCAACGTCTGACGAAGTTCAAAGAATTCAATCAGAAAACGACAGCGAATTTGAAGCAGATTTAGCAACTCCGCAGTGTTTCAATCACAAAGAACTAAACGATCTTATAAGAGACCTGTCTCTCAAAGGAATCCACTGAATTACTTGCATCCAGATTAAAAGAAAAAATCTACTTTGTCCAGGTACTAATATTAGATTTTATCGTAAAAGAGATAAGGATCTGCTGCCTTTTTTCGCTCAGGAAAATGACTTGGTATTCTGTAACAATATAAAAGGGTTGTTAGAAAAAATGGGTTTGTCTGAATACACTCCAGATGATTGGCGCCTTTTTATTGACAGTTCAAAACGTAGTTTAAAATGTGTCCTTTTACATAAAGGTAACAAATATGGCTCAATTCCTATTGGTCATTCTACTACCATGAAGGAAGAATATGAAACAATTGCACATTAGTTTTAAGAAAAATTAAATATGAAGAACATCAGTGGGCAATTTGTGTTGATTTAAAAATGGTTAACTTCCTCCTTGGACAGCAGAGTGGTTATACAAAATAACCTTGTTTTTTGTGCCTTTGGGACAGCAGAGCTAAAAATGAGCAAAACAAAAATTGCCCTTCAAGAGATGTCATGATTCAAGGAAAACAACGTGATCAACGAACCTTTGGTTTCAAGAGAAAAAATCTTACTTCCGCCCTCGCATATCAAGCTAGGCCTAATGAAGCAATTTGTGAAGGCTTTAAATCGAGATGGAAATTGTTTTGGGTATTTGTCACGTAAATTTCCTGGCATAAGCACGGAAAAACTAAAAGCTGGTATATTTGATGGTCCTCAAATAAGGGAACTTGTTAAAGATCCACAATTCACCACATCAATGAACGAGACTGAATCTAACGCTTGGCGTTCATTTGTTCAAGTAGTACAAAATTTTCTTGGCAATCATAAAGCAGAGAATTACGTAGAATTAGTGGAAACTATGCTTTCAAATTTTAATATTCTCGGCTGTAACATGAGTATAAAAGTTCACTACCTTCACAGCCACCTAGATCGTTTTCCAGAAAACTTAGGCGATTGTAGTGAAAAACAGGGGGAAAGATTCCATCAGGATATTAAAACTATGGAAAATCGTTTTCAAGGACGATGGGATAGCCACATGATGGCGGACTACTGCTGGAGCCTTCAGCGAGATTGCCCTAATAAACTCCATTCTAGAAAGACGTATAAAAAAGAAAATTTTTATGTGATTAATGACTAATGTAATTATGTAAATTAAGTTTTTGCAATAAATACTTAAATCCATGTGTCTTTATTTTTTAACTGGCAATAGTAATATTATATATTATAGTAGTTATAACGTAACATATATATATATATATATATATATATATATATATATATATATATATATATATATATTTTAAAAATTAGATCTGATAGACAAAATCTGAGAACTTTTTTACATTCTGCATCCAAAAATTGCCCAGGAAAAGCTAAAAAATCGCAGGCACCAAAATGTGTGTTGGCCTGTGTAATTAATCAATTAACTTATATTATATGTATTTTAAATAATTTATGTTAATTGATACGGTCCAGAAACTTTTAAAAATGTACCAATTTTAACTATACTCATTTTACAAGTAAGTTTAGCTCATAGATTTTATAATTTTCCATCAACTCTATATTGTAACCTTGAAGAAGGAAATAAAGATTTCCGAAAGCTCGGCATAGTAGTATAGCATAGAGTCTTCTTTTAACCAGCCCTTATAATAATAATAATAGTAATCTTTATTGTCTAACAGATACATCCATTTATAAGGCAATTGAGCATGAATAAAAGACAAAATATAAGTAATAACATCACTTAGATAAGCTAATGTGAATAGAATTAAATATTGTTATATTTTAAACTAAAAAAGAAAAGTGCAACAGAATTCTGCCCATAATTTGAAGTGTGACCATAAAAGTTGTTTGCATATATAACATGTCACCCTTAATTATCATTCAAGGCACAATAATCTATTCTTTAAGAGTGTTGCAAGCCTTGCTAGATATTCATAGCCTATATATATATATATATATATATATATATATATATATATATATATATATATATATATATATATACAGTGACCGTCTAAAGTCCGTTCCCCCCCTACTCATTTTTGAGCCAACTCGTATATCGCAACGAAATTTGGAGGGCTTAAATAGGAGATGAAAAGCTATTTTTTTATGAAAAAATGATAGCTAAAAGTTATAAAATGGCGGCTACGCGCCATCTTGAATTAATATTTTAAATACAACACCCCGCATATTATTCCATTTTCAAAATCTGCTCATTATTCTTAACATTTTTCTCTAATACACTTTATTCCTAAATGTAATTGTTTTCGTTTTAATGACGTTTGAAAATTGAAAATCCGGTTTAAAATGAAGTAATGGTTTTAGTCACTTTCGATAAAAAATTCTGCTAACTAAATTTTTTAATTAATTTGTAGTTAAATCTTTTAATGAATTCGACTAATAAGAGGCGTAAAGACAGTATTTTAAAGATAAACAGTACCACTTACCGGGAAATCTTGAAGGTTACGAATTTGTTCTGTAAATTCACAAGGGAAACAAATTAGTTGGTAAAAAAATATTTTATTTATTTTTGAATAACAATTATTTAACCCCAACAATAATTATTTTATCAAGTGTTCGATGTGACCCCCTCCTAAATCTTGACAATAAAGTGCCCTATTATGAATAGCTTCTCTCACGTTGATGAAAGTCTGTTTATCTATTTCTTCACATGCTTCTCTTATTCTGCGTTCCAACTCTTCTATTGTTTGACATTCAGTGGCGTAGATTTTTAACTTCAGATATCCCCAAAGGAAAAAATCTAGAGGGGTAAGATCCGGAGATCTTGGTGGCCATTCTGTACTTCCCCTGCGACCTATCCATCGCCCAGAAAAGTTTGTATCGAGAAACTCTCTAGCTATGCGATAGAAATGGGGAGGTGCTCCGTCCTGCTGAAATATGATTTCACGATTTTCAAACTCTTCCTGATTGTTTAATAAAATTTGTCTTATTCGAGGTTCAATTTCAGTTTCTAAAAGATTTCTGTAAAGATCTCCTGTAAGATTGCCTCTGATGAAAATCGGTCCAACAACGTGGTTGCCCAAAATCCCCGCCCAAACATTAACTTTTTCAGGAAACTGGGTATGCCCTTCTCTAAAAATATGCGGATTAGTATCGCTCCAGTATCGTACGTTCTGTTTGTTGACTTTTCCATTAAGGAAAAACGTGCATTCATCTGAGAAACATACACGTTTTAGGAAGGATCGTTCTCCTTCAATTTTTCTTGTTAACCACTCACAAAATTAAACCCTCCGGTCTGGATCATCCTCTGTGAGAGCATGCAGGATTTTCATTTTATAGGGATGAAATTTTTCATTTTTTAGGACTCTTTGGACACTTTTCGAACTTACTTCGCAGGATTCAGCAACTGCAGACGTCGACTGAGTAGGATTAATTACCATTTCAGCAACAATTTCAATTTTTTTTTCTTCTGAAAGAGGTGGTCTTCCTGATCTTGGAGCATCTTTCATCGTACCAGTTGCTTGGAGCTTATTTAAAAGTTTGCGCAAATATGACTGCGAAATAGGGTTTTCGGGAAATCTATCGTTAAACATACGGACTGCTAGATGAAAATTTCTTCCAGCTTCTCCAAAAATCAAAACTGCTTCAAATTTATCGTGTAAACTGCGAGCCATGGTCACACTTTTCATAAAATAATTAAGATGCTCAACGGACTATTTGACAGATAGTTATCAAGATGTTACCGCGACAACGATTTTGTTTCCAACGCAAACTTGGTCGTATTTTTGATTGAATTTGAAATGAGTAAAATGTCAATTTTCAAACGTTATTATTTCGAAAGCAATTACATTTAGGAATAAAGTGTATTGGAGAAAAATGTTAAGAATAATGAGCAGATTTTGAAAATGGAATAATATGCGGGGTGTTGTATTTAAAATATTAATTCAAGATGGCGCGTAGCCGCCATTTTATAACTTTTAGCTATCATTTTTTCATAAAAAAATAGCTTTTCATCTCTTATTTAAGCCCTCCAAATTTCGTTGCGATATACGAGTTGGCTCAAAAATTAGTAGGGGGGGAACGGACTTTAGACGGTCACTGTATATATATATATATATATATATATATATATATATATATATATATAGGGTGGTCCATCCCAGCTCCCTTCTTCTGTAGCTCACTTATTATTTGACTCATGAATTTTAAATTTTGCACAACTCATATGCGACGTCACACTTTTTTGGGTCACCCTGTACAATCAAAAATATTTTTAGAAAATGCGCCCTAATATACATATGAGTTGTGCAAAATTTCAAATTCTTGAGTCAAATGATAAGTGAGCTACAGAAGAAGGGAGCTGAGATGGACCACCCTGTATATATATATATATATATATATATATATATATATATATATATATATATATATATATAAATAAATTAACACATCTCTTAGTGAATTCTTTACTACGAAAAGTTTCGATTAAAGGCGAATTGGCCGATTATTTTTTTCAGATCGTAAAATGCTAGTCCATTATCCATTATATAAATTAATAAGCATTAGCTGCGCCCTCTTTTAAGAAATTATTTTCTTTTCGCCGTCATCGTTACCGCATAACCAAGAAAGGAAAAGTGGATTCCCGTTCGGAAGTAAAAGTGACACGGCTCGAAAATTGCCAATCGGTGGAAAAAATGCACCACACCGACTGCACTTTTATTCAGAAAATTTTAATTGGTTATGCCGGTCTCGTTTCAGTTTGCGAATACTTGAGATAACAAGTTTTCGCAATAAAATAATGTGCAAGCAACGGCCGCTTTCTGTCGTTAAAGAGAATGGGCTCTTTTGTTCGCGTTATCGGTCGGACTAGGCAAATATACAGTGTGTCGTCTTAAGGCTTATGTGAAATATGTCAAATATGGTACTTTTGTAATGCTGGATATTATTTTGACAATTATGTTTCATGATCAAAAATCTATTGTTTTTTTATTGAGTTTTTCGCTATGAAAAAAATATAGTGTGGGATACTTGAAATATCTCGAACACTGCTGTTGCAAATTTAAATAATTTAATCAAATTTGGTGCACTTAAACTTGAAGTTACGACGAATCCGCTTGCGCTGGTGATATCCGCGGTATTGCCAAATCTACCGTTTTTTATATATGTATTAGCAACTCTGGATTTTTTAATGGAATTTTGATGCTTATACTTTGATTATACTTTGATACTACAAACTTTTAATACTTTTAATAAAATTATTTTATCTTAACTTATCTGAACACACCCCCGTATTCACTAAAAAGATATAAAAGTTAGACCAGGTTTAGTTACCAGGGTACTTAAAACTCTTAGTTTGCCAGTTATATTTCGCTTATGTCACTGTCATTTTGTAATTTGTTCAATTGTTGAAAATGCCATCTTAAACCTATAACTGTCAAGTTACATCTGGTCTAAATTTAAACTTCTTTAGCAAATCCGGGTGTGAATTTCTTCCGTGTGCGCCCCAGAAGTTTTGTCTGCTATGGGTAGACTAAAAAACTGAAATGCTAGTGGTTCTGATGGCATTTCTAACATTATGCTTAAGACTTGTAAACTGTACCTCTCTGATGTATTAACGTTTTTGATCAACTTATCATTCGAGGAGGCTGTTTTTCCCAGTAAACTGAAAATAGCATCGGTTATTCCTGTTTTTAAAAACGGCGATACAAATAATTATGACAACTATCGTGCAATAAGTCTACTAAGCAGTATATCAAAAGTCTTTAAGATGTGTCTAAAAGATCAATTAACTTCATGTCTTAATAAATATAACTTGCTTTCTTCTGCGCAACATGGTTTTACAGAAACTGCCCTATTATACTTCCACAACAAAATTGTTAATGCTGTTGACAGTCAGAGGTTTATGATGGGTTTATTTATAGATTTTTCACGTGGTTTAGATTTGGTGGATCATTGACTTTTACTAGTAAAGCTCTATCGCTAAGGGAGGTGATAGGGTATTAAATCTTCTTACCTCATATCTTACCAATCGGACTCAGTATATTCCTCAGGGATCCATCTTGGGCAGCATCTGATATCTTTCCAGTATGCTATGCCGATGACACAAACATTCTAATAGTAAGGCCGGATATAATATCTTTAAAAAATATTGCTGAAAATATCTACAACAACTATATACTAACCTGGTCTTAAAAAATCAACTTAATTCTACATAAAAATAAGACACAATTTATACTTTTTTCCTTTAGTAGACGGCAAGTTGATGAAGGTTTTGCATTGTTTCATGGTGCATCAAATCAAATGAGCCCCTCAGACAGTGTTAGATTGTTAGGCCTAAACTTTGACAGCACACTTCAGTGGCATGCCCATATTTACCACCTTTGTGGTATCATTGCAGTCAAAGTACTTTACTGTCCTTATACTATGCCAATTTTCAATCACATTTGCGCTATTGCATCTTAAATTGGGGCACTAGTACACATATTAAACGTGTATTTCTGTTACGAAAGTACGAAATACGAATAATCTATGGCAGTGGTGCTCAAAAGGTCGATCGCGAGTGATTTTTGAGTAGATCTCGAGAAGAAAACATTTTTTAATAAGTAGGTACTTAACTAAACTACAAAAATTTATTACGTAATAAAATAACACTCTGCTAGCGGCAAAAGGCGGCTTTATCAAAGGAACGCACGGTACTTGTCAAAGAAAAGCCGCGTTTTTTATTCTTGCCGCTTTTCTAGAAATTTCGGGCGGCGCGTTTGACGGGAACACTCGAGACTTTCGTTCACGCCGAAATAAATGTTGCGCCTGCAGGAATTGGAGTTATTCTGAATTGCAACTTGAAGGCAATACTACGTCGATACAAAGTTTATTATTAAATAGTACAAAATGAGTTCAGCGAAGAAATCTAAAACGTATCATTTTAATAACGATTGGGAGGAGGAATTTTTGTTTTGTATGGTATAGGATAAGTGTATTTGTCTTATTTGTCGTGCGTCAGTTGCAATACCTAAGCGTGGTAACTTCGAGAGGCATCATAAAACCTATGAAAAGGATTTTCCGCCACAGAGTGAATTAAGAAAACGAAAAGTACGTGATTTGATATCTTGTTTGAAAAAAGAACAAACCATGGTCACAAGACCAGCCAAACAATCAAAAGCTGCTACGATCGCGTCATTTAAAATATCTCATATATTGGCGAAACACAAGAAACCATTCGAAGATGGATCGGTTGTAAAGGAAGACTTTATTTGGAGATTTAAAAAATAAAACAGAAATCATGTCTGCTATTAGAGAACTTCAGTTATCTCGTCCGACTGTCACAAGGCGTATTGAAGTCATGAGTCAGGACATGGCAGATAAACTAAAAAATGATATCATGGAATGTACATACTTTTCTTTACAGTTCAACGAATCCACCGATATGACAGACACTGCCCAGCTGCGTATTTTTATTCGGATGGTATTCAATGACATGTTGGCTAAGGAAGAATTTTTGACAATCATTCCTCTGAAGGGGAAGACCCGTGGCGAAGATATATATGACGTTTTCTTCAATTTTGTAAAAAACTACAAGCTACCAATATATAAATTAGTGTGCAATACAACCGATGGAGCACCAGCAATGACTGGAAACAAAAACGGTTTTGTGGCATTGTGTCGAGCTAATGAAGATTTCCCTTCATTTTTTTCAATCCATTGCATTATACATCAACAAGTTTTGTGTTCAAAAGTTTTAAACACGGAGGAAATTATGGGCATTGCAACAAAAATTGTGAATTCCATTCGTGCACGTAGCTTGCAACGGCGGCTCTTTAAATTGCAGTTGGAAGATAGGGAGTCAGCTGAACACACTGATTCCTAGAAAAGTTTCAAGAATTATTGCCCGAAATAACAGCTTTTCTAGACGAAAGAGGTGATGACACTCAGATGTTGAAAAACGAAAAATGGCTGACTGACATCACAATGCACTTAAACACTATTAACTTGGAGCTTCAAGGTAAAGGAAAAACTGTTATTGAGATGATTAGCGCAGTAAACGCATTCAAATGTAAATTGCAACTTGATCAGATGATAAATCAACTGAAAAGAAAGGATCTGAAACATTTTCCGTCTTTGAAAGCAAGGATTCCTCAGTTGAACTATGATAACGTATGTCCCGTAAGTTTTGGCACAAAATTTAAAACAAAATATTCTTTTAATATGTAGCTTTGGTTAAACTTTTATTATTTACTATAATTAACGGCTTAGTAACTAACAAAATTAATAATTTAAACTAAATTGAAGGGGCCGTGCTGCTCAATTAGACGCAATTTTCTGCGAACATCTCGCATTAGGTTCTGGACAACTTCAACATCAATTTCGCCTATCTTTCTAAAAATTCTACGCCGTAATTGTTCCTCATTTTCTGCTTGCCACCCTCCATCATACACTTTGCGGGATAACAATGCCCAA
The DNA here is from genome assembly GCA_030620095.1 of Kuschelorhynchus macadamiae. Classification (NCBI taxonomy): domain Eukaryota; kingdom Metazoa; phylum Arthropoda; class Insecta; order Coleoptera; family Curculionidae; genus Kuschelorhynchus; species Kuschelorhynchus macadamiae. The sequence continues at coordinate 2,239,179 of JAUTXW010000521.1, read as the reverse complement.
AAATCTTCAATCGGGCGGGCCTGAGGTAAATTAGGGGGGTTATCTTGTCTTGGTACGAAAGGTATGTTATTTTGACGAAGGTAATTTTGAGTTGCTCTTGCATAATGACAGCTTGCTAAGTCGGGCCAAAACATTATATCATCTCCCACGTGATGTTGGTGTACAAAATGAACTAATTTATTAAGGCAGTTGTCAATATACCTTTCCGCATCCAAAGCTTCCCCCCTAACTCGACCCACATAAGGTCTGGATATCCCTCTAATCGAAATCGCACACCACACCAAAACTTTATCAGCAAATTTTGCTTTTTCCTTATATTTAACATTGTTTGGGCACTCTTCTATATTGTCCGTATAAAAACCATCGTTTCCTTTGATTTCCGAGTTGGCAAGGGTAAAGTATTTTTCATCGTCCAAAATAATGACTTTCTCATTTGAAAAATGTATCCGCCTAAGATTTCGACAGCATCTTGGTATCCGTGATAATTGATTTTCGGTATATTTAGGACACTTTCGTCTTTTTCGATATTTTTGACCATTTCTTGTCAATTCCCGCCATACTGTACTCTTTGAAGATCGGAATTGACGCGCTAATTTTCTTGTAGAAACTCCGACTCTGTCTTCTGCTCTTCTTACCAATCTTTCCGTCCTTTCTCGCGTAAAACTTCTTGGTCTTCCACTTTTTGGAAGATTTAAACAGGGAATTCCTTCTTCACATTCGGCTATAGTACGGTAAATACTTCTGCGTGAAATATTTTGGTTTTGAAAAATGCGAACTATTTCAGCCTTAGGAATTTGCCCAACCAAATTATAAATACTTTTTCGTATTTCTAATTTATAAGACATTTTAATGCAACTCACTTTAAAAAATGACTTGTCAAACTAATGTCAAGCAAATAAACATTTTTTTTGTTTCCAAAGCCATCTCGATATATTATCTTTACAACCTATTTTCAAGCCCCCTCAATTTTGTGCCAAAACTTACGGGACATACGTTACGTATGAGGCTGAATTATCAAATATTTTGGGACAATTCTAAATGCGTTTTTATGATTGTAGTAAATTGGCAAATGCAGCATCATTTATGAGTTATCCTTTTTCATGTAAAAACATTGAGGAATTAGCTACTGAAATAGCAAGTCAGTTTAATATGAACTCATGTTCTGTTGAAAATGAGTTGGTGCAGATTATATCAGATATACATCTCAAAGCTACAGCATCTGATACAAATTTCTGGTGTTTTATATCTGAAGATAAATATCCGAATCTAAGGCAAATCGCCCTTCAACTGACAGCAATGTTTGGGTCAATTTACTTGTGCGAGTCTGCATTTTCTGAAATGAAGATAATTAAGTCAAAATATCGCAATCGACTAACTGACGATCATATGTCATTATGCTTGCGATTAGCACTCAGTGGTTACGTACCATCTTATAAAAAGTATGCTGAGGACATGCAGTGTCACGCTTCAACATCCAAAGTCACTCCTTAGTTAAGTTTAACACCATATGTAAGTAACTCTTTTGTTTTGTAACAACCAATAAACTCGCAATTTTGAATAACTATGAGTTTTTTCATTGATATTGTAGAGAAGAACCTAACTAAACCTAACCCAAACCTTGACTAAAATAATGTATATTGTGCGGAAAGCTAATATCTATATATGCTACGGTACACCCTACCTAGGTAGGTAGGTAGGTAGGTAGGTAGGTAGGTAGGTAGGTAGGGTGTATGTATCGTGTATGTACGACAACCCTGCATCACACATACTTGCAGCCTCTCAGAGTCGATCGTAAGTAGTCTAAAAATATTGAGGTAGATCGCCGGCAGTTCAAGTTTGAGCACCCCTGATCTATGGTCTCTCAAACAGAGAGTCATGTAACCCCGCTTTCCATAATCTCAAAATCTTGACTATTTTTGACTTATATATCTTGGAAGTATATACATACAAAACAGATCCACTCTTCAGTCAAATCGATCTGCTCATCATTATAACACACGCATGAGGGAACTACTCTTGCCTACTAGTCACAGGTCGTCATTTTATCAAAAAATGTTATATTTAATGCATGCACGTTTTTTAATGTGTTGGATAATGATATTAAGGGGTCCGTGACAATGAATATTTTTAGATCCAAGTTAAAAACACTTTTACTTGAAATTAACTGTTATTCTCACCAACACTTTTTTACATGAACTTAATTTTGTATTGTTTTACTAGTAATTTAAGTTATTTTTACTCGTGTTCTTCAATTATTGTACGACTTTTGTAATACTTTTCAATTGAGGAAATAAATGATTGATTGAATGTAGAGATCTCGTGGAGTAAAGATCCCTGAAGATGCCTAGTGCAATCGAAGGCGAAACTTCGGATAGTAATTCCAGTTTGGCGTATTCTAGTCCCAAGAACCTTGATTTCTTAATTATTTGTATCTGCTGTTATGACGATTGAACATACCCTCATTGGTAAAGTGGGTCTGGTCTGACTATATGATTTTCCTTCTAGAATATATTTCAAAGTTAGTTTTTGATATATACCAAACTCCTACACTAGTTTCAATTGTTCTGCATGGGACCGGGGTTTAAGAAATTATCAATGATATTCTTTCTCATTCTAGAATATGCATTTACTTCTTTCTGGATACTATATCTACATAAGTAAATATAACCTATGACATGTTTACATTCAAACCTAATTAAAAAAAAATGTGTACCTGTTAAGATAGGATGCTGCTGCTTCTTCAGAGTTTTCATTACTTTTGACAAAACGAACTGACATGTCATAACATAGTATTCTTAACTTTAGTTATTTGCCATGTTTTAAACAATTATTGATATATGCTTTTTTTAACTTAATACGTGAAAAGATAAGTATCAACAACTATATATTTTTGAGGAGCTAAAAGTAAGTAAGCCTAAAGCAAATAAATAATATACAGAATGTTTTACTATGGCATTTTGGCTTCGAAGCTTCCGCACGTCATTCCCGTTCGGAGTATAAACAAGTTTTGCTATAATTTCGGGGTGCGCCTCGTGGCTCTGTGGTAATGTTCTGCAGTTGCATTGGAAGGGATGTGTGTACTAATCCCGGTTCGGGAGATGACTTTTTTAGATTTTTTTTAACAAAATTTATAATTTTTAATGTAGTTGTGTTTTAAAAATAGGACTGTGTTTTGATAAGGCCTTTTTCAAGGTTATGATTTTTTTTAACAAAATCTTTACCAGGTTCGTCTATAAAATCCACCGTTAAAGCCATAAACCATCATTAGAGCCATAATTTGACTACTACAGGTATGTGGAAGCTCGGAAGCTTCGATGCCAAAATAGAATTTGGTCGGGCTAGACTTCTGTCAGTTTTTACCATCTTGATAAATAAAACGATAAGCGGAATCCAAAGGTGGTCCCAGAATAAAAAAATTTTAGTTTCGCTATAAAAATTTTGTTTTAGGCATCACGTAAGTTTCATAATAAAGTAAGACAAGTCCTTTGTATTTCTTGTATATTTGCTAATAAAGCAAATACATAGGGCTGCCTCCTTTTGGAGATTAACCCGGAGATTTACTAGCAGCTCAAAAAAAAGTCTTCACTTTACTTTTTACGAATTTCAATAATTTACGCTAAAACTTGAAACCCTCGTCGAAATCAGAATATGAGAAACGGAAATGAACGATTGTTAACAAACGGTTGCGAAGCGGTTTGTTAACAATGTTTTCTGTACCACATTTGGTACCGGAGATGTGGTACCGCAAAGTCGTACAAAAAAGTCAACTTTGATGTAACACGGTTCAGGTCGCAATTTTAGATTTTTTTGTCGAAACTTTCTGGATCGTTGGCTCTTGGAGTCTTACAGAACCCTATTGTTTTTAGTTGAGCTTCGAACCCGTTTCCTGATTTTATGATTTTTTTCGTTCGAAAAAAGGGTATTTTGGAGCACTTATAGCTCGAACTGGGTGCGTCAAAACATCCATTCATCCTTGACTTTCGTCGATGTCAGTAGTGTAATTGAATAAATATTTAAGTAAAAATTATTTAATTTTAGGGACTCAAAAAGGATTTCTTGGGTATTTTTAAAATTAGCAGCATAAAATTTGCCTGTTTTTAAGTAGGTACCTACAATTTGAAGGATAATACTTTCCCAATTTTATAAAATATCTCTAAGAAAATTAGCTGTCATTCTCGATTGCATGCATTACATCGATATTCGTTTAATAAACGTGTTATTCGATTATCGTTTTAGGGTCAGTTAGAGCAGCAAAATACTTTTTCCCCCTCCCTGTATTGTAAGCAACCTATTTTGACACTGTTTTGACAGACGTAAGTGAAAGTTACTCAACAAGGTATTGGTTGCCCTTAACGACATATAATAATAATCTAAAATTATATAAGTAGCTTTAATTTTTGACTTCATCAACATATTAAAAAAATCCGGTGATATTAATTAAAATGAATATTAATGGTACAATTATGACAATTATTCACATTATTAACAAAATTTGGAAACACGTTTTCTCGTTTCTTCTCGATGTGTATTACATTTTCTGACTCCACAGATCCTTCATTTCTAACCAATGTTTCTGTCACTGTTGAGGCACTGCAAGAGACTTCTGGCTGGATCTTATTCGCTACTTCCTTTTTATTATTGAGACTCTCAGCTACGTAACTTTCCGCAATAGTAGCGGATTTCCATCCACCATGTCGCTTGATAGCTAATACATCAACTCCGGTATTTGCTAATAAAGTTGCCGACGTTCTTCTAAAAGAGTGTCCAGTATACATTTTGAAGTTCTCAAACTTTAGAAATTTCGCAATTCTACTTGGAATTGACGAAAACGTATTTCTCCCGACAGGCTGGTTTAAGCACTTTACATTTTGATATCGCATAAAGAAGCGTGGATTAATAGTCGTCACGTACTTTTGAATTATTTTGAAATGACAAACCTAAGTGTCGTCACTTTTTGTCACTGTAAATGTCCATTTTTGGAGTCAGGAATGGTCACAATTATTACTTCTTGACTTATTTTAACATTGTCCATTTTCATTTCACAGAGTTCATTAGAACGGCACGTTCCAGCAACTCCCATTACCATTACGACCTTCACCAATAAGTATATATCATCGGGGGCTTCAAGCATGAACTTATTCAAATCTTCCCTGTTAAACACATTCGATTTTTTGGGTCTATAACCATCATTTTTTCTTTTCAAAAATGTTCCAAGTTTTGGATACTTAGAAATATCTATATTTTCCTCTATAAAAAGGGTGAATTTCAACATCGAATACTCACACCATAAGCTTGATGGGGACTTCAATATAGCACTTTTTTCGTGGGAATACGCCAAACACAAGCGATGAGACTGCAGTCACAGTGCTTTGGCACCCAATTCTTAAAGGATTTATATGCTGCTTCATACCCTTTTTTCGACTTTTCCGGTAGTAGAGATAAACAAGCAATATTCGCTGATTCTTCTATGTCTGAAACACACAGAATCAAACAATTCCACTTCTTTAAACTTTTCGCTATGAATTGTCAACTTGACGTTGTTGATAAAATAAAAACTGCTTATGTTGCTCTGGCAACAGATCACGGCTGCCTTCATAATTTAATGAGAATGCTATCGAATGTAATCCAAAAATATATCCAGCATTTTCTTGTAAACATACAATACAGGGAGGGGGAAAAATGTTATATACTATACGGGATGTAAGTACATTAATCAGTATCGAACTTTTTTGCCAGCCCTCGCTATCGCTCGGGCGCAAACTCGTCCTCGGCTGGTAAATGTTACTTACATTCCTTATTGTATAAATAACTATTTATGCTGGTATATGTTTAGCATAGGAAACGTAATAAAGTTCAGTTTTATACTGTTCGGAAAAGTAGTATAGTTTATATTATTTTATACAGGGTCCGTAAGTAGAAGATTTTTTTAGAAATTGTGTTTTTTTCTTAGTGAAACTTTTCGTTACAAGACATTAAATAAAAGATTTTGCTTTCGCAGCTGCGATTTTTTCAATTTTCTTTTCTTTACTGGTATTTTTTTAAGATTCAAAATTGGCATTATAAGTTATAGGTTTGATTGATTGATTGAATTTTTGTCACCGTAACAAGTTTCCAGTACAGAAGTATAGCATGTATTGTTATACAGGGGCAGTAGGACATTTTCTTTCTTTAGAAATATTCTAGTTTAAAAGTTGTATTTTTTCCCTAGTGAATTATTTCGGTATGGAATATGGATTGAAGAGATTTAAACAACACATTTAGAAAATTTAGTTTTTGCAGCCATGAATTTTTTAATTTTTTTTCTTTACCTAAACTTTTAAAGAATTGAATTGGATTTTTCGATAATATTTCTTGTTTACATCTCACCCAACGATACTAACTGTAGTGGCGTGGATTGTTTTCTTTGTTGCCAAATGATATAATTTTTTTAATTAGTTTTATCTTTACAAAGGCACCCCGCACGTGTTGGCGGAGATAGAGTAGCAAAATCTGTAGACTCCGAGTGAAATTGAAAGGACTCCCTTTACATAATTGTAAACCCTCCTCCCCAGTTGTAATATTTCATTTTTAAAGCGAATTAGTCGAATCTGTGGTAGTTTTAACTCAAAATTCTTATGCATTTTCAGATAATAGCCTATTGGGGTTCTGCAGATGCTATACAGGGTATTGCATTAAATAGGAGGGAAATATCATTCCAACTTCAAAAATTTTCTTGTTCATCTTTTGCGGACATATTCGATTTCAAGAACAATCACTCGCAATAATATAATTATATTATGTAAATTATAAGCAGATACAATCTTGGCACGCAATCAAAACCGAATGGTTGGTAATAAATGCGCATTTTAACCGGTGCACGCATACATAACATTGAAAAGCGATAAACGCCCGAGTTTGTTGAACTGTTTTTTCCCTTTCTTACGCGTGTGTCGAAAGTTACGTGAACGTTCGTACGTTTTTTTTACGATCGAATTACGTGACATGTTTCCTTGTAGGGCTCCGTTAAAAAAATGCGTTTTGCGTTCTCTCAAAAGCGTATACCGCTGGTGGTACGCATTTCTGATGCGGCCGTGCTACCGTTTAAGTGAAAGTGCGCGAATATGCGCCGCCGGTTTTCGATTCGACCGATCTAGTTCATTGAAAAAGCCGAATATGACTGCAAAAAAAAAGGCCGTTGATATGTTCAATTACGAGAAATTATCTGCAGTAAATTAGTTTCTATTTGGATCATTAATTTCGCCTCTTTTAGATATTTAGGTGACTACTTATTTTTTTTTTCTTTGGTACTTGTTCTTTGTAATTGTACGGTAAATGTAGGTCGATGCTCGTGTCTTCTTGGCTAGAATGACTAAGGAAGGCATAAAACAGCAACAGATTGCCCAGAATTCGCCGATGCTCTAGCTATAGAAGATTCATCGTGATGTTCGGATCATCAACTAGACAAATAGCTTTTTTGAGTCAGGGATCGAAGAACTTGTCTATATTTGTCAAAGAGACCTAGTTTTAATAACAAACATAGAAAAAGACTCCAAGCCTCGGAAAATTATAGTTATTAACATGACACGTGTTTTGCTCTTTCATCACACCTACAAACATCCGAGAGAACCTTAGTAAATAACCCCAGTTACAAATCTAAAAACACTAGCTTACAAATAGAATAAAACACACTAAAGTACAACAAAACAAACAAATTCTTATACATATTTGATCGACACTAAAATGAGGTTAAGTCTCACGTGAATAAACAGAATAAAATATTAAAAATATATTAAAAAAGTCCCTAACTGGGATCGAAACCAGATCGTCCGAGTGGGAGGCCGGAGTAAATATCTGCAGACCACTAGACAATGAAAATAACCAAAAAGTCTCACTCTATATAAATTAAAAGGGCCAGTATTTTCATCTCCAAATAACTTTATTCTTCGAATATTTACCGTGGAAATGATTGTTGGGGCAACTGTAACGATGGAAAATATCCACAGAATAAAATTAGACGGAGATGAAAATACCAGCACTAAATTGTTAAGAATTAGGGTTAGTTCGAAATTAAAAACATGAGTTAACGCAAGTGAGAATAGGACTTTTTATAGCTTTGCTTATTTCCATTTTTTGTTTATTTACGTGAAACTTAACCTAATTTTAGTGTCGATCAAATATGTATAAGTAGTTGTTTATTTTGTTGTGCTTTAGTGTGTTTTATTCTATTTGTAAGTTATTGTTTTCGGATTTGTGAGTGTTGTTGTTTTTAGGTTTGATGATGCTCGAAAGGGCGAGACTTGGAGTCTTTTTATGTGTTTGTTACTAAGAGTCAGGGATGTTAAGGATTGAAAGAGAAGCTGCTTCCCATATATGCGAGTAATATTTAAGGCTGAATCTGATCTGCGAAGTATAAAAACTATCCTTAGTTGACAGAAGAGAAGCATCTTCGAGGTCGGAAAAGAAAACCCAATTTCTGCGCTGCTATTGTGACAATTGAGGTGATGTGATCGTGCCAGCGATGATCTTTCTGAAAAGTGATACCAACTTGACTAAAGGAATTTTCTTTAAAGCATTTGATTATTCATTTGAACGGTGTGGATATTGGGAGTTCATTTGTGAAATAGTAAACATGAATGGGCCTTAGTAACGTTAAATTGAACTTTGCTCCCCATTCTACGAGTTTATTAAGGCCCTCGTTTACGATAAAGTCATTACTCTACGCCTATCATCAAGTTCAGTCTTGGAGACATGTTTGGGAAATTTGTATATTCGAGTGGAGTGTGCTATCGTCTGCATAGCTGTGAAGGGGTTTGCTGGTAGAAGAGAGCAGATCATTAACGTGGAAACTGAACCCTGTAAAACATCTTTATTAATTTTGTGAAAGAAATTTTTGCTAGTGTTATTGTTTAGTTTGTTTATAGATAAGCATAATTTTGGTATACTATTTCTAAACAAGTAGGCGCTTCTGGCTAAATAAACTGCGACACGAATAGTTGATGTGATGGAGTTGTTCTAGTTGTGAGTAAGGTAAGAAGATCTGCTGTGGATGTTTGGTGGCTTTAAAAGATCGTACTCAAAATTGAGAGTAGAGATACATAACATTGAAAAGCGATAAACGCCCAAGTTTGTTGAACTCGTTTTTTCCTTTGTAGCTTTTTTACAATCGAATTAGGAGTCAAGTAAATGAGTTTCTATTTGGATCATTCATTTCGCCTATTTTAGATATTTAGCTTTGTACTTATTATTTTTTGTTTTTGGTCCTTGGTCTTTGAACAGTGACGGGATGCATTTAGGTCGATGCTTGTGTCTTCCAGGCTGAAATAAATATGGAAGGCATAATGTATGATAATTCGTCAAAAAAAATCTATTGTAGTATCAGAGTATACAGGTTAGGTTAAAAGTGAGTGGATCAAACCGACCCTCCAATGCGACTCTGTGGTCTATTGTGGCTCACACCTATGTTTACACTTCCCCGAGCAACTCTAAGTCCTCAGTGAGTCTTATTATTGCCTTTGGGGAGGTATTGTTCTAGTCCTCGGGCAGCAGGTTATCTCTACCGAAAATAGAGAACCTGATCCTGGCAGCTGCCGGGCATTCACATAGCACATGTCTGGCTGTCTCGTCATCCTCCATACATAGGCGGTACTCGGATTCGTTTTCAAGCCCCATCCTGTGCATGTAATGTCTTAGACCACAATGGCCAGTGTATAGGCCTACTGCTGTTTTGAGCTTAATTCTATTCATATTGAACAGACTTTCTGTTACCCACTTCTTCATAGGAAGGGGGATAAATGCTTTTGCATGAGACAGGCCTGGCAGTCCAAGCCAATAGAGATTAGCTTTTTCCTCAACCAGGTCCAAATATATTCTGATCCCACTCCTCTCTCCCTGGGAAGATCACGGAGTAGGGTTGCTGTGCACTAACAGTTTTTGATAGCAGGTCCGATGGCATTCCCAACATGTAGTGGTTTTTCACAACTTTCAGCATGTTGGATGATTCCATGTGACTCGTGCTATCCACCATGCTGTTGGTAACATGATGGAGTCTGTATGTTGTCCTCATTGCTCCCCCTTCCACAAATAGGTGGAGTGGTGGAAGTTTCAAAAGGAGCTCCATTGCCGCTGTCGCAGTGGAGCGAATCGCTCCTGTAATTGACAGGCAAGCCTGTCTCTGCAGTCCACTCAGTTTGGCTTGGGCAACACTTTGTTGTCCCTTGCTCCAACAGGCTACAGATTCATAGGCTATCAATGGCCTTATGACCGTTAGGTACAGCCAATATAGCTGTTTTGGTTTCATATCCCATTGATTCCTGCAGATTTTACGGCAGGTCCACAGGGATAGTTTAGCTTTCTGAACTATTTTATTCAGATGAGCATTCCGGTTCAGCGTTTTATCCAGGATAATTCCCAAATATTTCACTTCATCTGAAAACGGTATCACCTGTTCCCTTAAGGAAGGTGGTCGAAGTCTCTCCAGATTCCTTTTCTTTGTGAAGGGGACTAATACCATTTTTTTCCTCGCACACCATGTTAGTGTGGTGTTCAGTACTTCCTGAAGGGTTGCTGAGATTTCCTCTTCAGCCTTTCCTTTTACTATGATGACTAGATCGTCGGCATATGCCTGCAGATCAACCTCCCATAGCCGAACCACAGCCACCAGATTTTTCACCAGTAGTGACCACAGCAAGGGCGATAACACTCCTCCCTGTGGACACCCCCTAGCAGCTCTAAAGCTCATTGTCTCGTCGTGTAGGGATGTTGTTGTTTTCCTGTTTTCCAGCATTGCCTGTATAGAGCATACAGAGACATATCGTCCACAATTCGACGAAGTTCTATTGAGACAATCTTCCTTATGATGTTTGGATCATCAATCAGGCGAATAGCTCTTTTATGAGCACAATAGAGAATATGACAGGGTTGTGTTTCATTTGCGTAGATATTGTATGGGGTAGACAAGTTGGCAGAACGTAAATTAGATATCCTCAGAATTCTTGCAATTTTATCTGTATTACCCTGGATAAAAGAAAAAACTACACTACTTAATGGTTGAGTATCCAATACTGGTTGGGGTCTGATGTTATTATAATACCTAATCTTATCTTAAAGTTTTCCTGTTTCGTTCTTCAGAACTGAGTTCGTATCACATATTGACACAGCCCTGAGACATTTAAATATCGATTTGTATATGTCGGTTTCCTGTAAACAGTATGACCGAGAGTGCCGTTCCTTTCTTTTGTATTAACACACCGAGAAAGGGAAGGGCACCATCTGACTCAATTTTCACAATGAATTTTATATTAGAATGTTGTTGGATTAGATGATCTAAAAATATAGTAAAATTTTCTTCTCCATGTGACCATATTACAAAGGTATCATCGACATATCTAAACCAACTTTTAGGTTGTAGAGAAGCAGAGCTTAAAGCAGTTTTCTTGAAAGCCTTCATAAAGATGTTAGCCACAGGAGATATCGGAGATCCCATGATGACGCCCAAAGTTCGCTCTCAAAAAGTCCGTTAAAATCGAATTAAGGTTTTTTAGGTTGAATAATATCAGAATTTAAAGAAATAGAATAGCCATTTATATACAGACACTTATCATCAAAACTGTCTAATGCAAAATCTTTAAGTTTTTCTATGAAATGTGGAGTTTTTGAGACAAGTAATAGATCTTCCTATAAAGGGTTTTAAGATAATCCAAAAAACAAGGAATCTTCGAACTGCTTGGGTTCAAATTCTTCTTTTCTAGCTCTGGCAAATCCAAAGCACTTATAAGGCTGCAGATTTTCCTTTCAATTTTGTTGGTTGGGTTCGTTCGTATTATCCTATAGCTGTCATCCTGAAGTAATGTCTTCATTTTCTCCACGTAGTTGTTCTTATCCATGACTACGGTTGCATTTCCTTTATCTGCATGTAGAAGTATACCATCTTTTTTGTCGTTGAGGCTAGTTTTCTGATGCTAGCCTCTACTCTCGCTATCACTCCTCTACTGAAATGGTTCTTAGAGCAATTGCGAAGTTAGAGAGAACCAGTTCCTCTGCTTTTGTTAATGAAATAGACGATAAATTGATTACTGTAGTTTGTAGTCGCTGAACTGGCTGGTGTTTTCTGTACAGAGTTTCGAAGTTTACGGAAATTTATGTCCAAATCACGGCGAAAAGCCTTAGGCCATGCTAGCGCGACTGTAAATGTTTCTGGCTGCCCTCGTTGAAACATAGTGCTTGAAAAAACTTTCCAACTATTTCTTCATCAAGGTATCTTAGGAGGAACGCCAAGTGGGAGACCATCTTCCCCTGGTTTGTTACCAAGAATGCCAAGTGTTTTCACATTTTGCAATTTTTTGGATACCCCCCTGTATGTGTTATCTTAATTTGTATAATCCCAAAACTGATTTTTAACTGAAACTAATTTTTAACCTACTTTGTGCCTCTCACGGTTTCCAGCGTTCCCAGATACCTCATCTATAAATATGAATTTAAACGGTTATATATGTTTCATTATCTGTACCTCAATTTTAATATTTTTATAAATACTATCCCATTCCTTACGCATTCTAGCATCAAACGATAATAGAATCTTCTTAAAAAAAAACGTCAACCATTTATTATTATACATAAAAAATGAAATAAGAACAAATTTGCAAAATAGCTAATATCTCCTAGAAAACTTGGCAACACTGAATTGTTGGCAAAGTAATAGTGGATAGAGAGGGTCTTGGCTGGATTTTTTTCTCTCTGGTTATCTCTTTCCGTTTATAATTCTATGATGGTTAATAATTATCGTAAATATCCGCTCTATGTAAAATAAATAAAAAACTACTAACATATAAATGAAAACACAAGTTTTTCTTGGTTAACTGTCATTTATTTTATTCTTGCACTAGGCGTGACTGCAGTTTCGTACTACTAGTATATTTTCAAACGCAGTGAAGATTTATAATAATTTATAATAATATAATACGTTTTCAAACGCAGTGAAGATATTTTAATAGGGTGGCATCGAAATTTGTCCCTGCTTGCCCTATATAGCAGCTATTGTTAAACATTAACTTTTAACTATTACATATTTTGGACCAGTATCTAACAAAATTGCAAATATTTTAAAAAGAAATATAAATACTAAAGTTACTTTTCGACCGTCACAAAAACTGTCTAATTTGATTTTTAACGTCAAAACAAAAATAAATAAGAAAAGTCTGGAGTTTATAGGTTAAAATGCTACGAATGCAATAGCTGCTACATAGGGCAAACAGGAAGTAATTTCGATGTCAGATTCAAAGAGCATAACATAAATTTTTCACAAAAATTCCTTGTCATAAATAAGTTAGGTGTTTTATTTTATGAACAAAAAAGTTGCAAATTGGATTGTTTAGAAGGGTGAAGGATGACTTTACATACCCCGATATTTTCCACTTTTTTGGTATTGTTTTGATGTATTATCGTAAATTAAACATTTCTTAACATATTATCAATTTTTTTTTATAAAAAAAAACACTAAAAACTTGTTTTAATCTCCTTCTTCAGGAACGGTTTTTACCCTCGTTTGCAGAAGTTTTAACGTTTTATGCTGTTAAAAGTAACTTAAATATGTAATTCTCACTAATCTTTATTCATAATACATGATATTTTTCTTGTAAAAGTTACAGAAAATCTACATAACTCACATATTTTACTTATAGACTTCTAATAACATTTCGGAAATGACAAGCGATTTCCATCATGTCTAAAATGTCAAACGCCAGAAAATAAACTAAATTGACCATGTTGCCACGTTTCCAACATTTTTTCTCAAACGAAACATCATATTGTGTAAATTAAACTCAAGTTATTTATATTCGGACCAATAAAAACAAAGCTCATATATTATTGGATAAGGCAGATATGCGTAGGAATTTTACTTGGGTTTTTACCCCCACTCTACGAATTTCCAATTTCTTCATTCTAACATTTATATGGTAGAATACAGTTTGTTCGCTTTTTAATTTGCTTTTATTACTTTGCCCCAAAAATGGATGTTGCAAATGTTTTCCAGCTGATGCAGATACTGTCGCTGAACGATGACTTGTTACACCAATTACAGCAGTGTGGATTAGTGAGGACTAGGTTTCCGTGCCCTGTTGGCCGTTGTCGTCGGGAATGTTCATTACAAAAACATAGGGTTTATCCTTTGGGCAAGGCTTTCGGTGCCTTGGGTGTCGCGGACGCTATTCGGTAATGAAGGGTTCATATTTTGAACAATGTAGAGTGCCGGTACGTACAGTACTTTTTTTAATGTGGGAGTGGGCATGCGAGGTTAAATCTGGGTGTGCATCTATGTCTGCTGGATGTAATCGAGGTGCTGTTATCCAGCAGTATAGATTTTTTAGAGACGTTTGTTCGTGGCAATTACTCAGAAGGAATGACTTGTTTTTATTTGGTAAGAATAGAATCATTAATAATAGATATTTGTTTAGGTTAATTTTGGTATGATTTTTAAAGACTAAATCTCTGCGGCGCTCCCGCCATTCAAGCAGGTGACTTTTTCAGTTTTTTTTTCAACAAATCATAAAATTTCGTACCTAGTTGTGTTTTAAAAATAAGATTGCCTTTTGGTTAGCTCTGGTTAGGTTTTTTTTTGAAGTGTCGTAAAAAAGTGATTTTATATTAAAACAAGAGTTTTTTTAACAAAACCTATTAATATTGGGTTAGCTCAGGTTCGTCTACAAAACTATCATTCAAGGTAAAAATTACTATTAATGCCATAAAATCATATTTGAAAGTCGCGCGAACTTTAAAGTGGTGTGATTGGCGGGTCCCGTATGCAGTTTAAAATCTTGTTTTGAGTTTGATGTTCTCGTTTTTACTTTCTAGGTGGCGTTGGACATATAGTCCAAATTGATGAATCCGTCATCACTAAGCGGAAATATCACGTAGGAAGACTGGTACCAGAACGGTGGGTTCTGGGAATATACGATGTAACGGCAGGGCGAGGTTACATCGTGTTTGTTCCAGATAGGTCTGCACTTACCCTCCAAACCATCATCGCTGAGCATGTGTTACCTGGTACAGAAATCTGGACGGATTATTGGCGTGGGTACCAGGGCCTTGCTAATTTAGCCGGTGTCTCCCCTTATGTTCATAAAACAGTCAACCGAAAAAAGTGTGTTTTACAAGCAACTTTTGCTTTTAATCTACTCTATACAGCATATACTAATGTTTAAAATTAAAAAAAACCTAAAATGTGTGGGTATGTAAAGTCAACAAGACCCGTTTAGAAGCAACAGAAATTTATAAACACCACAAAGTCAGATGTTGGAAATACATATCAATTAAATTAACACCCTATTAAATTTTTTTGACCATAAAAAATACCTAACTTGATTGTTAATTTCCTCATTGCGTTTTAAAAATGTACAACTGCTGCAGTCACGCCTAGTTCAAAAATAAAATAAATGACAGTTAACAAAGCTAAACTTATGTTTTTATTTTACGGACGACTCGAATAAATCTTTGAAAAAACTTTTGTCAATTTTAATCGTGTATAACATAATTTGACACTAAACATCTATATTAGTAACGTTAACAGCCTGATGTGTCTTAAAAACACGCTATGGGATTAGATTATGTCCATGAGAACTTTTAATCAGGACATCCAAAGTAACAACATAAAAAAAATTAGAAAAATGAACCGAAGGCAATTTTCCCTAAGAAATGTGCGGGGTTCTTTGGCTGGACAATCTGTTACAAAGTTCAATACTCTCCCAAGAGAAAATACGTGGACACGTTTAGGAAATTACACTAATTGGTCGAAACAATCGATTCGTAATTAGAAATCACGAAAATCGTTCCTGTAGGTAACTTCTGAAAAAGAGCGGATCGTGAAAAATCGTTATTATTAATGGACTTGGAAATATGATTGTTTTAACGATCGCTAATTATGAGATACGTTGTTATGTCCAATTACCGCTGCCTCCGCTTTCACTTTTCGGCGTTCAGTGCAAACTTTTTAATGCGAAAAAAATTAATTACTTCGGAACAAAAGTCGTGCGGGACAGGCACATTAATCACATTACCCGCCAGCCAACGATCTGCCAGGTTGCGCAAAAAGTTCACTTCTGTTGTTTAAGGAGATCTCTGATATGTAAGGTATTTCGTAATATTTCGAAAAATTCAGTCTATCGTTATTTAATTGTTTGCGATTTTATCTAGATTAGACTGTTTTTTTTTTCTGCGATAATTGTTGTATCGATTTCGGAAAATTACTGCTTTAAAACTGAGGCCACATTCTTGACAAGGGATCAACCTGTTTTAACTTCAAACTTTTGAATGAGGAACATTATATTAGATTGTATAAACAACATACTTGGTGTAACATTCTTTCAATACGTTTATAATATTCAATCAGTCTCTAACTCTAACACTAGCTACAATGCTTTGACTATACGCACTTCAGATAATTAAAAAATGTAACTATGCTTAATGAACCTTTATCTACATTTGTCTGTTTTCTTTCGCGTACCGCACTTCTATATCTCTTTTGTATTGCAAAAACGGCGAACTTTCGAATTTTAAAATGATTTAATTTTGATTTTTCTTGATCGACTTACCTATAAATATATTTTTTCTTAAGTTCTGTCATTAACGGTTCTCGGGCTACTGCCTACGTCCATTATTATTGGATCACCCAGTATAGTGATACACGATTTACAAGTCCAGATTTTACAAGGGCAGCCAGCATCAGATTCAGTGAACGAGATTTATCAAAATTTTAATTTATGCAGTTCGACTTTGGGCTACTCGGGTATGCCAAAAGTGGCCGTCTGTCTCCGTTTGTCATATTACTTTATACAGGGGCCGTCATTGTGAAGTACTATACAGGGCGTTTCCTAATTGCGTGCTGATGTTAAAAGGGGTGTTTTTATGTCCTAAAAGTCTTAACTTTTGAGAAACAGGATGGTAAAGTTTAAAAAGAAAACATTTATTTTCATCCCAATTCTGATGCTATTGTAGATAACTGCATGAAATTTGATACACGTCTTCTATGCATTAAGGAGCATACGGATTTACCCATGTTAATTACATGTGCACGCCACTGGTAGAAATTTCAAAAATTGATTGTTAATAAAAAATGCCCTTTTATGCATAAAAGACGTGTATCAAATTTCATGCAGTTATCTACAATAGCATCAGAATTGGGATGAAAAAAAAAGTTTTCTTTTTAAACTTTACCATCCTGTATCTCAAAAGTTAAGACCTTTAGGACATAAAAACACCCCCTTTAACATCAGCACGCAATTAGGAAACGCCCTTTATAGTACTTCACAATGACGGCCCCTGTATAATAATATATTCACACAGCTATTTATCTATAATAACATCAGAATTAGGATTTAAAAAAAAATGTTTTTTTAAAACCCTGTATCTCCAAAGTTAAGACTTTTAGGTTCATATTAAACTTTTTTCTTAAAAGGTCCAAGAATCACCCCCCTTTAACATTAGCGCGCAATTAGGGAACGCCCTGTATAGTACTTCACAATGACGCCCCCTGTACCAAGTAATATGACAGACGGAGACAAACGGTCACTTTTGGCATACCCGAATAGCCCAAAGTCGAACTGCAAGTTAAAATTTTGATAAATCTTGTTCAATGGAATAAGTGCTGGCTCCCCTACTATAACTACATTGATGTGTTAATTTTGGAAAAATATGAGTTCTGTAGTTTTTTAAATATTAATTGCAATATAAGATATTTTTTGACACCCGGTATTGAACAAAAAATTAATTATTTTGAAGCAGTTTATTGACAGCTACTTTATGAAGAATTTTATAAAATATATGGAAAAAAAACCAAGCCATTTTTGAGGTTGACAGCTGTGATTCTAATGGTTCGATTCCTTCTAATACGTTGTCTTCGTCTGAAAATGATGAGGTTTCGTCGGAAACTCCTTCAAAGTTTATATAAAATTACTCGAAAATCACCATCGTCAATTTTATCTTTGTATGATAATCGAGGTCTTTTTTTACCAGGAGGTTTTAAAGGTGAAGTAGAACATGAGCGATCATTATGTTCTCTTTGAATTTTTCTTACACTACTTTCCGAAACACCAGTGTAAAATGCAGCGCGTTCTGTTCGATTTTGAATTGGAATAGTCAAACTATTATTTTCAGCTTCTCTAGTACATGCCTCTATAACGCTCGCAATAACTTCACGTGCACCTCTTCGAATTGTTTTTCCTCTTTTGCTCGCCATCGTTACTTCTAAATAATAATTCAAATTCAACGCAACGCATTTATATAGAAATGAAAACAAATACTCGAAATGTATATTAGCCACTGGAAATAGCTAGAACCTTCTAGTGGCAAGTGCATGGAGACTCTAGGCACATCCCAATTACAAATGAACCAGTGAGAAATTTACTAAATCCTCCATTAATTTTCCGTACCACTTAGCTGGCGCACTTTATAGGTGAAGCGGCAAACTATTACAACAAACAAAATAACATAAAATTTATTTGCGTACACAAATTTTACTTTTCCGCTTGCTTAAGACTATGAACCTTTATTTTAAGGACCGCCCGGTTTTCTTTCGTGTCCCGCACTTTAATTGCTACAATGAAAATAGGCATAGGCGTAGACGGGAATTCTGTGAGGGAGAGGCAAAACATTTATTAGTTAACAACACGTCAGATTTGCATAGTGGCAGACAGAAAATCTGTCAAAAAATATATATTTATAATTATATTGCTTACGTTTAGGAAAAAATAGTAAAACTAAAAATAAGGGGTATAAAAAATGTTCTTGCTTCAACATCACTACATATTTTTAAAATAATCCTTTAAATAGTTCTTTAACGAGTTCAGTGGTGTATTAAAAAGTCAACGTTTTTACAATAGTCTTTACCAATTTACACATTCTTCACATAGGAGAATTTAATAAGCAATTTGTATCTAAAAGGGATATAAGCAAATGGTTGAAATGTCTCACTCGTTTGCGCAAAGCAGTGGCGGCTATTCAGGTGAAGTAGGTGAAGTGCTATTTCACCAGGAAAAATAAACAAGCAAACATCTAACTATATTTATTATATACCTCTTAAAATTTTAGTTTTTAGATTCGTTTATTCACCTAATTGGTAAAAAATAAACTGTACAGGGTTGTCCAACGAAGGGTAAACACCTTTATAATTTCTTTATTTTACAAGATATTGAAAAATGGTAAAAACAAAAGTTGTAGGGATTTTAGAGAGGAATAAGGATAATTTATGATAAAAACAATTGAACATCAAATAAAAAAATTACGCGAAAAAATTATGGTTATTTTGCTTATTTTGCTTATTTTAAATGGAACACCCTGTATATTATTGCATTTTTGGATTCTCCCGAAAATTCTAAACACTTTTTATATAAGATATTACACCTTTAAACCTAATAGTTTCGGAGCTATGAACAGTTGAAAATCAGTATTTTGGCTAATTTGCATTATTGTAAAACCTATCTAATGAAATAGGTACCATGAGTATACGAAAGTTGGTACTTCAGCTTGTACCATAGTAAGCACCACTATTAATTAAAGTGGCCAAGAGGCCGATTTTTACTTGTTTTTAGCTTAAAAACATATGAATTTAGGAATAACGAAGTGGCAACATATCTGCAATAACTAAACGAGTAGATATTAAATAACGACGGAACAATATTTATTATAAACCAAATCTATAATAACTTAACGAATATGTATTGAATAACGACGGAACAATATGTATTATAAACAAAATCTATAATAACTAAACAAATAGGTATCAAAGAACAAGGAAACAAAACTTATGAGAAAAAAATCTAGTTTTCAAAAATGCCTCCTTCAGCGGCTAAGCACATTTGCATGCGTTCTATAAAGTTTTCTTGAGTGTTACGTAACATTTCGTTGTTAACGGCTCTAAAGGCCTCTTGTATTCTCTCCTTCATTTCGTTTGGACCTTCACAAGGCGTAGCATTTACAAAATTGTCGAGGAATCCCCATAAAAAGTAATCCAAAGGACTGAGGTCCGGAGACCTAGGGGGCCATAGAATCGGTCCTTCGGCTTCATTATTTACGTACCATGGATTCCCCCTATTACCTATCCAATTCGATCCATGACGTTCAGTTAAAAAGTATGTGACATCACGTGTGCCATGCGGTGGGGCCCCATCATGTTGAAACCACATATTGTTTCTAACTTGAATGTTCACATTTTCTAATAAAATCGGCAGTGACTCCCTTAAAAAGTTTAAATATATGTTACCAGTTAAATTACCCTGGATAAAATATGGTCCAATAACATAATCGTTTACAATGTCACCCCACACGTTCACGGACCATCTTCCTTGTTTCATAATTTCCCCTCTCCAATTAGGATTTTGTTGACTGTAGTACCTTATATTATGTCGGTTCATAGTACGGTCACTCCAAAACGTAGACTCATCTGTGAATAACACATTTCTAAAAAAGTCAGGGTTTTGGTAAGTTTTCTCTATAGCCCAAGAACAAAAATCTACTCTTTTTTCTATATCTCCAGGTAGTAACTTTTGGTGATATGAAATACGGTAGGGATGGACTTTGTGATTTTGTAAAATTCTCTTCACAGATGTGTAAGACATACCAAGTGCTTCGCTCCGAGAATTGGTACTTTGAATTGGATTTTCATAAATGGAAAGCAGAACTCTTAGCTGATTTTCCTCATTGAGAACAGGCTTGTTAACAACGACTCTCTTCTTATAATCCACGTTTCCGGTCTCGCGGAATCTAACTGCTAATTTTTTTAATGTTCCTAAACTTGGTTGTCGTCTATCGGGATGGATGGACGGTCTTAACTGATAACCATTCCTCGCCAATATATTTAATAAATCTATCATTTCGGCTTTGGAATAACGTGTGACGTTTCTGTTCATCTTTAACAACTAACAACTTCACTAAAATAATATTCTTTAAAAAGTAAACTACCGAAAGTTTGACAAATCTTTGATTAACTTGTTGCCCGGCAACCAAACGACAGTATTTGCACAGGTATAACCAAGTTTAAACACGTTAAAGAAATTAGGAGTTAGATTCTGCAGCGAGTCCGGGAATGCGGATTATAAGAAGAGAGTTGTTAACAAGCCTTTTTTTAATGAGGAAAATCAGCCACGAGTTTTTTTTTGAAACATATATTTTGTTTATAATAAATATTGTTCCGTCGTTATTTAATATCTACTCGTTTAGTTATTGCAGATATGTTGCCACTTCGTTATTCCTAAATTCATATGTTTTTAAGCTAAAAACAAGTAAAAATCGGCCTCTTGGCCACTTTAATTAATAGTGGTGCTTACTATGGTACAAGCTGAAGTACCAACTTTCGTATACTCATGGTACCTATTTCATTAGATAGGTTTTACAATAATGCAAATTAGCCAAAATACTGATTTCCAACTGTTCATAGCTCCGAAACTATTAGGTTTAAAGGTGTAATATCTTATATAAAAAGTGTTTAGAATTTTCGGGAGAATCCAAAAATGCAATAATATACAGGGTGTTCCATTTAAAATAAGCAAAATAACCATAATTTTTTCGCGTAATTTTTTTATTTGATGTTCAATTGTTTTTATCATAAATTATCCTTATTCCTCTCTAAAATCCCTACAACTTTTGTTTTTACCATTTTTCAATATCTTGTAAAATAAAGAAATTATAAAGGTGTTTACCCTTCGTTGGACAACCCTGTACATCTCGAATAAATATTTTACTTGACCGTTGGCGGCATGTCTTTTTAAAACTCTCGACCAAACTTTATTATAACAACTATAACAGTGGCGCAAACCGTTTTGACTTTGCTGGAGGTGCTATGTTTAGTTTACGATTTTCCTACTATGTTGCCATGACAACGCGTATCCGATGACGTCGAGCCCAGCGCCATACAACGCTCTCGGTGAATTGCAGGCGCAATACACTACACCCACGTGTCGTTAAGTTTGCGGTGGTTGTTTACTTTTATTTTTGCGGATTTCGCTGCAACCGGTGAGTTCCTTTGCAGCTAACTTGACTGTTTTGTGTTATATTTATTTATGGTGTTCTTACAACTTCAAATTCGCGAATAAGTTAGTAAATGTGATTGTTCAAGACTGGAATAAATTAAATGACGTCTTTGAATTTATTACAAACTGTGACAAATCTGATGAAAAATCAATCCGCCTTGCGAAAAGATTTTTAGTTCCAGAGTAAAAGATTCTCGATTAACGGGAGCGAGGAAGATGAGAATAATATTTGTTTTGAACGCTGTTTTTAAAGAAGAAATTTTCTTGTGCATATAAAGAGGTCAACTTACATACCCCATATAAAATATATGTATATTATATTATGTAAGATTTAAAAAATTGCGCTACATGCATTCTTCTTTTAAATCTATTTTTTATTCCCGTTCGGATAAGATTTATTTTTCAAATCTTTATTGTACAGGATGTATAAAAAATAATGTCAAAAGTTGAATAAAACATCAAGACATATACTATGCTGGAAAAACATGCGCCACCTTATTTCTATTTTTTTTATTCATCGTTAGATAAGACTTATGCTCCAAATGTTCAAAAAATATCGTACAGGGTGTATACAAATTAATGTAAAAAATTGAATAAAACAGCGTAGACTTATATATATTTTTTTTTTACGTTTGGATAAAATTTATCATTCAAAATTTTAAATATTGAATAGGGTGTATAAAAATTAATGTAAAAAAATTAATAAAACGCCACAGATTTATACTATGTGGCCCTAGGCGCCATTTCAGTTTTATTTTTCATTGACGTTCCGATAAGATTTATCTTTCACATCTTTAAATAGTATACAGGGTATATAAAGATTAATGTAAATAGGTGAATAAATCACAGACTTATATTATGTAGGATAAAAATTGCGCCACAGGCAACCTTTTAAGGTAAAATTATTAAAAATTATTTTTAAGTAAAATTCAGATATATTATACAGGATGTATAAATATATAATAATCAATAAATCGATTTAATAATCAGATATATTGTATAGAGTGTATACAAATGATGTGCAAAAAGTGAATAAAATATCACAAGTCGATACTATGCTAGCGCAAAATGTGGCAAATAATATATTATACAGGGTGTGTTAAAAATGTAGAAGCTAATGCAAAAAGATGACTAAATAATTGCAATTTGATATGACACTACTTAGATATAATTTTTATTTACGTACTGAGAAGATTTAACTTTCAAAGTAAAATCAACATGTTTATTGTTAATATTCAAATTTATTATACAGGGTAGGGGAGAAGGGGGCGGTTTTGAACAAAAAATAATTTAATGTTTTTAATAAATTTTTCAAATTATTATTCTTAGAAATAAGTGGCCCCACTTAAAGTACATTATTACCCTGTGATAATTAAAGCAAATCTATTGTCTTAGTTAAAGTTTTTATTGCGAAAAATACAAAATAAGATATATTCCTAACCTGTTCAGAACTGCCCCAATGGTGGGGTGGTTTTGAATACATTTTGGGGCAGTTTTGAACAACTCTCAAAAAAGTCATAAATATCTTAAAACTAATTTTATTAGCATAAATTAAAACTAGAAAGGTCTGCATCAAAATATGACATTTCTGTTGTACGTGATGTAAATGTATTGGAAGAAGGAATACAAGGAACAGGCAATTTTAAAACAATATCATTAATATCTACCACTGACGTATCTGGAATGATAGGAAAAATAAACTTATTTCCTTCTCCCTGTTTCCTCATGAATTTAATATGAAATTCTGAAAACCCGAAATTATCGGTTATTTGTCCAATATAGTGTTTGACGCTTTTTTTGGTTTTAAATTCAACTACGACATAGTCCAGAACATTGAATGCTTTTCTACTACTTTCTTGATTCTCAAACTCTGAAAATGTTTCAGAATCACTTGAATCAGCATATGGAATTTTACTTTCACTGCAACTCTCACTGTCAGAACTATTAGCACGAATTTTCTTATTTTTTTTCACCCCTACTTTCTTTTCTTCTGATAGTCCCAGCTTTCTTTTCAACTTTCGTTCTTCAATAGCTTTTTTTCTTAACTCCGTTTGCTTTTTCTTTTCTAACCTAACCAACGTTTCCTCTTCTATTTTATTTTTCTCTGGGGTTTCAGTTAAGACTCGCGATGTGACTTTTTTTCTGATACGTCCGGTTTTCATGTTCACAGGCTTAGATGGAAATGGCCTGATATCTTCTGGAGAAAGTAGATGGTTGCTGGGCTTCTTAGGTGAAGTTTTATAAATATTTTCTGGAGATAACTCGCCTTGACGTTGTACCGAAATATTTGCAGTTGATGGGAAATCCTGAACTTGACAATGAGAAGTGGAAGGTAAATCAGAAGACATTGGATTTGTATTTTCTGTGGGTAGGCTAGATGGAGTAGTTTTGTCACTTATTACCAAAGATGCATCAAAATCTTCTTCTGTAAAAACTAATTTGTTCAGAGGCCATATACCTGGCTCTTTAAAAGCCTCAGTGATATTTTTCAATGTAAAAGATGCCAAGTAAGCTTTATTAACTAGTCCTGGAAGATCTTCAATTGTTACTCTGCACCCAGCATTTGATAACATCCAATCATTAATGGCAACTGCCAGTTTAGTTTTAAAAGGCGAATATACAGCCACATCAAGTGGCTGAAGTCTGTGAGAGGTATGAGGGGGAAAAGTGACTAAAACAACACCATTATCTTTAGCATAACAAACTGCTTCCAAGCAACAATGGGTTTCATGATTGTCCATTAGAATTAAAATAGGGTTTTCTTTACTGCATCTAGTAAATTTTACAATATGTTGAAGAACTTTCACAAAAAGCTCTTTAGTCATCCATCCACTGCGAGGAGAATTTGCTAATCCTAAACTGCCAGGAGGAGCATCTTTTAGCCACTGATTTTTGAAGTTGGCTCTAGGGAAAACAAAAACTGGCGGAATTGAGTTTCCAGTTGCATTTATTATGCCACACATTGTAATAGAAGTGCCTCTTTCTGCTGATGCCACTTGTCCTACTTGTCTAATACCTTTTTTAGCCACAACTCTTGGTGATGGTAAAACGGTGCTTATACCTGTCTCATCTAAATTATAGATATTGTCAGGTGTGAAATTTTTACTCAAAAGTGCTCTCTCATAGTTACTAAAAAACTCCCTAACATTTGCCTCCGTAAAATTTGAAGCTCTATTCAAACTAGTGTTTTCTGGTTTTCTGAGACTAAGCGTAGGGTTTCTTTTCATAAAACCTTTTAACCACTCGATGCCTGCTTCCTTCTGTTCGTCCCATTTATTACATACAGGTTTGTCTAACCTTTTCGCATACTCGTATGCCAGTAGCCTAATTTGTTTATAGCTAAGTCCATAATTCATTCGAGAACATTTGAGAATATATTTCTCAAGCAGCTGTTCCTCGTTGGTTGTGAAGACCTGAGAAGTTGACTGCAATGAAGAATATTGATTATAGTCTTTGAATTCGCGTTGATTTTCTAAGGCAATTCGTTTTTTCTCCTCATTTTTTAGTCTATAAAACGATGTAGATGGATTAATGTTGTATCTTCTCGCAGTTGTTCTAAGTTCTTGTTGCTGTTCAATTATTTCCTTCACCGCTCGCTCTAGATCTTCCTTATTGGGGCCCTCAGTTTTTCTGATACGGTTTCTAACCATTGTTCTTTGATAAATATTCTGTAATATTTTAAGAGCTTATCCGTGGCTCACCCAGCGAAGAATTGTAGGTGGGGTGGGAGTGTTTAACATTCTGCAGTGTTAAATGAACATCTATAAGTGGCAAAAGCTTTTATATACTAGAGCTCTATAACCAACGATATTCTAAACACAAAAACAAAAAGTTCTTTTATTTTTATTACTCTTATGGAACCCCAAACACCCCCTCCCCGGTTCTGCTATTGGGACATGAACCTCTCGAATGTTTTGCCTGAATGTTTGTTGACTTAAAGGCAGCTTGAATTTATTTTTATCGGTATTTGATAAAAAGTTTAGTCAATTACCGATAAAAAAGAAAGAAAGCTATATTATTAAGGCAACAGATCTGAATGCCAAGTAGTTTGTTGGCTATTTATAGATATTTTATGGACTATTTTCCGAAACTACAAAATTACTTTTTATACATTTTAAATTGATGGCAAAAACTACATCAAATTCAAATAAAAAAAAAAATGTCATGCCATGTCATTCAACATTTTACCCGGTTAGTGGTAAATAGTCGCCGATATTTTGAATATTTTTGCATATCAGGGAAATAGTCAAATTATTTAACGTCACTGGGGCAGTTTTGAACACTGTTCATAAGCGCCCCAAACCTAGTGTTCAGAACGACCCCATCACCTAACTTACAACAAATGTGCTTACCTTATTGCAAATATTTGAAAATCCTCTTAAATTATGTCTAGAAACCAAGCCACAATACGCCTAGCAACAACACAAATACAAAAATGGAAACTTTCAGACTTATTTTCACAAAAATTTTAAGCAAAATTGTAGACACCGATTTTTCCACCGACGCCGCAGATTTCGTGAAAAATTAAAATGGCTATTTGAACATAATATGATAGTAAATCTAATCACCGATAGATGGCGATCAGGGACGTACATAAGGATTTTAAATTTGAGCTGTTCAAAACTGCCCCTGTTCAAAACCGCCTCCTTTTCCCCTATGTATAAATTAAAATAATGAGATTTATTTTTTAATATTTAAATATGTTATATAGAGCGTGGTGGAGTGAATGCAAAAATATTCATAATACAAACCAATTTAATGTAAAGTTTAATTTGTTTTAATAATCAGTTAGGAGTTTTATAACAATTAATGCAAGAAGAGGAATAAAAAACTATAGACTGATAATTTGGAGCCGTAAAAAGAAAAATATATTTTTTTTACTAACATGTTATTTATTTACATAATATGTAAGATACTCAATCATCCATCTAAGGACATCAATTGTATTAATTAAAATTAATTTTTATATTAAATTACATATTATTAATTATTCTGTAGCAGAATTTTAAGAGCAGAATACTTTAGAATGGAAGTTGCGGAATGTGACAGAGTTGCTGTTTATTTTGGGTTAATTTTATTGTAACGCAAAAATGAATAATTTCGTTATATTTATAAAACATATTATGCATTTAGTAGGGGCTAGAATATAATTTGAAATGGTTTTCTGATAGGTTTTCTGGTTAGGCATTTATTAGGTGTTTGGGAAAAGTGTTTCCCGAACAATTTGCAATAATTATTTTGTAGCGATAATGAATAAGGGTCAATTTCTCCACGGAAATGGAGATTATAAATAGGAAACTTGTCCAATTATTCAAGAACATTTTGTATGATAATTTTTTTGTTTGTTTAATAATAATATTTTTTGTGTCCTATGATTCTATTTTAACATTTTATTTTTATTTTCAGCCCGACACAATTCCGCAAGGATCAGTAGATATGTCTAAAGTTTTAGAAGTTACAGGTGCCGAACAAGTAAGTTAGTTTTGTTAGCTGTTGAAAAACTCGTGGTTACTACTATTTGTTATTGAGTTAAATTAAACTAAGTAGGGATGCTTACATCAAGATTGTAATGTTAGTTCATAAACTGATAAAAAGACAAAAGTTTTCCACATGGAAAATATATTTCCAGTTTTTTATTCGAAAAATAATAACTATAAAGTTACTAAAATACTCGTACCTTAGGTAACTGGACACCCCCACTCCTTAGCACTCACTAGTCCCGACCGAGTTACCTTCGTAAAGGCCGCTAGTCGCGAAGACGCCCGATGGTGGGCCGAATTATTGGCTGTATTCCCACGAAGGCACAAGAGGAACGCAACCTTCCCGGGAGGCAGGGCGTCACCCAGCTTACCTCAACTGGGGAGGAGCGCCAGTCCACAGCCGCCTAGACCTAGGTTAGAAAAATTCTAGTTTTTAAAACAATCTTTTCTCCTTTGATTTGTCTTGGGCCTTTTTAGATATCTAAGAAAACTGTGTTTGTTCGTAGGCATCTAAGTGTAACGGGCCCCTCCCCTCGAACCAATTTCGAAACGCCTCCATTGAAAGAAGAACGCGAGTCACCTCCAAAGGATAACGAAAGGGGTGTGGTTAACGGCGGAGTGGAGGCGGAGCAAGATAAAAGGGGTGTGACGGAAACAGACAATGGCCGACAACCTCCGAGGCCGGGGTGGGTACCGGAAAGATCGCCGGGCGTGGTCATTGAAAACGCGCCCCCTTCGATACGTAAAGGTAAGACGTTGTTTGTAGTATTTTTTGAATAATCCTGAGAACCGTAATCAAACAGTCCTCATATAGAAGGAAATTGTCAAGGCTTAAATGTCAAATGCGACATATGTGGACCTGTTGCCATGTTGCGA
The DNA here is from genome assembly GCA_030620095.1 of Kuschelorhynchus macadamiae. Classification (NCBI taxonomy): domain Eukaryota; kingdom Metazoa; phylum Arthropoda; class Insecta; order Coleoptera; family Curculionidae; genus Kuschelorhynchus; species Kuschelorhynchus macadamiae. The sequence continues at coordinate 2,210,831 of JAUTXW010000521.1, read as the reverse complement.
GCAGATTTTCAAACAGTTTCTTTATTGTGATTAGGTTAGGATTGGTTAGACCGCGCGCCAACAGAATTTCGGGTCTATATTAAAACAATTTTTTTAACAAAACCTATATTGTTAAGAGAATATGTCTCTATAGTTTTTAGCCCAGTTTCGTCAATAAAACTATCACTAAAGCTTGTGGTATGTATTTCGAGAAAATCAGGTGAGTTTAGCAACACTGCACATAACTTTGTTCCTTGATTTTGACCAAATCATCATAATAGAGAGTTTTTGCACGAAAAGGTAGTGAAATTTGCGAAATTTTTCAGGAAAAAAGTGGGAAATGTTATAAAGTTGGATAGGTTAGGTAGGTTTTTATATAGTTCCATTTTTAAAACAGCCAGATTTGAAATTCTTCCTTAAACAAAATTTATAGTTACAAATACAGTTAAGTATTTGTTTTATTGTAGTAGATTATTGGTACAGCAAATACCTTTTAGATCTTCAGTTATTTTTTCTACTTGAAATACCTGTTAAAATGCAAAGTATTTGAGAATATGTAAGTACAACAGAAGCTACTTAATAATTCAAATACTATTAAATTTTGATAGTACTTGGTACTTGTTGATAAATTGGTGAATATTTGGTACTTGTAGCTTTTATTATTATGTATAACGTAAAGTACGAAAAAAAATCGCTAAGAAGTGAAAAATAATATTTTATTTATTCATTAAATATAGAAATTTTGAAGTCGACGTCCAAAGCAGCCCCCACCCAGCCACTACAAAATATATATAGCTAGCCTTATATCTTTTAAAACTGATGCCCGAATCACTTGCTCTCAAGGCCTCTTTGTGGAACTGCGCAAGCGCAAATTGTTATTTCCTTCCAATCGCTGAGCCCAAAGTCTAATGGCAATATTGACTTCCTATATGACATTTATAAACTGTCCAAACAGACCAATAACGAATTCGCATTTCAAGACAAGCGCAAAAATATTTTGGGGGCTTTGCAACTGTCGGCTAGGATAATGCATAAAGATTTTATAGATTGCCGTGATTTAGAAGATACACCTAAGTACAGTAAATATAAACCAGTGGCGGCTTTTCCATAGGATCATTTGGTCAATGAACCCCCAAAAATATTTCAGAAAATAAATTATTCGTTTGACCGTCCCTCCTAATAGTTGTAATAAAACGCGAGCCGTTCCAAAATAGAGCGGTTGTAGCGTTCTGCCACCCCATTTTGCTGAGGACTGTGGGGCACTGTAAGCTGGTGTTTAATGCCACGATCTTTCAATAAGTTTTTTAAACGCTCATTGCAGTATTCACCCCCATTATCTGTACGTAATACTTTCACTTTTCGTTCAATTTCATTTTACCATAGAACAAATATCTTTAAATATATCAGGAACTTCATTTTTGGTCTTTAAAAAATAACAGAAAATGTTTTCATCTATCAGGGTGCATATATATCTTTTGCCACCCCAATGTTCTACTTCCATGGGACCTACGAGATTTGAATGAATAAGGTTTAATTTGTTTTGAACAACACCCTTATTTTTTATAGGGAAAATGTTTTCTGGCTTGCTTACCTTATACACAACTCTCACAAGAAGCAGATTCCTTATTTTCACTGTAACTTATTCCAGTAGCCAAACCATTTTTTATCAAAATCATGCTAATGTGGTTTAGATGTCCCAGTCGTTTGTGCCATAACATTTGGGAGTTAGACCCTGTCACTACACTAGCCTTTTCTGACGACACGTCCATGTGTCTTAACGGTACAATCATCGCTATCCAAAATTTTGCGTTTTTCATTGGCAAAATATATACAAAACCCTTTGAAACCATAGATCTTACTGATAGCAGGGTCACTGAAAGATTCGGAACATATTTTATTTCTGAAATGTCCTTTTCAACCCCGCTTGATAGCACTAGTTCCTGTTCCTTTGACATATAACTTTAATCCATTGGCTACCGTGATTTCTTGACCTAAGTTCTGATCCGAATCTGAAAATGTTAATATTCCCAGTCATGTGGCTGGAAGCTCCACTATCTATGTACCCAGCCGACTCGTTCATGTTGACACCTAGAGCAGCAGCAAATAAGCATTTTTTGCCTCCTCGATCATTTTTTAAGGCACTGATTTTTTTAATGTACTATTTGTTTGCAGTTCCAACACCATGGTGGTTTTCTAATAACCAGAGTCACTTTCATGTACCCCATTTTGGCATTTTTTATCTTGTAGCAATTTGGTTTTAACGAAATCTGCTGTTATGTCAATCCCCAAATTTTCTAGGGCCCTAACTATTGGCTTATAATCCTTAATAAGTCCCTGCAGCATAAGAACACCGACGACTTTATCATCTAAGGGCTTTCCAATGGACATAAGTTGTTGTGTGAGAGCCATGACTTCATTTACATAATCCTCCATATTGGCAAAGCTTGACAACTTTATTGAGCATACATTTCTCAGAAGGGTGAGTCGTCTATTAAAACCTTTATCTTCAAATGCTGTGTCCAACGCTGTCCAGGCTTCTTTCGCTGTCTTTGATTAGATAATATGAGCATAAGTTAGTTGACTTGTCATGTGAAAGAATTATTTTGAACTCGTCTTTCAATTAGTTGACTGTACTGATGAAGACCTGAAACACGTGTCTATATATATATATATATATATATATATATATATATATATATATATATATATATATATATATATATATATATATATATATATATATATATATATATATATATACAGGGTGTCCCAATAGTGCGTTCTTAGTGCGATCTTGATAACGGATAGCGATATAAAAAAGTTCAAATGCAAAAGTTGTAGAACAATACGGGCTACATAACCTAAAATTATTTTCATTTATACAGGGTGTCTCAAAAATCTGTAGCGAAGCAAAGTTGTGTTTTTTCTTATAGGGCACCCTGTATATTTTTGCATATTTAGATTCTGCTCGTGATTCTACACATTTTTTGTATAATATGTCCTATGTATAAATCTGATAGTTTTTCTAATATTCGCCATTTTGTAAAAAATTATGAATTGCGGTGCCTTTTTTCAAACGACGTGGGCCGTTGGCTTTTTAATATAGGATTATGATTTTTGGCAGGAACATTAACAAAAGTATGGGTTGACTTTCAACGTGAACAAAATTTGTCGGCGTTGTACAGGAGGTCCTAGATAAGTAGGAGAAATAAAAAAAATTAAAATCATCATATCTTCATTTTTTTAAATGGAATGTATAGTATTTTAATATTTTAGACTATTCGTGACCCAAAACCCTATCTTTCGTTATAAATATTTCCTATGCCTATTTGTCTTAGTTTCCGAGATTTTGACATTTTTGTATTTATTATTTGGTTTTCAATGGCAATCGCCTTAGAATTTGCTTTATTATCGAATTTTCTAATTATAATATTGTGCTAAGAATCGCGACCTAAAGGCTTAGAACAGATATTTTACCAACTATTCTTAAATATTTACTATTTTGGCTATTGTTTTATAATTATTTTATATTATTTTATTATATAATTTATAGAATTTTCCGAGAAATCCAAAAATGTAATAATATACAGGGTGTTCCATTTAAAATAACAAAGTTGACATCCGAGGGACACTTTTGTATTTCAACTTTTTCTCTGTTATTGAAAATAAAGGAATTAAGGGGGGTGGCAAATCTCGGTGAATCACCCTGTACATTAATATACAGTAAAAAATGCAAAATTAAAAATTCAGTCTACTATTTTTCTTTATGTAAGAAGGCAAATAAATATTTTAATTAAAGAGACACAACAGAAAAAGAAGTCCTACAATCACTTGATTAAATGTTCAATATGACCACCATTTTTTTCAACACACACTTGTAGCCGATTCACAAAGGAATTGTTAACTCTATTCAGCATCGCGGCATTGATATTTGTACATGCATTTCTAATTCTCATTTTTATATTCTCTATGGTAGTGGGTGGCGTTTGGTAAACTTGCTCTTTAACAAAACCCCACAAGAAAAAATCTAATTCGCGTCTAAAAATTGCCTTACCTGCCTGCTAAAATGTGCCGGAGCGCCATCTAGTTGGAACCACATCCGCCTCACTAGATTCAAAGGTAATTCGTCAATCCACTCCTGCAAACTGTTTTGCAGTAAATTTAGGAAAGTGTCTCTATTTTCGAAAAAATAAGGTCCAATGATACGGTTACCGATTATACCAGCCCATACATTAAGAGACCATCTATGCTGGTGATCCAAGGGCATAATGAATCTGGGGTTTTCAGAACTATAATAGTGGAAATTATGTCGGTTTACGTATCCATTTTCATGAAATGTCGCTTCGTCAGTAAATAAAATGTTATTGAAAAAATCATGTTCTTCTCTATTTTTTGCTATTGCCCATTCGATTGAAATCGTTTTGATCCAGCTCTTGTACCAGTTGAATATGGTATGGGTGAAATTTATGTTTTCTAATTATTCTATTTGCCGTAGATGTAGCAATACCTCTCTCCTTTTCTAACTGCCTACATGAAATATGAGGATTTTCAATTAAAGTTTGCATAACAAGATATTCAGTTTCTTCATTTGCGGCTCTTTTCTGCCTTTCCAATTTTTGTTCGTAATCGACACATCCAGTTCTTTCAAATCGTTCTTTGAGTCTGACAAATGATACCTCATGAGGATAACGTTCAGCATTGCTAAACCGTTGCAACCAAAACATAAATCATGTTAATCAATTCTTCTCTAGAAAAATTCATTTTGAATCAATTTGAACACCGTTACTACACAAATACAAGAGTTTGACATTTCGCCATGACATTTTCCCCGTTTTCATTTGTTTTTACTTTAGAATTGTCTAAGGCATCTTCGTACATTAAGTTCTAACTAAATGTTGACACTACCTACGCTTTTATAATAGCCAAAATAGTAAATATTTAAGAATAGTTGGTAAAATATCTGTTCTGAGTCTTTAGGTCGCGATTCTTAGCACAATATTGAGCTGAATTTTTAATTTTGCGTCACTTGTAGTGTATTATAATTAGAAAATTCGATAATAAAGCAAATTCTAAGGCGATTGCCATTGAAAACCAAATAATAAATACAAAAATGTCAAAATCTCGGAAACTATGACAAATAGGTATAGGAAATATTTATAACGAAAGATAGGGTTTTGGGTCACGAATAGTCTAAAATTTTAAAATACTATACATTCCATTTAAAAAAATGAAGATATGATGTTTTTAATTTTTTTAATTTCTCCTACTTATCTAGGACCCCCTGTACAACGCCGACAAATTTTGTTCACGTTGAAAGTCAATCCATACTTTTGTTAATGTTCCTGCCAAAAATCATAATCCTATATCAAAAAGCCAACGGCCCACGTCGTTTGAAAAAAGGCACTGCAATTCATAATTTTTCACAAAATGGCGGATATTAGAAAAACTATCAGATTTAGACATAGGACATGTTATACAAAAAATGTGTAGAATCTAAATATGCAAAAATATACAGGGTGTCCCATAAGAAAAAACACAACTTTGCTTCGCTACAGATTTTTGAGACACCCTGTATAAATGAAAATAATTTTAGGTTATGTAGCCCGTATTGTTCTACAACTTTTGTATTTGAACTTTTTTTATATCGCTATCCGTTATCAAGATATCAACCGAGAACGCACTATTGGGACACCCTATATATATATATACATATATGTACAACATACACACATTTGAGATCCTTTCCTTTTTTCCCCTCTGTTTAAAAAGAGTGTGATGTTAATATTTATTTTGATCCAAATCCAGCTAATATCGGATCTAAGAAGATTATTTATTATCGGGAGGTTATTATTCTGCATTATCTCGGGTCAGGCAAGAATCAGGATCCCGCCTGCTTTGCACACACACGGCTCTAAGTAGGTACGATATTTTTAGATGATCGCGTATGATAGGCGAGTCATATTAAGAAATCATAGCCGGCAGTCGATAAATGGGCTTGTTATGGTATTTTTTTCGGTCCGGTACGGCTACAGGTACTACTTAGACAACGCCATCGTAAAAATTTATTATTGGCCGGGATACTGTTATGCTAGCTGTGAATTAGAGGGCAGTCTTCTGACGATATAATTACAGATATATTATCCCGGCGATGTGCAATAGAATGCTGTGTTAACAATCTTTTTGTAGAGTGTTTGTTTATATTTCAAGTCGGGTAATTGTTAAACAAAAGTCATTAAAATTATTTCGTTTCATCACAACTAGATCGTATGAAATTTTAACATTATGATGTTTTTAATTGTTTCAGTTTCAGTTGGCCTATTTAGTTAATTTTCGATTTATTGAACTTTATTTTAAAGCGACAGAGGGTAACTGTTAATAATATGTTGTTAATATATTTAAACTTTTAGGGTTACCTCTAAAATGGTGGCAATAAATGTCTCGTAAATTGCACTAACAATCAAGTGGGCTGTGTAAAGGCATGCTATCACTAATTGATTTATATATCATAAGTGGAAAAAAAGAACTCGAAATTTGTAGATATGTCAAAATGTAGTGTTCGAAATATTGTTCGCGTATATGAAACAAGTGATTCAATTGCCCCTAAATGCCGGTACGTAAGAAAAACGAAAGTGACAAACGGGCACTGAAAAAAATAATTCGGGAAAATAGACGTTCTAATTATGGTCAGTTAAGTATACTCTGGAGCAGTGCAGTGGGCAGACGTGTATCAAAATCAACATATCATAGGGAGGCTCAAAAATTGGGATTTCGGACATACAAGGCAAGTTTTGTAACAATTTTTTTTGTGCATTTTCCTAAATGGGCCAAAGAGCATAAAAATTGGAACCTTGAACGGTGGAGGTGCATACACTGGAGTGATGAATCCCGCTTTGAAGTTTGTGTGGGAAACGATCGTAGTAGAGAAAAGTAAAATTTCCGCCTTCTGTGATAGTGTGAGGCTCGATGTCTGCACGAGGAGTGAGAAAGTTGGATTTTATAAACGGAATTGTCAATACAGGAAAGTATCTGAATGTTATAGAGCAGTCTTTGTTGCCAACAAGATAAGAAATTTTAGACGCTGGAGAAAATTTTATTTTTCAGCAAGATGGTCACAGAAAGCTTTAAAATGCTTCTCCGACGATAATATTTCACTTTTTGAATGGGTTTCAAGTAGTCCTGACTTATCACCAATAGACACTTTGGCATAAAATGAAAAACCAATTACGTGCAAATCCAGTTAGATCTGTAGCAGAATTAAAACGACTACAAGAAATTTGGGATAATTTTAGTCCGGAGTATTGTTAGAACCTAGTACCATGTCTCAAAGAATTACGGCTGTTATAAAATATAAAGGAGATGTTACGTAGTGATAGTTTTTGAATCCAATATGTTGTATATTTAAGTTTCTCTGGTTATATTTGTTATTCGTTTTTCTTTTGTTGTAATTATAAAATGCCATAATATTTCATCTATCAGCTCTAGTTTTTGAGTTACAGGCTTACTGATTTTAGTTCTGATAAAAGGTATAGCTAAATTGAGGTCAAACTAAACTTACATAGGTATCTAAAATTAAAAATAGCCAGATATACCTGATATAATTTTAATTCATTATGGATATGAATACCACACACATCCTGGTCCTCCTAGCAGATAAAGGCAACGCCAGGGTTGTCATGGACAGAACAGAATACATGGAAAAGGTAACTCAACATTTGGACAACATTACCTATAAGGTTAGGTAGGCAGACTCTACAAGTAGAATAGAAAGGCGCAAGATACATAAGAACAATGTACCACTTCAACCGATCGTTCGTGCAATAAACTCGCCCACACACAAATTAGGTAAATATATTTCAAACTTTCTTAATCCATTTATTGGAAAAACAGATTCATTTATAAAAAAACTCTGCCCATTTCTTGGACAAACTTGAGGCAATCCAGTTGGATTTCGAAGATACTTTGGTCAGTTTCGATGTAGAATCACCATACACAAATATACCCAATTTCCATTATATCAGACATACTGGAACCTAATAATCATAACAATTACTTGATAGATCTAGTGGAAGCTTGTTTTACATTTACGTATTTCATTTTTTAAGAAACTTTTTACAAACAAACCTCAGGGACAGCTATGGGATCTCCTGTATCACTTGTGGTACACAAAATTAAAACCCTAAAACCTAAACACTGATTCAGGTATGTAGATGATACTTTTGTTGTTTGGCCTCATGGACAGGAAAATCTTCTCATATTTTTACACCACCTTAATCAACAATATTGCAATATTAAATTCACAATGTAAGTTGAATCTAATGGAACGATTCCCTTTCTAGATGTATTTGTTCAAAGAAAGGAAAATAGTACATTTGGACATTTTGTGTGTAGAATACAAATAGACACTTAAATGATGCAAATTTTCGCCACCATCCAGCATGAAAGAAATCGGTTATTAACCCACTAGTATTTAGAGCCATTTCGATTTTTGATCAAGATTCTGTAACATCGGAAACATCGAAACTGACCGAAGCTCTGAGAGGGAATGGCTACATACATGGCACAACAGACAAATTAGGACGATTAATTTGGCGGTCCAACATACAATTCTCAATACACTTGAAAAGATTGGACAATGCTTTTGATATTAAACCTTTTTAAATGGAAGGAAAATATAAAATCCTTGCTCCTGTGGAGAAGTGTGTGAGTGAAAAAAAGATGTATCAAAAAGAATCAAATTATTCACTCTGCTTAAGTTGAACCAGAATACCATTATACCATATTATAAATGTAATAGAAACCAAGGTTATAGTGTCGATTACAGGACTTTATAAAATAAAGATTAGAAAATCTATTGAAATTTTCAAATAAACAAAAACATTCAATAGAGATACGGGTTACGATCTGCGTCACACGTGGAAGCCGATCTTAACACCGAATCAAGGTTCGGCGAGCACAAGTCATGCATAAGAACTCGCCTGAATTTCTCCGAGCTCATTCACTCTTCAGCTCTCGTGGAGTAAAGATCCCTGAAGATGCCTCGTGCAATTGAACGCGAAACGTCGGACAGTAATTCCAATTTGATACGGTGTAATACCGAGAACCATGAGCCAAAGCCGTGAAAGATTCCATTCTATAATTCGTAGAATCCTTAATTTTCAAGCCAACAAGCTTTCCTTTCTCTGCGATATTATCCAGTATATTTTTTGTATGTTCCGCTCTGCAGCAAACTCCGATCAAAGCCAAAACAGTAGCTACTTTTATCATTAGATATGTCTCATGCTTTTTTTTTGTTAAATTAAAAAATTTGCTTGTATCGATATTTTATTTAATTTTAACTAGCATTTTTTCATAGAATAACTGACCAAAGTGTGTTTGGTTTAAGAACTTTACTTAACTCTAAAAATATCGCAAGGATACTGAAACTTCTTACATCTTTTTCTTTTGCCCAATCGATAAAAATATTGTATTGACGTTCATACCTTTGCCTTGATATGTTTGGTAACAGGTCCAAATTTGCCTTTTCAGCCGCATCCAAAATCGAGTATAGTAGCTCTTCATCTGAAGAATCTTTTTTGTAGGTTTTTCTGACGACTTTTAAGTTGTTTTCACAGGAAACTAAAAACATGTCAAATTTGAAAGTTCGCAAGTTTTTATTTTGGTTGATATGGAAAGACACTAAATTTGGTTCTGACATCTTCTAGTCCTATTATTGACATTATTTTTTGAAATGATATGTTCAAAAAAACTAAATTTATACAAATCCGGGATATATAGGATAGAAAATTACTATTTTTGTTATAGCTTTAGCTTAAAAATTCTTTATTCGCCAATTAGAAGTGTGCAAATTTTAAAAATTTCACGTGCGGGAAAGTAACAAAAGCGCTGGTGCAACGCAATTTTCCGAAACAAAATACGTGCGGGAAAGTGACTATTAAGGACAGTCGTAGAAAAATATATTATAAAACTAGGGTCAAAAACAGAATCACTTTCCGACGTTTCGGCTTCGATTGCACGAGGCATCTTCAGAGATATTTACTTCATCACGAGATCGGAAAACTGAATGAGGTCGGAAATACCCAGGCAGGCTATTTATAGTCGACTTGTGTCTACCGAACTGTGACTCGGTGTAACGATCGGTTTCCACGTATGATGTAGACTAAAGTCCGTATCTCTATTAAAATTGTTAGGATGCTTATAAATTGGTTTCTTTTACATTTATGTTATGTCCAGTGGAACGTTGGTGTTAAGATAAAGCAGATTGTGCAATTTGTTTCTGATACATCGTTCATGTTTCTTAAGCCTAGTCGATACGGATCGTCCAGTTTCTCCAATATAGACATCACCACACGAACAAGGAATTGCATATGCTCCTTCCGTTTGGAAAGGAATAATGTCCTTTGGCGATCGCAAACATTGTCCAATTTTCTTGTGTGTGTTAAAGATTGTGCGTATGTTGGACCGGCGAAGTAACCTTGCAATCTTGTCTGGGGTTCCGTGTATAAATGGAAGATCTACACTTCCTTCGGTAATTCCCTATTAGTATCATTTTATAGAGTAGGATTATCATATTTTCTAATTGACCGTCTAATATCCTCAGTGCAATATCCATTCCCTCTTCCCTCCTCCTCTGTTTTCAATTGTAAAGAATTTTGGTCACAAATCGCGAGGGCGGGCGCTGTAAACAAATGAATTAATAACGGATTGTTTTTGTACTGGATGATGATGGGAATTTGCATTAAGGTGCCTATTCGTATGCGTTGGTTATCTATATACAGAGTGCCCTAAGGAACCATCCCCTTTCCTTTGTACAATCTACATATCTGAACCATGAAACGACTCTAAGGCTTCCTCCTCAAGAGCTTCCCTGAAGATATTGGCTACCATTGGTGACAGCGGAGATCCTATGTCTGCTCCCGAGGTTTGTTCATAAAAAGTACCTTGAAAAACAAAATATGTTGATGTAAGACATGCTTCAATTAGATCTAAAAGTGAGTTGTCAATATTATTATGGCGAAATAAGTCTGATTCTGGAAATTGAATCATTTATAGGCACATTCGTGTATAGCGATTCTACATGGAAGCTGGCTAAGATATCTTTGGGATCTAATTGGATTGATTTTAGTTTTTCAACAAAATGCGTAGAGTTTCTAATGTATGAATGTGATTTTCTTGTAAAATTATTAAGAATATTTGAAAAATATTTACCAATTTTGTAAGTAGGTTGCACTGACGATAGGTTGAAGTGGTACATTAACCTTATGTATTTTAGGTAGTCCGTAGAACCGCGGGATTCTTGAGCTGCTTGGCCTTAACATCTTCTTCTCCGCTGGTAGATTGAATGCGTTTATAAGGTTGGTTATCCGTCTCTCAATTTTGTTGGTTGGGTCTACTTCAATTACTCTGTAGGTGTTGTCCATAGTCTCCCGGAAGTTGGTGTACAAAATGTGTGCAAAACTATTTTAAAATTATGACTGGAAGGGGGGGGGGGCAACTTAACTAACCCATAAAACTAAGATGGGAAATTAAAAATCTATTTTGTTCCAAGCTAAATTGGCAGTTGCAGTACTTCAAAGGATCAAAAATATCAGTTTTAAACCGTCCAAACAATTGAATTCAGGTATAGGGAATATAACACAAAAGATGTTTAGAATGTTTAGGGGTGGTATTTTCATCTCCGTATAATTTTATTCGGTTGATATCGTGGATCCGTATAATTTTATTCGGTAGATAATCGTTTCCACGGTAAATATTCGACGAATAAAGTTATTTGGGGATGAAAATACTGGCCCTTAGGACAATACGAGCGGGCAATATATAGGACATTCTATTTAAAAAACTGATGTCGCCACTGATTGTAATTAAAAGCGGCCACACCGCACAATTAAAAATATTTTAGTAAGAAAATCCGGCCCTAAGCCGGATTTTCAAAGTAATATATTCATTGTTTCCCTAGATACTTTTAATAGGCCACTGAGTTTGCGCACCCTGTATATACAGCTATCAAAATGCCAATATCGAAAAAGTTATACTTGCAAATGAATAAAACGACTTATCCAATTTGTTTTTGCTTTGAAAAGATTTGTACATATCGCGGTCGGAATGCTTATCTGGTTAATTGCACATTCATTCAATTAATTAGTTAAGGCTAGTCTCAAATCTGGTAAACAAAATTTAATCGAGCGTAAAATAGTCGAGAATAAAAGTACATCATCCGAATGTCCTTTTTACGTTATCATTATTATTGCAGGTTCATAAAATGCCTAATCAAATTTTAAATTGGTTTAGTTTTATTGCTTCGATAAAGACACGATCTACAGGGTGGTGGATAATCAATGTATCGTAGAGTAAGTAAATAAACGTGAAAATAATTAGCTAAATGTGCCGTAGTAAAATGTTGCTCGTTATTGGGCTACAGGGTGTTTAATATTATGAGTAATGCCAGTAAAGCTATTAAACAAATTTTTAAAAATCTATAGAATGGGTTTTTTTTCCGGGTTAAAACATTTAACGATAAATTATTTGATTCTCGAGCTTAAAACGTATCAAAATGATACGACCTTTCGCCTTCCATTGCACGAGGTATCTTCAGGGATCTTTGTTCTACGATATTGGAACATGAAGAGGTTTGGCCCGACTTTTATATCTGAGCTGTGTTCACCGAACCCTAATCCGGTGTTAACGATCGGTTTCCAGATGTGTTGGTATCTATATTGAAAAAAACATTTGCGGTCACCGAAGGATATTATTCCTGTCCAAACGGAAGGAGAATATGCAATTCCTTGTTCTTGTGGTGATGTCTATTCGTATGTCTATAATCTATATAGGAGAAACTGGACGGTCCATGTCAACTAGGCTTAAGGAACATGAGTAACTTATTAGAGGGAAGCAGATTGTACAGTCTGTTGTAGCTGTACACCAGCATCCCACTGGGCATAACATAAATTCCTTGATATATATATATATATATATATATATATATATATATATATATATATATATATATATTATATATAATAGAGATATGGGCTACGATCTAGATTACACGTAGAAACCGATCTGAACACGGGGTCACACTTCGGTGTCACTCATCAGGTATAGACATAAACGTAGATGGGGAGCCCGACAAGAGCAGCACTTAGGCTCACTGGAGACCATTGTGCTTTCCCCCCCAAGTAGACGTGTCAGGCTAGGAACCTACTCCTTTTTAGAAAAGAAAGAATTCTTCGACAGTGCGATTCTTAATCCTAGCCTTGACAGCTGAAGGAGCAATTCCAAGATCAGCTTTCAGCTCAATGAAAACAGGGTTGCTACCTTTCCGAGCCAGCTGATCCGCCTCCTCATTACCCCCAATGCCTTGATGGCCAGGCATCCAAATGAGGCTAACTCTATTGGACTCACGCAGCCTACTAGGGCTCTCCTGCGTTCAAGTGTTAGCAGCGAATTGACCCTGCTCGACGACAGAGCCTTGACTATCACAACATATATAGATATGCTTGTCGTGATATCATGTGGAAAGCTCTTTATGCTCTCTTACGCAGTCTAAGATTGCTGTAATCTCAGCCTGATAGACAGTCGATCCGTCCAAGAGCAAGATTAATTCCTGCCCTGGGTTTCTCCCAAGGTATTCCCGCCACAGATCCCTCCTCCATTAAAGAATTATATTAGTTTCTTCGGTTTTGCAACCATAATATCTCCATATTTGTAACAAATATGCCAAAACTCACTTTATTTTCGATTTGATTCTGTCAAAACAATTTTTATATTCGAAAAACTTTTATTTATTTATAATTATAAAAAAAAACCTGAGTATTAAAAGTGGTTACTTCAAGAATAAAACAGCATATGTTGAATCTGTTTAATTAAACTTTATAGTGTTTTTCTGTCAGTTATATCAATGGTCACAGAAAAAAAAGTTGTATATCTGTATTGTGCTGTTGAAAAACATTTAAAAAGTTTCAATAAAAAACACGATTCTCTGTCTGCATCGTCATATATACAGGTACAGTCGCACAATTAATCTAATTCAAAACAAGTTATAAAAACTTATGTGGATCAGGCTAGAACTTGCATGTCGCAATTTAGTACAACAAAAAGTCTATTATACATTAAAATAAGATAAGAAAATGTACGGGTCTGGTTTTAAATTTTGCCGACAAGTTATTCTTATTTGAATATTTTCGCTTTGCCAGTAAGATGTGTGTCACAGACGTGACACACATCTCCGCTAACACATTACAATCCGGTATCTAAATGTACATGATGGCGATACATTTAAAAATGCCTATTTTTGTCGGATCTTTTAGATTCACAACTTATTCTGCGATCAACGCCTAAAAAAAGACAAGAATGCATTTTTTTTAATTTTGAAAGAATTTACATTAATTATTAATAAGCAATATTCTTCGTTTATGAATAGTACAAAAATGAAGAGGAATTTTAGAGCCATTAAAATAAAAATACAATTAAAGAATACTCAAGGGATTTTCAGGTGTCGAGAGTTAAAAAGTTTTTTTGCAAGGCACCTTAAAATATCCTGTAAATTTCCTTTACCCGGAACTTCCCACGTTGTGAATCTTTCCTTTTATTAGGAATAGTAAAGTCGACTAAATTTAGGTCCCAACATAGTCTTTTAGAAATATATATGAGTCATAAATCATAATGGATTCGTACCCGTTTATTCCTATATCACATATAAAGTCATTTGAATGGGAAAATTTTTTTACGTTGATTTTTTAAACATTTCATTTGGTCGCCATTTCGTTCCGCCTTATTTGAGTACCTCTTTATAAACCACGTTTGTTGTTGCATTCTCTGGCTGTAAAATAGCCAAACTACTACTCGAACTTATTAAAAATGAAACACGCTTGTTGAATTTCCAGCACAGACTAACTTTATTAATAACTATATAAGAGAAAATTATCAATAAGCATTTCTACTGATGTGTTAAAATAATATCGCCTATATAAAGTACAGTGGCGCAACAACAAACAGCATTTTGGGTTATACAATTTCAACACTCCCACTAACACAAAATGATGCTCAAAAATTTACTTTAATGGGTGTATTATACCCAACAAATCCAAAAACCTATAATGTTTAACTGATGCCAAACCCTTTGTAAGAATATCGGCTGGCATGTTCGCTGTATCTAAATACTTAACTTCTACTAAGTTATCAGAAATTGCATCCCGAATAAAATGATGACGCGTGTCAATGTGTTTTGTCCTCTTATGGTACATTGAATTAGCAGACAATTTAATTGCGCGCTGATTGTCATTGAATATTCTAATACAATTAACAACTTCTGTTAACTCAGCTATTAAATTTCTTAAGTAAATAGCCTCTTTTGTAGCTTCTGAGACCGCCATGTATTCTGCCTCAGTGCTTGATAGCGCTACAGTCTTTTATTTTCTACATTCCCATGATATTACGGAACTACAAAGTTTAAAACAATATCCTGTATATGATTTGCGACCATTCGAGTCTGCAGCCCGATCTGCGTCAGCAAAACCTTCTAATTCCGTATTATCTTTACAAAACTTTAATCCATAATGCTTAGTGTGTTTTAAATATCTTAAAACGCGCTTAGCTTGTTTCCAGTGAGTTTCGTCGAAACAATTATTAAATTGACTCAGATAACTTACCGAAAATGCTATATCAGGTCTAGTAAAAACAGCAAGATACATCAAAGAACCGATCACTTGCTGATATGGCAATTCCGTGTTACATGGCTTTTCTGTTTTTGTAAGATTTACATTGATTTCCATAGGCGTACAAACAGTCTTGCAATCCAACATATTAAATCGTTTTAAAAGTTGATTTATATATTGCTCTTGATCTAAACAAACCGTTTTCTTGTTTTTATCAATACTAACTCTCATACCGAGACATTGCTTAACTTGCCCTAAGTCCTTAATCTTAAAATGTTGCCCTAACTCAAGTTTTAAATTATTTGTTTCGATCTCATCATTGGAAAAAATAAAAAAATCATCAACGTATACTGTTACAAAAGTCAACAAATTACCTCTGCTCTTAGTAAACAAACAAGGTTCATGATCAGATTTCTTATAACCTAAATTCTTAAGAACAACGTCAACTTTTATGTACCATGCCCTAGCAGACTGCTTAAGTCCATAGATAGCTTTATTCAATTTCAAAATTTTATTTTTATCATGAGTTTTAAATCCCTCTGGTAACATCATAAAAACATTTTCTTCTAGAATGCCATTCAAAAAAGCGGTGGTAACATCTAAATGTATGATATCTAATTCTAATTTCACAGATAAGGCTATTAACAATCTAAGGGTGGAATGTCTTACAACAGGTGAAAAGGTTTCATCAAAATCGATACCTGGTTTTTGGGAAAAACCCTTCGCAACTAACCTAGCACGGTACCGCACTTTGTTTTCACAATCAATTTTCTTTTTAAACACCCACTTGCACTGCACAATTGTCTGTTCTTGAGGAATGTCAACCAGCTCCCATGCTTGGTTTTCCTCGAAAGATTGCAGCTCTTCTTCCATTGCCCTTCTCCACTGGTCACCATCAGGTTGTGATAAAGTCTCTTTAACAGTTTCCGGATCAGTGTTCACATCAGAATTTTCTGAGTAAATGCAACTAAAACCATTTTCAAAATTTCTTGGTTTTCGCACTCTCTCAGATCTTCTTAATACAATAGGAGCCTCTTCATCAGGAGACGAATCATCACTGTCATTACTGATAGCATTCTCCCAAAGTTCACCTGAGCTATTAGAGAGTAAGTCATCCTCAATTATTCCATTTGTAACATGATCTCCCACTGGAACTGATATTAGGTCATTATTATCTGCTTCTGTGTTTGCTATACTGTTCACCATGATTTTTCTTTGATATTTTCCATTATGGTCACATCTCGACTCGTAAATATTGTATTTTTCGTAGCATTATATACTCGATAACCTTTAATTTCATCATCGTACCCTACTAAAATACATTTAACAGCCTTCTTGTCCCATTTTAAGCATTTTTCTTTGGGAACATGTACCATTACTGTGCTGCCAAAAATTCTAAGATTTTTCACATCAGGCACCCTGCCTGTCCACAGATCGAATGGAGTTTTATCAATTCCAGAAGCTAATGACCGGTTTCGTAAATAGACTGCAGTGTGAACTACTTCTGCCCAAAATTTCTGTTCAAGGTTCGCATCAAATAGCATACACTTAGATTTTTCAACTACAGTCCTATTTATCCGTCCTGCCATTCCGTTTTGTTCAGGCGTATATGGATTTGTTTTTTGATGGATAATTCCACAGGTTTTTAAAAATTTCTCTAACTCCCTGTTACAAAACTCTCCCCCATTGTCTGATCTCAAGATGTTAATCTTTTTGCCTTGTTGATTTTCGACCATGTTTTTAAAATTTTTAAAACAATCAAACACTTGGTCTTTTGTCTTTACAAAATAAACAAAAACCATACGGCTAAAGTCATCCTCAAAAATTATAAAATATTTTGATCCTCCAAGAGGCACAGTGTTCATTGGACCACATACATCTGTATGTACTATTTCCAAAATATCTTTAGCCCTGTGACCCTTATTCTTAAAAGGTAATCTAGGTTGTTTACCCTCGCAGCATATTTCACAATTTTTCTGCCCTATATCTAGAACACCTGGATAATTAAGTCCCTCGACAATACCATCCTTCATTTTATTCAGGTAAGCACTATTAAGGTGCCCAAAACGACGATGCCAAACTTCTCCTGAAATAACCGATTTCGTCGATAATAAACACGTATCAACAGTCAATGTGTTTAGCTTATATACCCCATCCTTTAAATCAGCTGTTCCAACTAAATTATTTTGGTTATTGAAAATCCGACAGCAATTATTCATAAACTTAACAGTGTTACCATTTCTTATCAGTTGACTTACCGATAATAAATTCGTTGCCAATTGGGGAACACACAACACATTTTTAACAGTTATTTCGTAACTATCATGTCCAACAACAGTCGTTAAATTTACATCACCCGAACAAATAACAGGAACATTTGTCTTATTAGCCACCATAATTTGTGATATATTCGCTGAGCTTTCTATATTCTCCAGCCACTCTTTATTTGCAGTCAGATGTACACTAGCACCAGAGTCAATATACCAATCGAATTTATTGAATGATCCGTTCAGAAAAACTACACTAAAAGCGTTTGAAGTCTTCTGTTTACCAGTATCTTTATTATCCTTATTCGGGCATTTATTCTGAAAGTGTCCAATTTGTTTACATTTATAACATTTTATCTGTTTATTGACATCCGCGCCCAATTTCAGATTTTTATTAGCGTTTCGGTTGTCGCGCCAATCCTGTTTACTGGCAAACGCACTTCCACTGCTACTGACATCTATTTCCATATCCAATAGTTTAGTTCTAATCGAATCCGATGTAATGGCAATCCCTGAGTGTTCAATTGCCATAATCATGGGTTGAAACTTATCTGGCAATCCGCCTAACAAAAGTGAACCAATCCATTCATCATTAATATCGAAACCTGTACCTCGTAGTTTCTGGCCTGTTTCGACAACTTGATTGACATAATTTGTCATAGAATCACAATTTTCCAAACGCAAGGAAATTAAACATCTTAACAAATTAATCTTTCTTGCAAAACCCTTATCGTCAAACAACGTCTTCAATTTATTCCATAATTCTAAAGTCGTTTTTGCATCTTTAATATGAACATAAAGTGACGTGTCAATTGTTAAGATAAGTTTTGCTTTGGTCTTGGCGTCATCGTCAGCTACAACTTCTGATATGCATTTAGATAGACCCTCTAAAACCAGATAGTTCTCCACAGCAAACGCCCAATCCCCATAGTTCTCTCGTCCTTTCAATCTTGGAACATCAACTATATAATTACCAGCCATTCTTGTGCAATTACTCGGAAATTAAACTAACAAAACACGATATCAAATTTCGGAGGTTATCAATGGGCTTCGCGACGGCCTGGGCCCATAACCTATTAAAAATGAAACACGCTTGTTGAATTTCCAGCACAGACTAATTTTATTAATAACTATATAAGAGAAAATTATCAATAAGCATTTCTGCTGATGTGTTAAAATAATATCGCCTATATAAAGTACAGTGGCGCAACAACAAACAGCATTTTGGGTTATACAATTTCAACAGAACTTACTCTAGAGCATGCGACATACAGCTGACCATGGGAAAAACAATCGTAGCGCAAGTCTAGTCCAGCTCTACTTAAGGATTGCCCTTCAGCTTTGTTAATTGTCATGACGAAACAAAGCTTTAAAGGAAACTGTACACGTTTAAACTGAAAAGGATAGATCAAAATACAAGAGTTCTAACCACACTACACCACAACTTGTTACGTTTTGACGCGCGTTTCGCTAACCAAATTATCAGCAGATCATATAAACTATAGTTTAGCGGAATTAAAGGGATACGTGGTATAAAAACTGTGTCTCCCAGACCAGGGTCAGAAATAATAGTAGACTCTATTATATTGTTTTGTAATGTTTTAACCTGTAGTCGGGTTCCATTACACAATTTTGGTGGTTTTAAATTTCTAATAAGCATCACTGATGCCCTCACTTTTAAAGTTAACTCATGAGGAGGGATTCCTGTTTTTCTTGGTCTATAACTACGTCTATTGAGTAGTATGTTAATTGTGGAGCAGTAATTTTTTCCAATAAAGCTAGATTTATTTCATCTACTGTGCTATTTGTCTGGAGTTAATATACCTCGTTATTTAAACCAAGAAGCGGTTTTATTTTGAAAACTTTCGAGTCCACTATAAACATTTAAGGGGTATTTTTACACCCTTGGAAACTGAGTTTCGAAGAATCCCTACTTATCGAACTTTTGCACTCTAAAATCGAGCTGTTTGCACAAGCTCAGCTTTCCACGCTAAACGGTTTGAAAAAGGTCGCAAAAAATTAATCAATGACCCAGGGGCGTGCGGTGAAATTTTAAGAAAGGGAAGCAATTTTTAGAAACTTACCTATTTGTAATGTACTTCGATCATTTTTTGCAAATTCGTCAATGACGTCATCATAAAAACGTCCATGCTCCGACATATTTTGGAGAAGTTTATTTTCAATGGACAACAGCGATGTATGCGAAAGTCTCTCCTGCCACGTTGAATTTCCCACGAAATTTTTTATACATTTAAGTGTTGAAAAATTGCGTTCTACTGATGAACTTGCGGCAGGTATTGTTAATACTAATTCACACAATTTCGACCCGTCGGTGTGGGCATCTTCCAGCGCTCCTTGTCTTTTAAAAATTGCATTAGTTCTTTAGCGTTATTTTTTGCTTTAATGTCTTCAGTTTCGTAAATCACTTTTAGTTCAGATCGCAGTAACACTCGGGCGAACTGGCCATAATGAAGAAGAAGAGATTTAAACGCATCTTCTGGAAAAGTTTTTCCTTTAAATGCATCAAAATTGCAGAACTCGAGGAATTTAAAATCATTTAAACCGTTAAATCGATAGTTTATTTGTTGCTGAATTTGATCGATTATTTCATAAAAGAGGCGTCTGTATGATGTTTGAACAACTCCCACCTTTTCTGTTCGAAAACGCTTGGCCTGTGGCTCTACATTTAACATCATCGTTTTCTCCCAAAATAGGTCAGTCATCTCTTTTTTGGCTTAACACGGACTTAAAATCATCCACTTTTTTTTAGGCAAAAAGCAATATCATTTGTTTTAGTTTGTAATATATTAAAAACATTGTCTGAGAATGGAAATATTTCTGAAAATATGTTCAACAAATAATTACAATTAAAATCTCGTTTCAAGCAGTCCAAAAACCCCCTCGAACTATTTATTGTTTCTGAGTTCCACGTTTCATTATTTTCTATTATATTCTCAAATAGTTCAATCAGTGACTCACTATTTTCAGATACTGTTAACACAAGTCTTCCATTATAGTTCCACCTAGTAGGAGCTACTTTGGGCAATAGTTTGTGGACAATGGAGTCCAAAGCTGTACGTTTGTTGACTTGGAAAAAAAAGCAGCCATGCCACCTAAAGTAACGAAAAATACTTTACACTCTTTAATGTGATTGATGGACTGGGATAAAACTAAATTTAATTTATGAGCAAAACAATGGACAAACACAGCACTTGGGAAAGTCTCTCGAACTTTAGCTTGCAGACCCCCTAATTGTCCTGCCATCACTGCAGCTCCATCATAGCTTTGAGCAACTAATTTTTTCTCTCCATTAATTTCTTTAGTAACGTTATAAACTACGGTATATAATGCATCTGCTGTACATTTTTGGGACACATTCTTAAAACCTAAAAATCGCTCTTAAATACTTCCGTCTATTTTAACGTAGCGTATTACTATAGATAATTGGCTAAAATTACTGATATCAATTGTTTCGTCCAGAACAATAGCAATGAACCGCGCCTCGACAATCTCCTGCTTAATTCTTTTTAGAATAATGATTGCAACAGCGGAAATTAAATCATTCTGGATTCGATTCGACGTTCCGCGAAAAACGCTAGACTGCTCTAAATGATTTTTTAAGCAATCATCATATTTAGCCATTAAACTAAGTATTTGAAAATTTCTTCTGTTTGAAGAAACTCTTGTTTCGTCATGACCTCTAAATCCCAATTCGTACTGTCCGAGAAAACAAACAACATCGATACGTCTTCCTAATATTTGCCTATATTTATCGACTAGTTCATTGTGTTGGCGGTGACTAATTTCCAACTGTTTATTAAGTGCGTGTTCAATTCTGGTTTTGCCGAACACTTTTTTTATGACGGCCTGTAAATGCGCTTTGGACATAATGCGTCTTTTTACAGCTTTATGGAAATTGTTTAAATCGGAAAAACCAGTTTTATTCCAGAGACCTTTTTCATTTTCAAAAAGTAAACATGGCCAACAAAATAATTTACTTATATTTTCACACCCTGTTAGCCATTTAAATTGTTCGTATTGTTTAATATAGTTTTTCATTTTTGTGGTTAAATTTTTCATAGGCGGTTTTGCCCTTCCTTTGGAAATTATTTGAAGCTTATCAGCGAAGTTTAATGTTCAAAATCCCTTTATTAATCAGACACACACCACACATTCACACACTCTCCTTACTAATTTCTCCAACATTGTCAACGTTATTACCGCATCACATAACACACGGATAGCCGTTTAAACAAAGAACCTACTCCAACGATAGCTTCCGCCACCATTTAGAGCACGCGACTGAAATGCAAAAATTGCAAACAGTCGGTGGAAAGTTCAATAACGTCTGGCTCGATTCACAGGAAATCAAGCATACAGGACTTGGCTGCAGAGAAGCTAGCGGCCCATTCGATATTCTATTGTGGCTGGGTCGGAGTCAAGGCCGCATTTATTATGGGCTTGATAATTAAGATAATATTTTAGCATTTTTAATATAAACTAAATTAATGGTTTCCTATTTCAAAAATTACATTTTAGAAGATTTTTTGTAATTTTTTTTGTGCTTCCCTTGCTTCCATGGACTGCACACCCCTGCCAATGACCCGATTTTTTTAAAAAACCTGTATTGAAGCACGTCTTCAAGTGTATTTCCGAATAACTTATTGTTTTTTAAATAAAAAATATAATATTAAAGGGGTGGTTTCAGCCCCTTTAATATTATACACCGTGTCTTGGTTTTTAAAAAATTTTAAAATATGTAAAAAATAAAATATAAAGCATATTATGTTCAAGCATTTTCCTAATAACTAACGGTTTTTTAAATAAAATATATTATAATATTTAAGAAATGGTTTTACCCCTTTGAACACAATGTACGAATATTTTAAAAATCCTAAGATATGTAAAAAATAAATTAAAAAACACGTGTTCAAGCGTTTTTCCGAAAAACTAATCGGTTTTTAAATAAAAAAATATTATATTAATTAAGTGATGGTTTCACCTCTTTGAACACCCTGTATGAATTAAAAAAAAAACCTAAAATATTTCTAAAATAAAGTAAAAAACAAGCGTGTTTCCGAAAAACTGACCGTTTTTTAAATAAAAAATATTGTAATATTTAAGGGTTGGTTTCACCCTCTTGGAATTTGAGTTTTGCAAAATTCCTTCTTATCGAGCCTCTACACCCTAAAATCAACCTGTATGCCAAAATTCAGCCTTTTACCTCAAGCGGTTTGAGCTGTAGCGTGATGAGTGAGTCAGTCAACTAAATCTTTTATATATTAGTATACAAGATTTGCACACAATTTAAAATTAATCTAAAAGTTTTCTTAGGCTGATTTTTTAAAATATTTTATTAGGCCGCCATCTTGGATTCATACTAAATGTTACCATTTTGTTCCACCATATTGTATATTTACCAAGATGATACCAAGTCATCTCCATAAGACCTTTAATTTTTGACCAAATTTTGAAGCCAATCGGGTTAGAGTTTTTATCTATGCCGCAAACTGACAAACAGGCAGACCGATATAGATAGACCGACGGAATTGAAAAAACATGATTTTGGGCATCTAGAAAGACTAAAACCGGAAGCTTCATACCTCGGAGAGGGATTTTTTTTATGTTTACTAAAATTTTATTTGGCCGCCATTTTGTTCCGCCTTCTTGAATTCATCTCTATATCAAATTTAATTCTTGCCAAAATTTGAAATCAAGTTTTTTTCAGGCTGATTTTTTTAATATTCTATTTGTTTCACCACCTTAGATTCATACCAAAATTTTAGATAAACTGGATAAGCAGTTTTTTGTTAATAATTTTTTAACATTTCACTAAGTCGCCATTTTGTTTCGCCATCTTGGATTCGACCAAAATTTTACCAGTTGATTTTTAGGTAATACTTGATTTTTGTCGAACTTATTCCCTCATTTTTTATTAAAATTGACTGGTGACTTTTCAGGCAAGTCTTCTTCACCTCCTAAATTTTTCCGTGAACAAAGATATTCCACCATGAGTTAATCCTTAACATTGACTGGTTACCTGTTTTTAATTGCATTGGTAGTTCATGTCAGAATTTCTATGAAATTTTGAACACCATTTTCGCTACGTGCGCTCCGCCTAAAATACCAAGACCGAGGCGGTTTCCTCCCTGGTTTACAAAGGATATCATTAACTTGGTTTTCAAAAAGGAAAATGCCAGTCGTAAATTCAGGATACATAAGTATACACAGTCAATATGTTCGCAGGGCTGAGACAGGCATATAACTCCTGACCCAGCAAACTTCTGGTCTTTCATCCATAGTAAAAAAGCTCAATATCGTACATCCTTTAAAATATATAGCATTTGAGTCTTCAATTCCGTATTGTTTGAGCCTGAAACATTAAGAAATTGGCGACTATTGTCCATTTTTACCATGATTCTCAAAGAAAGTTTGGTAAACGACATTTTTTGAAACGTTCTTCGAAAAGTTCTGACGGTGTCTTCATAGTGGTCCGTGCAGGAGTGATATTCTTTGCCCCCAAGGCATTTATGACCCAAGCAGTTTTCTGACTTTCGTTTTTTCCATAAAAAAAGTAGGAACTTAAACTCTGATGATAAATGACTCTCGAAAAACATGATTCAGGGTGCCAAACCATATCTGTATATTAAAAATAATCAAAATCGACGATTGCGTAAAAAAGCAAAATTACCGAAAAAGGTGTTAAACGTAAAAGTTCTCGGATTTATTACCTAGTCTACAGAAATTTATTATTTTTGGCTATGCATACAGGGCAACTCAGATCCAACATATTATTTTGTAATTGAGACATTCTATATGTTCATCAAATGGATCTCTTCTTGCTGATTTTAAATATGACTAAGTTTGATACATTTATGTTTAAAGACACCTGAGAAATATGAGAAAGACTCTGCCATAAGAAACAATGTATTTCCATTTTTTTATTTTTTTTGCTGGTAGATCACATCCTTAGAAGCATCCAATACGTTTTTATGAATACCCTATATATTGTAAAAGTAAAATTTATGACAGACTGCTAATTCTGTTGACAGCTACTGTTAAACATTTTTTTTATCAAGCACAACTTGTTTTCTAATTCAAATCTCAACTTGCAATTATGTGAGTCCTACTTATATATATATATATATATATATATATATATATATATATATATATATATATATATATATATATATATATATATATATATATATATATATATATATATATATATATATATATATATATATATATATATATATATATATATATATATATATATATATATATATATATATATATATATATATATATATATATATATATATATATATATATATATATATATATATATATATATATATATATATATATATATATATATATATATATATATATATATATATATATATATATATATATATATATATATATATATATATATATATATATATATATATATATATATATATATATATATATATATATATATATATATATATATATATATATATATATATATATATATATATATATATATATATATATATATATATATATATATATATATATATATATATATATATATATATATATATATATATATATATATATATATATATATATATATATATATATATATATATATATATATATATATATATATATATATATATATATATATATATATATATATATATATATATATATATATATATATATATATATATATATATATATATATATATATATATATATATATATATATATATATATATATATATATATATATATATATATATATATATATATATATATATATATATATATATATATATATATATATATATATATATATATATATATATATATATATATATATATATATATATATATATATATATATATATATATATATATATATATATATATATATATATATATATATATATATATATATATATATATATATATATATATATATATATATATATATAATATATATATATACATATTATATATATATATATATTTTTTTTTTTTTAATTTTGTTATATTCATCAATAGTATACCTTATAATTATACGATCAAACGAACTTACCTGTGAAGTTCGATCGTAATTATGCGAAACATCCAGTCCTTGACATCTCAGATAATAACTATGTAGTTCGGTCCTGTGTACCGTCTGCCGTGCACCTTATTTTAAAGCAAAATGGGCATTCCCCTTCCTCTCTCTCTATTCCTCCTCGCCTTCACCTTCCGTTATACTTCTCATTTCTTTAAAGTATTATATTAGTTGATGAAATGATGTTGCAACTGTAAACTGTAATTAAGGGTAATTTTTCGGGAGGGTGGGCCCGATGTCAAGGACTGGATGTTTCGCATAATTACGATCGAACTTCACAGGTAAGTTCGTTTGATCGTATAATTATGCTCACATCCAGTCCTCGACATCTCAGATAATAACTATGTAGTTGTTTAAAGTATCTTCCGATACAGTTGTCCACATCATTTATATCGTAGCATGTCATAAAAAATAAAAATTGTATATAGGAAATAGTACGAAGAACTATATATTAAGAACGAAAAAACAAAACAAAACTGTTATTCCAAATCCAAAACATGATTCTTATCCTAATAAAAATAGTAAGATAAATGCAACTAATCACTAGCTAAGTACTTAAGGTTAAGATTCTCTTTGCAAAATCCGATTTGTCTGCCAATGGACGGTTATAGAACCTAGCGAAAGTTCCACTGCGTTCAGACCATCCTGCAGTCCTGCAAATGGACTCCAAAGAAAGACCTTGTCTCCATGCTGCCGATGTTGACGAGTGTCTCGTCGAATGGGGCTTGAAGATGCTTGTATCGATTCCAGCCTCTTTTAGCATTTCTTTAACCCACCGGCTTATGGTTTGCTTACTTGCGGGGCTGTGCGGCTTTTTACAACATATAAAAAGAAAATCATTATTCGCCTCTCTTACGGATTCAGTCATAGATATATAACTGACTAAGGCCGAAGCGACGCACAGACACGGTTTTTCTAAGAAAAATGGGATATGAAGGATCGGTTGTGGTCTGTTTAAACCTGAAGTCTTTATTTTGTCCGTGATGACAATTGTAATTTCATCTGATGTTATCTTAATGTTGGAGAGACGAATCAATGATATTGTTTGTAGCCTGGATCCAGTGACCAAAGTTAACAGGGTCGCTAATTTCCTTGAAATTTGCTGAAGATTTAAATTCTCTGTCATTTCCTCCATGTATTTTAGGAGTGGCAGAGGATTCCAAGGGACATCATACCTTGGTTGCGATGGTCTCAGATTGGAAATATCTTTCATAAAACGTTTAATTAAAGGGTTGGATCCTAGATCATGAGGTATTATGAGGGATAATGCGGACCTGTGAGAATTCACAGAACCGTATTTATACTTTTTGGACTGTGATATATTCTGTAAAAAGGAAAGAACGTCATTAGGGTTGGCATCGTATAGTGATACCGCGTTTTCTTGGCAAAAGCAAACCATAACCGATATGTGGAATCATACTGTTTAATAGTGGATTCTGATATAGAAGCAATCATGGTATCTATCGCTACTTCTGGGACATTTCTAGCTAAAAACGACTGCCTGATAATTTGGCGGCCACCAATGTAAGTTTCCGGCCCATTGGATGTTCCCTATTGGTAGGACAAGAAAGTAAATTAGGATTTGGATTAAAAACGATTTCGTCAACTTTTAATTTACAAAATATGGGGTACCACGATTGGGAGCTCCATTGTGGTACTACGATCACCCCGATCGCCTTATCTTGGATAATTTTTTGTAATGTCCGTAGTATGATGTTGAATGGGGGAAAGGCATAAAAATAGAAGTTTTCCCATGTTAGCGTGAAGGCGTCGAAGAAACGTATTTTTCACATTTGTGATTTATATATGAAGCAAATATGTCGATTTCCGGGTCTCCAAATCGTTGTTTAATGATTTTGAATGCTTCCTGGGATAAGGACCACTCGGTTTCGTCACTCGTGGGTCGCGACTGCTCATCGGCTTCAAAATTATTTTTTGAACTAATATATGAAGCAACCAGCAATATGTTTCGGCGTTCACACCATTGCCATATCTTCCTTGCAATTTTTCCCAGGTTCGGAAAACGAATGCTACCCATTCTATTCACGTATGATATGGCAGTGGTGTTGTCGCATCGTATTAAAATGTTACAATTTGATAACCCATTTGCAAAACATTGAAGGCCGTAAAAAATTGCTGTTAATTCTAAGACATTTATATGCAACTTTTTTTGTGACTCTGTCCAAAACCCGTGCGTTTTTTCTTTGCCGCAACAACTGCCCCAGGCGACAAGCGATGCGTCCGTTGAGATTTCTAAGCAAAATTTCTCATTCCTAATGTCATTTGTGGATGACAAAATATTATTTTCCCACCATTCGAACTCGTTGGAAAGGTAACTTGGTAGCGTCATAGTCGCGTCATAATTATTATGTTTTTGAGATAAGGCGAGAAATTTCTCTCTTTCCAATATTTTTGTGTATGCCCAGCCATATTTTACAGCCGGACATGCTGAACATAAAATTCCAATAAATGTAGCCAGATTTCGAATTTTGCACACAGATTTATTTTTAAATTGTTTTGCCAATTTATTTATTTTTGTTTTCTTTTCCATCGGAAGTTCGATTTTCATGGTTAGACTGTTGAAAATAAACCCTAAAAATTTTGCAGGTGTACTGGGTATCAAAGAGCTTTTTCCGATATTAATAATAAACCCTAAAGAGCTTAAAAGATTGCAAACTATAGTTGTGTTTTGCATACAAGTACTGTAGGACTGACCTAAAATCAAAAAATCATCTAAATAATTGACACATAAAATCCCTTGTGAACTTATATATCCCACAATGGGCTTCATAAGCTTTGTAAAGCAAAAAGGAGCAGAGGATAAGCCAAATAGCAAGCAAAGGAACTCATAAGTCGAATTGTTAAATTCGAATCTCAGAAACTTTCTGTCGTCTTTGTGTATTGGAATCGCAAAATACGCGTCTTTAAGATCAACAGTTGTCATGTGCACCCTGGATGTTATCATTTTAAGCGCCGTCCTATAGTCTTCCATCTTAAAATGCGGCGTTGCCACGTAGTTGTTCAATTTTTTTAAATTGAGAATGAACCTTTTTTGGCCATCTGACTTATCCGCTAGAAATATTGGTGAAATAAAACCTGTATTAGACTTACATGGTGCTATTGCTTTACATTTTTGAAGTTCTTCAATAGCCGACGTTATTAAGGTAGCTTCGCTTTGAGAGAACTTTTTATTCCGTATTTTTATTAAATGAGTGGGTCTAATTTTGAAAGGTATCTTGTAACCTTTTATCCAAGATAAGACTATTGGATTGGAAGTTATTTTCTCCCAAACTTGGTAACATGATTTAACACAGCCTCCTGTTATTATTGGTTTACTTACCCTGTTTTCCGTGTTTACCGTTTCTTGGGAGGCTGTCGCTGGTATTTGTCCTTCGAGGGGCGGTACCCTTTGAATGACCTCATTTCCCCCCTGAAATGAGTCGGGTTTCTCTGGTTTCCCTGATTCCTGACGAATGCAGATGTAGCTGTATTAGATCTACCTCCCCCCCTTTATTTTTCAGTGAAATAGAAGGTTGTTGTTTTTTAACAATTGTCCGTAAACCTTTCCCAATTTTTTCTGTGGCTTTCACTACTTCAACCTGCGATTTGATATCCATGTTAAACAAATTCTCGCCAGGGGAACTCTCTTTTAAAACATTTTTTACCGATGGGTCTACCAAAGGTAATAATAAATGTTGCCTAACTTTAGAGATTTTATAATGCAAGTGGGAAAGAATTCTTCCAGAATCTGACAAGTGTTCCAATAACGTCGTTTCTATATCTTTAGACACAGCGCCTTTTTTATTTAGTAGGACGTTAAGTGCGCTGCCTATTGCTGTTATGCCTTTACCCAACAATAGCTGGTAATTAGAGTGATCCGTATCTCTAGTTACATAGGTTGAAGGCATGAGAAATTTTAATTCGGGGTTTACAGAAGGGGGGGACAGTCGCCAGTATATGCGACCATCTTGTGGCCACTTCTTTGTGAAACCTCAATTGATTTGACGCGTTGTTTGACAAATCGTCTCCTAACAAGTTCAAATCGTCGTCGGACAGTTCGACATCATCGTGGATGTCCAGAATGTCTTTGTTTTCGGGAGAGGCTGCGCTGAGGCAACGACCTCCCGAGACACTAGCATCTGCCGTGTCGTTAAAGGCACGACCTGTGCTTGCTACATGTGATATCACAGTACCAACCACCGAAGGGCTACGACTGTGACTATCACGAATTTTAAATGGAGTTTCTTCATCACTCCTTGTATTCGCCGATAAACTTGGCAACGGCGACAACAAAGTGGGCGTGCGGATCGGCGATCTTGAGCGATGGCGGTACGAAGACCTACGATTGCTTCCGCGACTGTCAATATCGTCGCCGTCCCGGTCACGTTGTTGTCTTTGTCTTCTCCGTGCAGAGACAGAGACAGACCTAGAGCGGGATCTGATTCGACTGTGGCCCTGGCCATGACGCCGACTTTTTTCTCTTTTTAATTCTTGTTGGACAAGGTGTGATATTTTTCTTTCGAGGCTTTTATTGCGTTTATTATGGTAAGAACCCCGATCTGACGATCGACTTCGGGTTCTATGTCTTTTTGATTTGCCCATTATTTATTTAGTATGCTGAAAGAAAATTTTATTTTATTAAAAAATGTTTGTACTTACGTCAGATTTCAATAGCGTACCTACAAACACTTGTTACACGGCAGATGCACCAGAAAAGAATGAGAAGTATAACGGAAGGTGAAGGCGAGGAGGAATAGAGAGAGAGGGAAGGGGAATGCCCATTTTGCTTTAAAATAAGGTGCACGGCAGACGGTACACAGGACCGTACTACACAGTTATTATCTGAGATGTCAAGGACTGGATGTGAGCATAATAACTATTTGAAAATGCCAAATAATGGCTAAGTTAAAAAATGTCCATTGACAATGTTAACGTAAAAGGTTTAAGTCTTGATAGATAATACCAAAATTCAGTTCATCTGTTCATCTCAAAACAAATTCGGGACATTACATATTCGTTATTTATTTACGAATCCCCCGGTATGCTACAATTAAAAAATATAAATTAATAAAAAACCAACTGCGTTTATATCGAACACATTTCCATTAAACATCATGACCAAGGAACAATTGCAATAAAAATGCGAGTACGTTGTTTTATGCGCAATATGTCCTGATTTTAAGGAATTTAACTGCTTATAATGTTAACAATCATTACATTACATATATCCGATATACCTACTGGTATATAACTTTTTATGACTGGGTCCATTAAGATTTAGGTATTACTTTTGCAATATCCATGCAATTCTGGCCTTTTTATTGAACAACTTTAGAAGTAAGAAATAACAACAGATTGCGGGTAAACCTTTACATCAGCAGAGGACTGTAACGGGGTTCGGGGAGCTAAAAATTATTATTCCACACCTTATATTGTGGGCTGAACTGGCTTATAATCTTTAAAATACATTTTTTTATTTGGTTATTACCCTGTTGTATCTGTATATTTAAACTGCATTATTATATTAATATGAAATTCGGTTAAGTAAGGACATGTACAGGGTGTCCGGATTTGGTTGCAAAAGCAGGGTATCTCGCTTATTTTTAAAGATAGAACCTTGCAGTTTTCACGAACCTGAGCTAATTTTTTGTGAAACTCATGAAGCCGTAAACAAAATTTTCGTAGCCTTCTTCGTTTATGAGATACAGGGCGAAATAGAAAATTTTGCATTTTTGGACCCCCCTCGTATCTCGGTTATCCTTTAACTTAACGCTAAGGGAAACATTGCTGCTTATGCAGTTTTTTACGCTGGATCCAGTGGCGTAGTCATATTTTTCATTTGAGTTGTTATTTTTTAGATATGACCCAAAGTTGTGTTTTTTAAATGGGATATTTGTCCAGAAATTGATTTGTCCTTTTAAAAGCTTCTCAAAAATATATAATAGTATGGGTCTATTTTAATAAACAACAACAAAAATCCTAATTTTTATAATTATCATCCCAAATTTTGCAGTAATCCATGCGAAACAATGCTGCCTTTTATTTAAGTCGTTAACAATATCTACATCCTAACAATAAATCAAAATAAATATGTAATTAAATCTATTTATCAAAATATGTATTGATAATTTCGCACCAAAAAAGTACCACCTACCTAGATTTATGTAACACAAGAACAAAACAGTAATAAATTATTATGTAACAAGCCTTTCAGCAAAAATCAACTGTTGTATAAGAAGTACAGTAACCAAGGAAATCAAAAGAACTGTTCAAACTGATTTCCATTTTGTTCTATGCATGCTTCGCACAATTTTCGTATTTCGTTTTAGGGAATTAAGCAAAATAACGGGATGATTTTGTAAATAGCGAAAATTTTCTCTTATTGCATTTCCTAAATCTTGGACATTATCATAGTGGATCGACAAATCTGGGGACCTAGGGGGCCATCTTATAGATCCATTTGTTCCGATCCATTGATTGGTAAAATTATTGTCCAGAAACATTCTCGTCATTCCAGAATTGTGTGCAGGAGCACCGTCCTGTTGAAAATAAATTTCGTTAATTTGCGCTAGAGGAACATCGTCAAGTAATTCAGGTATAGCTGCCTCTAAAATTTCTATTTAGCGATTGGCTGTTAGATTTCCCTCAAATATATAAAATTTTATATGTGTTCCTAATTTGAAGCAGGACACATTTAGACCAAACCTGCCCTGCTGTCTTCTGGGAAATATTTGGTGTTGATTTTGCTGGGACCAGAATCTACTATTGTACGTATTGAGTATACCAGAATTACTGAAATGTGCTTTGTCTGACCAATATAACCTTCCTTTCAAAATCTCTAATCATATGGCATCTTTCTCGAAACCAATTTCAGAAGACTACCCGACGCTCTGCATCCCCCGGCTGTAAGTGCTGCACGAGCCTAAATTTGTATGGGTGGTATTTGTGCTTTTTTAGAATTTCTTGAACTCTAGTTTTTGGAATCCCTATGCTCTTTTCACTGGCGCTACAAGAGTTTGTAGGGTAAGCTTCTGCATCAGCCAAAACCGTAATTTCCTCAGCCTCCCGATTTTCTTTATTATATGTTTTCGTACGAGGTTTGATAAATGATCCGTGATTAAGTAAATTCTTTTTTATCCGATAAAAAGTGGATATATTAGGTTGTCTCCTTTCTGGATATCTAAATAAAACTTAAGCCATAGTATTTCAACATACCTAAAAATTAACTATTTACCTGTTAAAATACATCTCAGAAGCCGCTCCAACATTTTCATTACTTAATATAAAACAAGCTAACATATCGTACTTTTCATAATTTTCGAAAGTTTGGTTTTCTTCCATAATAATACAAATATATTTTTACACATTAAATAAATACAAAAAACTAGGGCTATATTTTATATACGCGTACAAAATTGGGAAATGTCATTTGCTTCCAAGAAAACAAAAGAAAACGGCATCGTTTTGCCTGGCCTACTGCAAAATTTGGGATGATAATTATAAAAATTAGGATTTTTGTTGTTGTTTATTAAAATAGACCCATACTATTACATATTTTCGAGAAGCTTTTAAAAGGACAAATCAATTTCTGGACAAATATACAGGGTGTCCCATTTAAAAAAACACAACTTTGGGTCATATCTAAAAAATAACAACTCAAATGTAAAATATGACTACGCCACTGGATCCAGAGTAAAAAACTGCATGAGTAGCAATTTTTCCCTTTGCCTTAAGTTAAAGGATAACCGAGATACGAGGGGGGTCCTAAAATGCAAAATTTTCTATTTCGCCCTGTATCTCATAAACGAAGAAGGCTATGAAAATTTTGTTTACTGCTTCATGAGTTTCACGAAAAATTAGCTCAGGTTCGTGAAACCCGCAAGGTTCTATCTTTAAAAATAAGCGAGATACTCTGCTTTTGCAACCAAATCCGGACACCCTGTACATACATATGTGTACAATTTTTATAATAACATACTTCTTTTTTTGTTTCCGATTGATGTGGTTTAAAAAGGGTATTTAAAAAAATTATAAAACTAGCTGCTTTTATCGACTTTTTATCTTTGTTTTTTTTTAAATATTATTATTACAAAAGACCGGGTGAAGGGATCTCAAATGAAAATATATGAGACCACCAGAAAAACGTCCTCCACAATTTGGCGTTCGACTCATCAAAATCGGTCAAGCCGTTTAGACAATATGCGCGAACAAACAAAAAAAATACCTACAGGTCGAACAGAAAGCCTCCTTTTCTGAAGTCGGTTAAAGAACATAAATCAATATAATATGACTTAAAAACCTATAAAATGTAAGGTGACTGTTTTAAGATTTATATTCGGATCGTACCAAAGTGGGCCTTAAAAAAGTTTATGACCATAGTATTACGACCGTTAGTGAATATGCTTATATGAGTTTTCTAAGAAAAAGCAAAGAACTTTTAAGTTTAATTGCTTACCAAGGACACCAGATCAATTAATTAATTACTCTAAGGCATTTCTTAGATTTAAGTGACGTCGCTGGCAATTTTACAATTACAGAACAAATTTTTTAAGATGTCATTACGATGCCCTCAGGATTGACTGCCCAGTGGGTTTAATAATGCAACTAGTTTGGGAATTGCAATAATAAAAATGCAAAAATTCAATTTCGTGTCTTTTTTTTCCACAAAATATATTGCAGCAATTCATACTATTTTTCTGTCTAACAGTGGGAACTATCAGCAGATTAAACTGCTTTCATTTAATTAAGAAATTATGTTTCGTGGGACTAGACCGTGTCAAATTGGAATTACTATCAGACGTTTCGCCTTTGATTGCTAATGTTCTTAATCCATTTACTGGTAAAAGATTCGTTTATAACAAATTATTATACAGGGTGTCCCATTTTCGTAGGTTTTACGGGGTTTCCAGCTTATGAGTAGAGATAGAGAGATGCGGTTTTCGCGACACCGTGCTACTTTTCGATGAAACTAAAGAGGCCGCAAACAGATTTGCCCTAACCATTTTAGTTTCCGTGCTACAGGGTGATTTTGAAAATTTGTCATTTTCGGACACCCCCTGTAACTCAGCTATCGTAAAATATATTTAAAATGTTTCAACTGGTATTTATAGATTTTTTCACGTAGAATTCAGTGGCGTACTCAGATTTTTGCTGAGAGTCATAGTTTTTGACATATTGGCATAACCTACTATTTTTTAAATGGGACACCCTATATATTATTTTTTCATCTTATTCTTCGTGTCGAGAGCTTTTCAAAAACATACCATAAGTCATATTTATTTTCATAAATAACATGAAAAAATGCATTTTTCTTTAAACGGATTTATGGCATAGCAGATCAATCGAAATAAGAGAAGGTGGCTGTGGAGCCATGGAAAAAGTTAACAAATATTTATTAACGAAATAACAAAGTAACAGCATCAGAAAAAATTAGGAAGTAGGTAAAAGGTAATAATTATAATTTCATTAAAACTACAAATATTGTTCAAATTGTAGACCATTATGTGTCCTACAAGTGTGACAAACTTTAAAAATTCTTTTTAATGCATTTTCTATTGTAAATGACTGTCTTTGTAACTCTGCAAAAGCGTTTTCGGTGGCCATTCTTAGTTGTTCTAAGTTTTCGTATCGCCTTACATAAACCTTGTTTTCTAAATAACCCCACAAAAAGAAATCTAAAACTGAGAGGTCTTGCTGGAAATAAATCCTATTTAGTTGAGCCAAGGGAACATCATCCAAAATTCCTAATGCGTCTTCTAGGATTCGCACGTAACCAATCGAATTCAGATTTCCTTCATATATTTGGTAAACTATTTTTCGGTTGAAAATAAAACAGGAGACATTGAATCCAAATCTGCCCTGACGCTCCCTAGGAAAAATAACATGGTTGTTTTCTTGACTCCAAAATCGCGTGTTGTGTCTATTTAAAATCCCTGAACTAGTAAAATGTGCCTCGTCTGACCAAATAATCTTTTTTTTCAAAATCGATATCTTCTGCCTTCATATTTATAAACCAATTGCAGAACTCCAATCTGCGCTCTGCATCACCAGGATGCAGATGATGCACAAGTTTGTATTTATAGGGTTTGAATTTGTGCTTTTTCAAAATTTTCTGCACTTTGGTTTTCGGTACACCCGCCTCTTCGTCTATTTTCCTGCAAGATGTTTCAGGAGCTGTCTGAACGAGGGCTAAAACGTTGACCTCAGATTCTTCGTTGTCTTTATTGTAAGTTCGCGATCGAGGCTTGTTAAAAGATCCATATTGGCAAAGATTATTTTTAATTTTTTGAAAAATTCTTTTTTCTGGTTGTCTTCTCTCGGGATATCTAAGATAAAATAAAGCGAACCAATAAAGTCAAAATGCAGGAAGATAAAAAAGAACTAACCTGTTCAGATAAAGCTCTGCCGCCTGATCTGCATCTTCATTAGACAATATAAAACACGCGTTCATATCATATTTCTCAAAATATTCAAATTTTTGATTCTGAGCCATATTAAAAACAATAATTATAATAGACATCAAGAAAAATTTAAACGCAATAATGCCAAAAATGACAGCAGTAATGGCTGCCTGATCATATTTTTGTTGGCGTTGCCATGGCTACCACAGCCACCTTCTCTTATTTCGATTGATCTGCTATGCCATAAATCCGTTTAAAGAAAAATGCATTTTTTCATGTTATTTATGAAAATAAATATGACTTATAGTATGTTTTTGAAAAGCTCTCGACACGAAGAATAAGATGAAAAAATAATATATAGGGTCTCCCATTTAAAAAATAGTAGGTTATGCCAATATGTCAAAAGCTATGACTCTCAGCAAAAATCTGAGTATGCTACTGAATTCTACGTGAAAAAATCTATAAATACCAGTTGAAACATTTTAAATATATTTTACGATAGCTGAGTTACAGGGGGTGTCCGAAAATGACAAATTTTCAAAATCACCCTGTAGCACGGAAACTAAAATGGTTAGGGCAAATCTGTTTACGGCCTCTTTAGTTTCATCGAAAAGTAGCACGGTGTCGCGAAAACCGCATCTCTCTATCTCTACTCATAAGCTGGAAACCCCGTAAAACCTACGAAAATGGGACACCCTGTACACAGATGTTCCTGGTAACAGGCAGTCAGAATTAATAAGGTTATTACTAAAACAAATACTGTAAAAATTGGTATTTCACAGGGAACAGTGTTGGGCCCCCTTCTATTTATCAGATTCATTAACCCTCTTCCTATGGAGATCAATAGGGAGGGAACAATACTATCTTATGCCGATGATACAGCATTGATAGTTGCGGGTGATATATGGAATGAGGTTAGAAATATTGCTGAAATCTCAAAAAAAAAACGAATTACTTTGTTTTTTCACTTACTAGTAAAAATAGGCCAACATTTAACTCTATAAAGATTGAAAGCGATTTTAATGAACATATCACAAAAGAAATAGAAAATGTATTATAATGGATCGACATCTAAAATTGAATAAAAAAGTTGTAAATGCTATTAAAAGTTTGATTTATATAATTTATTTACTAAGGGACATTTAAAATAAAAGATTACTTATGTATACATTTACAGGCCACTGATTGAGTCCATAATTAGGTATGGTTGCCTCATTGAGTATTATTCAAAACTATATTTTAAGAATAATTTTTAAAAAACCGAGACTTTACCACACCTCGCTACTCTACTCTGAAAATATTCTTAACTTAGGAGGTCTCTATGTTTTGTTTGTAAATTCATGTGCAATAATAAAAATAAAATACAGATAACTTATAAGTATAAAACAAGACTAAATTATCTAGAAAAGCCCACGAGCTATAATACTCAGTATATAAAATCAATTTTGTACTTAGGACCAAAAATATTTAATTGTCTGCCTTTAAGCATCAGGAATTTAAATTCCAAAAGTATGATACATGTTTTGCTAATTTATTTCGAGTTTGTATACTCACTGTTAGTGGTATTCTTATGGAATGATATTTTTTGTGTATAAATTTTGATATAGTATGAATTGTCTTGCTCATGTATCTCATTTATAAATCATTAATTATTAATTAAGTATTAATATTTTTTGTTGTAATTTGATTATTTGTTTGGTTGTTGAATCAAACTTTGTTGCCTAGTTTTTTAGTATATACAGGTATTTAATACCTAGATGCTATCTATTGTTAACTTCTGATCTTGCTTTTGTAATTATAATTATGTATTGTACATTTTTGTTGTTAGGAAAATAAAATAAATAAAACAATTCAATTTCCGTTATGAATGCGATGTGGAAACCTGCTGGAATGAGGTCAAGAAAGCCATCCTTCAGGCCGCTGGAGAATCCATCGGAAAAAGGAAAGTCAACACTACTACGACCAATTGTACTAAACCTTGGTTTTGTCAAGAAGTGAAGGAACTCGCAGAACTGAAGAGAAGAAGCTACCTAGCATACAAAGGATCCCCAACCCAACAACAATATGCGGAATACATAAGAGTAAGAAATAGAGTCAACTCACGAATTAAAGCTATCAAAAGGGAACACTGGATTAAATTCACGAGCGATATGGACCACGACATATATGGCGCCCAAAGAAAGGTGTGGAAGATGCTGAAAAATAGGAAGAAACCGGTAAATGAGTTCGTCCAAAGCAAAGGAGTCCCCATAGAAGCGTGGGAGGAGTACTTCGAAAGACTGTACAGCGCCGAGGAAACACACGAAATGCAGGAATACCAAACGGCAGCCAATGTGATAATTTCAAAGGAGGAAGTTAAAGAGAAACTGGGGAAAGCCAAAAACAGAAAAGCACCAGGAACGGACAATATTCCGAACGAACTTTTAAAACACGGTGGCCCTGAGCTCATAATAAAACTGACAACTTTGTTTAATAAAATCCTTAACACAGGGGAAATACCGAATGAGTGGCATACGAGCATAACAATCCCCATCTTCAAGAGAGGCCAAAAACATCACCTGATAACTACAGAGGAATAACCCTATTGTGCACAACAATGAAACTGATCACAGGTCTGATAAAGGATAAACTGGAGAACCACATAACCAATAGAGAAGAACAACAGGGATTTAGAAAGGGAAGATCGACAACTGACGCCATATTCATCACCAAACAAATAAAGGAAAAGGCAATAGAATATAACACACCGGCATTTATCTGTTTTATCGACCTAACTAAAGCATTTGACAAGGTCCAATTGGGCGATGTTATCAACATCCTAATAGAAAAGGAAACACCAGCCAACGCAGTAAGGGTGATACGCAATCTCAACACCGCCAACTCCACTCAAGTCAAATCAGGGCAGCATATCACGAAGAGCATCTCGACCCCAGGAGGAATCAGACAGGGAGACAGCCTCAGCCCACTCTTATTTAATCTTCTTATGGACAAAATTATAGAAGAGGTGGCGTCCTTAAATATAGGATACAGAATGAATAACAAACGTATCAGCATGGTATGCTATGCGGACGACGCAGCAATTTTCGCAGAAAACGAGAACGACTTGCAAAGGCAGCTATTCAAGTTCTACCAAGTGAGCCGACAACTAAATATGACCATATCCATCGACAAAACTAAGAGCATGACAGTTTGCAGAGAACCACTTCGATGCAAGCTTGTAATTGAAGATAAGCCCATAGAGCAGGTGATGCAGTTTAGGTACCTCGGCATGAATATATACAGTAACCACGACCCAATAAAAGACCTAAGGCACCAAGTCAATAAAGCATCAGTAACATCAGGCTGCCTAAGAGAGATTGTATGGAACAATCAGTACATGCGGAAGGACAGTAAGATTAAAATCTACAAAGCATGCGTAAGACCCATCATGACTTACGCGATAGAAACAAGAGACACGAATAAAACCAAAGGCGTGCTGCGCGCGGCAGAAATGAGGGTGCTGAGAGCAATAGCCGGCAAAACTAGAAGAGACCACGTAAGGAACACTGATATTAGAGAACAGTGCGGAGTACAGGACTTAGTACGATGGGGCAGGCAGAGAAGACGAGAATGGTATAAACATGTCAAGAGGATGCCTGAAGATAGGTTACCACGCATAACACTCGAAGGAGTACCAGTAGGAAATCGACCGCCCGGTAGACCACCAAAGAGATGGAGAGACAGCTGGCAGTCCAGATCACAAGAACTAATCCAACGGCAGGCCCGGAATTGACAGATCACCGGATCTCAACTAAGTAAAAGAAGAAGAAGAAGACAATTTCCGTTATGTCAGATATATTGGAACATAATAATCTTGATAATTACTTAATAAACGTAGTGAAAGCTCGTTTTACATCTACCTATTTCATTTTAAGGACATTTTTATGAACAAATCTCAGGGGCAGCTATGGGATCTCCTCTATGACTTGTGGTAGCGAATATCTTCATGAAGGCCTTTGAGAATATTGCTTTAACATCCGCTCCACTAAAACCAAAACACTGGTTCAGATATGTAGATGATACTTTTGTTGTTTGGCCTCATGGACAGGAAAATCTCCTCATATTTCTGGACCACCTTAACCAATAACATTGAAATATTAAATTCACAGTGGAAATTGAATCTAATGGAACGATTCCCTTTGTCGATGTATTTGTTCAAAGGAAGCAAAATGGTACATTAGGACATTCTGTGTATCGAAAATCGAAGCATACAAATAGATGTTTAATGTAAACTCTCACCACCATCCAGTACAAAAGAAATCGTTTTATTAACTCACTAGTATTTAGAGCCATTTCGATTTCTGATCAAGGTTCTTTAACATAGGAAACAGCGAAACTGATCGAAGCTTTGAGAGATAATTGCTATTGCACTAATGATATTACGCATTCAATTAAAAAATATAGTAATCCAACTCCTCTAAAGGAGAACAATAAGGAACCACTGTTAGGTGTGTTGTTCTTCCCGACAAACATGGGACTACAGACAACATCGGTTCAACATACGTGCAATCTTCAATACGCATAAAAAGATTGTACAGTTCTTGTGGTCTCCGAAAGATGTACTTTTTCAAACAGAATGAGTATATAAAATTCCTTGCTCCTGTGAAGAAGTGTATATAGGGGGGAAACAAGACGTTCGATATTCTCTAGACTTAAGGAAAATGAACGGTGGATTAAAAAGGAAAGAAATTATTCAATATCTGGTAGCTGAACACCAGCATACCACTGGACATGTTATAAATGTAAAAGGAATCAAGATTCTAGCGTCGGTTCCAGGTTTTCATAAACGAAAGATTAGAGAATCTATTAAAATTTTCAAACATACAAAAAACTTCAATACGGATTACAGTCTACATCACATGTGGTAACTGATCTTAACACAGGGTCACGGTTCGACGAACACAAGTCGCGTCTGAATCTCTCCGAGCTCATTCAGTGTTCAGATTTCGTAGGGCAAAGTGCCCCGAAGATGCCTTGTGCAGTCGAAGGCGAAACGTCGGATAGTAATTCCAATTCGACACAGAACCATGATTTCTTAATTGATTAAAGCCGTGAAAGCTCCCATTCTATGATGCTTTCATTTGAGATAAAACCTAATGGTAATGGTAATTTAACCTGACAAGAGAATGACAGTATAATGTTTTGTCACGTTAGTCACAGAAATTAAACTAGGATTTAATATTAAAATGAAA
This sequence comes from Kuschelorhynchus macadamiae, assembly GCA_030620095.1. Lineage (NCBI taxonomy): Eukaryota > Metazoa > Arthropoda > Insecta > Coleoptera > Curculionidae > Kuschelorhynchus > Kuschelorhynchus macadamiae. The sequence goes on along the minus strand of JAUTXW010000521.1, from coordinate 2,169,179 downwards.
ATAACTTATATTGTTTCCTACCTTATTATTTTTACCTTATATTCCGTACGTGAAAAGAAATTTTTCCATATTTTTTTAAAAAGCTTTAGTTATATTTTTTAAGTCTATATATCTGTATAATTTTTATTGGTATTTTATTACTTACAAATTGTATTACTACTACATTTAAATAGACCTGAATATTCATTATGACTGAATAAATTATCTATGGCTGTCCCTGATATTATTATAACTCATTTCCCTGATAATGATAGTGAACCTGTAACATTGTCTGATACAAATAATTGAAATTTCCTCATAGGGGTCAATCCTCTAGAAATAACCTCCAGGCCAGTTTAATATAGCATATCAAAACTGTGGAGGTATAAAGACTAAGGTTGAAATTTTAAAAGTTAGTATTTTATTTTTATTTATTTATTTATTTAATGTACTCAAAATTTTACAATTTGTAAGGTATTATATATAAAAATTTAATGTTTTGAGTACAGGTTTTAAGTGTACGATAAATTCACATGAATTTGTGGGTACACAGATTACCAATAAGTCAATATTATTTTACTAATTTTCAGCTATTTTCCCAAAGTAAAGCAAATTTCTGAGAATTACAAGTGAAAACTTAACTCTAGTGTTAAAGTAAATTAAAGTAAGTTTGTCTGAAACCAAGGAATTATATCACAAATCTTTTCAAAATTTTCAGCTATCCATTTAAATATTTTCTTTTTATTTCTTTGAAAATTTAGTGTAGTAACCCTAAAGGGAATTTTATTTGTAATTTTAGGTATTATATATGTGAAATGCCTTTGCACAGATGAGAAACGGGTATTTGGCGTAGTCAAGTTTTTATTCCAGTATGCCCTTGTACCCAGACCATGTGACACGCAATGGTCCCGTGACTGATTCTTGAAATATAACTTAAAACATGTCTTTATATATAGTTGTCTGATATTCATAAGTTTTATATTTCTGAACAATATATTTGTTGGATACATCCGTTTTTTAAACATTATTATTTTTAAAAAGTACTTTTGTAGTATAAATAAAGAAGTCAGAACGTTGTTAGAAGCTGCCCCCCATGCGGAGATCCCGTAGCACAAAACCGATTCCACAAGTGCCTGGTATAACATCCGTAGCACATGATACGGTACTATCTGTCTCAGGAAGTAAAATTTGTATATGTTCTTTCTTAATTTCTCCATAACTAGGTTTACATGCTCATGCCATCTCATATACTGATCAAAGTAGACTCCAAGATATTTAATTTTTTCTGTTTGTTTAATATTGTTTTTACATTTACAATTTTCAAAATATTTACAACCCCAATCATGAATTTTTATTGATACATTTTCTGGTAGGTTCCGATTTGTCATAGTGAAAATTAAGAATTTTGATTTATCTATGTTAAGTGTTAATAGACTTTTATCCAACCAGCACTTGATTTTCTGCATAGTCTGTTCAGCTTTTTTTAATACGTTATTCCAACTATTGTCCTTTATTAATATTACTGTATCATCCGCATAATATACAATCCTATTATCACAAATATCTGTAAGGTTATTCACATATATTAAGAAGAGAATCGGTCCCGTGAGTACCGTGCCCTGTGGTACACCAAAATCAATTCTTTTTGGGTCGCTTTCATAGTTTTTTATTTTTACTTTCTGCATTCGTTTATCGAGGTATGATCTACACAGGTCATTAATTTTACCACGTACTCCAATGTTCTCTAATCTTTCTAAAAGAATCTGGTGCTCCACAGTATCGAATGCCTTTGATAGGTCTAGGAAAATTGCCATTGGTTTATGTCCTTCATTAAAACTCCTTGTGATAAATTCCGTCACCTCGGCAACAGCATTCTCGGTACTGCAGCCATCTCTAAACCCAAATTGATGATTGGACATAAATCCATTTTTTTCCAGATAATCCCAAAGTCTTAATTTTATACATTTCTCAACTATTTTGTAAGTATGTATTATTAGGTGTAGTTGCTATAACAGAAACTTGGTAAAATAGTATATCAATAGGAGGGAAGGTGGTGGTGTACTTATGGTTGTACATAATGATATTACAGTGCAAGAATGTGATATTTTTGATGATGAACTCGAAGTTCTATGTGTTAGCTTAAAAATAAACCAAGGAAAAATGTTTTATGTTGTTGTTGTCGTCTATTTTACACCTGGAAGTGGTTTGAAATTGTATAGAAGATTCTATTTTTGTGTTGAGACTAAACTCTTAAATTTTGATTGTATTATTTTAGATTTTAACTTGCGTAACTATGTGTCAGATGTTTCAACTGAGCGCATTTGTGATCTTAAAAGTTTCTTAGCCTTTACAAACTTTTTACAAGTTAATAGTGTTAGGAATGTTAATGATGTCTTATTAGACTTAGTTATTGTCAATCCCCGTTTACAAAATTGCAGGGTGAACCTGAAGCATTGGTGTTAAAGTGTAATTATAAGTTTGAGTTTAATGAATGTGAACATATAGTAAATACCAAGCATAATTTTAAAAAAGCTAATTATTACTTAGGGTATAATTTAGTTCGTGCCCAAAACTGGTAGGCACTTCTAGATTGTACTAATGTTGACGATGCAGTTGAAGTTTTCTATGATTCTCTAAATAAAATATTTGAGCAGTGTGTGCCCATGTCCACCCAGGTTGGAAGAACTTTTCCGATTTGGTTCAGTGGCAGTATCATTAGGCTCATAAAGAAAAAGGAATCATATTTCAGGATGTACAAAAGAACTAAGTCAACTTATTGGGGAAACAAATATAAGGATATTAGAAGTAATATCAAAACTAAAATTAAAATTGCCCATAGGCATTACGGGGAGCATGTGGATGGTAGTTTAATTGAGAACTCTAGGCATTTTTGGTCATACTCAAAGTCGCAAAAAAACAGTAATGATTTGCTCAATGAAGTCAAATATGATGATGTATCTTTTAAGGGTACGAAAAGCATTTAGTTTCTTTGTTTTCTCCTAGGGAGGATTTATAATCTAGTGTAAGTAGTGTAATGATGGCTGTCTGGATATATTAAAGGTTGCAGGGACATGTTTTTGCAGCCATTGTGTCATATTTTTAATGTAAGTTTAAGAACGTCTGCCTATCCTATGCAAATCGAGTAAAGTTATTCCAGTTTTCAGAAGCGGCCTGAAAGAACAAGCAGTGACTTATGGCTCTATATCTATTATTACTGCAGTATTTGAAAATATTGTAATATTTAATAGACTGTATAATGAAATAAGGCATAGCATTTCTGTGAATCAGCATGACTTTTTGCCCAATAGATGGACAGTGACAAATCTAATAAACTTCATACAATACGTGCATGAAGCTATAAACAATAAAACACAGGTGGATATTATATTTACAGATTTAGAGACAACTTTTGATAAGATAAAGCACGGTATTATCATAAATTCTTTAAAGCAAATGAATGTGATGAGCAACCTGGAGTATTTGATTGGTTCTTATTCATCTGATAGAAAACAATATGAGAACAAGATTTAGAATATTATATCATTAGTGCGAAAATATTATTGGAAATGACAAATTTTGACAGGTTGTCAGTTTTTTTAAATTTTTTTCTAATTTCATATATATATATATATATATGCTTTTAATATATTCTGCCAATTAGTTTTGGATATATAAGCGTTTAAGCATTAAAGAAATGGTAAGGTAATTTGCGCTAAAATATAGTGAGCCATGTTCAAGACAATTGCAATGAACGACGCCTTAGTATAATATTAAACATCGTTAAACAATTGAATGAAAGAAAAACACTTAAGCGAAAAGTTAGAATAGTGGAAAGAAACAGTACCATAAAAAATCAATAATATAAAGTAGGTAAATATTAGCTTAAAGAATTAAGTTTTGGTTTTCTAATAGCCTAATGGTCCATGTCTTCCAATCCAAAATGGATACCTGTCATTTAAAAAATTGGTGACCGGCTGGATATTATGAGGAGGGGCACCATCTTGTTGCCATATCAAATTAAGATATGAATTAATGGGTAGTTGTTCTTAATGCCCCTCGATTTCGTTTCCTAATAACTCCTGATACCTTTGTCCGCTTGAATTCCCATTTAAAAATATAGGTTCAATAACATTATTGTTAAGAAGGTCCCACCAAACATGTAGTGATCTTCTTACCTGAATTTTGAGCGCTTGAAGAGCCCACGGGTTTTCTTTTGACCAAAAATACTTATTTTTCTGGTTAAACATGCCTCCAATGGTAAATGTTGCCTCGTCAGTGAAAATTATGTTTGACAGAGATAGTTGGTTCATCATAACACGTCTTTCTATTTCTTGGCAGAAGTGTAATCGGTCTATTTTATTTTGATCGGTTAATTCTTGACTAGGTAAAAACTTATATGGCTTATATTTTTAATGTTTTAGAACTTAGTGGATTTTATGCCATGATTTGTTAAACAAAGTGGCTGCATCGGGAATTGAGCGCTCAGGATTTTCTAAAACAAGAATAAATAAGATTTTAATACAAAAGTTTCAAAATTACCTTCAAAATATAATAAAATAATTAAATCTTCTTCAGCGTTTCTTTCCACTATTCTAACTTTTCGCTTAAGTGTTTTTCTTTCATTCAATTGTTTAGCGATGTTTAATATTGTCCTCCAAGTCGGTGTTGGTCTATCTGGAAACCGTCTATGATATTCGTTTTACCATGTAAATAAAATAATTCTATCATGTCGATTTTCTTTTCTTCCGAATAACCCATCGTCCAACGTATTAGATAATAAAAATGTTCGTAAATAGATAGTTCTGACCGGTAAACGTCAAAAAGTCATCGTTCATTGCAATTGTCTTGACCATGGCTCACTATGTTTTAGCGCAAATTACCTTACCATTTCTTTAATGTTTAACCGCTTATATATCCAAAACTAATTGACAGAATATATTAAAAGTATATATATTTGAAATTAGAAAAAAAGATCTTCAAGAATATGATTTAATATACAGGGTGTTTCAATTAAAAAAACTGACAACCTGTCAAAATTTGACATTTCCAATAATATTTTCGCACTTATGATATAATATTCTAAATCTTCATAAAAAACTCAACAACTTTTGTATTTACGACATTTCCGTATCTATTCAAATAAACTCTCTAGGTGGGTGGAAAATTATACGGGAAAACCCTATACGTTAGTACATCTGGAGTACTTCAAGGCCCAAATTTAGGACCGCTTTTGTTTATTATTGCGATTAATAAAATTTTCCAGGTTGGTAAAAACTCAAGGGCCTTGTTATTCACTGATAATTTAAAATTCTTTTTGTAGATTTTAAAAAGAGATGATCGAGGATGTTTGCAAGATGATTTAAGTAGAGAGTGTGACTGTTGTGCTGAGAATGGCGTCAAGTTGAATGAAACTAAATGTGTATCAATGATGTTTTCGTTAAAGAATACTGTAAATACTGAATACAGGATGAAAGACAATGTTCTGAAACACTTGGATAGCCAAAAACACATCTGGTAGTGTTGCTAGACAATTAACTGAATTTTACTGACCATATGGTGGCTGAGATAAATGATGCCCATCGTACAATGGGTTTCATTATAAGATCTGCCTTGTGCTTTAATGTTGATGTTTGTTTTAAATTATTTGATAGCCTTGTACTGCCTAGAGTGGAGTACGGTAGCATTGTATGGTCACCTGAATATGAAACTTGGACAAAATCAATTGAAAGATCGCACAGAAAATTTTGTTCTATAAAAAGTTTGGTTATTATCCCCCTCATGTTTATAATCACATACAATTGCTATCAGTTTTCAATAGATTATCATTAGAAAATAGAAGGATAAAAGACAAATCATGTTGATAATGCCCAGATATTATCTAAGTTGCCCTTTTCTGTTTCTTTTGGAAATACAAGAAATCGATCTACGTTCTATCTGAGCTTTCCAAGGACAAACTTATATCGTATCGGCTGTGTGACTTATTTAATAAATATGCAAGTGACTTAGATTTAGCTGGACCAAGTTTGGGGCGGTATAAGGCTATAATGGAGCGTAAATTGTATAAAACTCAGACTCAGTTTTAGTTTTACTATTATGTGTAACCTATATATTGATTTTTGGGTGTTGTTTTACTATACTTTGTATCTATAAATGGTTATAATATGCTGTTGATACTGTAATATATAAATAATAAATTATTTATTAGCCTTTAATGATAACATTTTAAATATTTTCATTCTCCTTCATCATAATTCATTCGTTATTTGATTTGGATGTGTCTTTAATCGTTTTTATTGATTTGTTTTTACTGTCTGGAAGTAAAGTTATGCTGTTTGTTTTATGGCCGCTATTTCTAAACCGGTACATTGTGTTTTATTATAAGTGTATTACTGTTTCTGACCAGTTCGTGTTTGAAGTTTTAGTTTTATTGACCTAGATAGTTATCTATATATTTAAAACTCAAAGCGATTTTTTCTCCAGTTTCGCCCATAGATAAAGAAAACCGATTTATTTATTGAAATAACTTCTACCCTTCTATTGCATCGCCCTAAAATAATGAAGCAAGTGTTACAAGTACCGATACGAATCGTCTGCGGCTTATACTATAAACGGCATCCATAACATCGGGTTTATCTTCGGGTTATCTTAACCAGACGTAAAATTGCTTTAAAAATTATAGGCTAGATCAGAATAGCCAGTGTTATGTAAAGTGTTTTGTTTTAGTCGGCCTTAGGGTAGATGCAATAAGTATTCGTGAATTATAGAGCGACCGTGGAATCGAGGTGGAAAATATAATGGATGTTTTTCGAACCGTGATGGTACTTAGATGATTGATACAACGTGCGGATGTCAGAACAATTAAAGCGGTGACGTAATTGGTAATTCGTCAGTTACTTAAGTAGTTTGGGCACTTATAGTATAAAATAAAAGTGGTCTTAAACGTACATTCACGGGCAACGGTTTTACTTACTTCATAAAAAATATCTACAGACGATAAATCAGGGCTGTTTGCTGGTCATCTGAGACGACCTATCTACAAATTATACCGCTTGTCCAAAAATTCAGTAACAGGCTGAAAATTATCCGGGGGGGGGGGGGGCGTCTTGCTGCCATCTTATGGCATTGTAAGTCCTTATTGGCAATTCTTCTAAATAATTTTCAATTTGGATTTATAGTAATTGTAAATATCCGTTCACATTGTCATGAAAAATAATTGGCCTGATAATTTTGTTACTACCCAACAAGCCGTATCATCTGACATGAACAAAACGCCATCTTGTTTTAATCCCTTGTTTTTTATGTGGATTGACCCTTGCCCAAAATCGCATTTCTGAGTTGGTAAAAGCTGCTTCGTCTGTGAATAGTAGATTGAAGGCTCAAAGGTATGTAATATATAAGATTATAGACGTATATAATTCTTATTTGATAATAAATGTGTGAAACAAACTTGACTTTAAGATAAATTGTTCATATATGCATGAACTACTTCGTTTTAGAAATAAAGTGTTTTACAATGTCTGTCCTATTTAAAGGTTATTTAATTAATATTTGTTGCAACCTAATACGGATTTAAAGGCTACCTTAAAGTTCATTAAATGTATTAGCTACATATGTCTCCCATAGACGTCGATGTGGACGACCTTTCAGTTTTTTAAATCAAAAATAGTTTGGCAGTGTTTTTTTTTCAATTACGTAAATTCAGAGGTTAAAATATGTAAAAAAATTAACTGTTTTATGCAAACTGTGTGTAAATGGAAATTGTTTAAAACTTTATAATAGTTGTGCATGTGATATATTGGTTAGATATAAAGAGGATATTTATGCGCACGGAAATAATACACAAATGTATGGTTCAGTATAAAATTATCATGCATTATTTTTTGTTCTTACCTCTGAAGTCATAAATTTGAGAAAAAAAATCAATAAAAGATACATTATTTTCTTAAATAAACTTAAAAAGACTACCCATATCTACGCCAATGACCGAGTTGAAAAATAACTAAATATGTATTAAATAGCTTTTTGTAAAGAGGTATTACAAAAAAAAACATTATTCTTTTGGAGACTTATACCTTATATCTTGAAACAGCTGTTAAAATGTCATCTTTGTAAGAATTTTATGTTTTAAACAAGTATTTCAAAAAATTTTCAACTTCATGTATTGGGTTTATTTGTGGATTTCTCCTGAGCATTCGATATGGTCAACCATGAGCTACTGTTTTAAAGCTGTATCGTTATGGTATTAGATAACAGGCATGGAAAGTCATGGAGTCTTACTTGAGTGGGCGACAATAGTGTGTTTTGGTAAATGGGATGAGAAGCGGCGCATTGACGGTATGTCGGTTCTTGGACCGTTGCTATATCTTGTTAATTCTAATTTCCTACTTAAAAAATATCTCGACTGGTAGTTCTGTCATATTATCATATGCAGATAATACAAACATTGTGGTCGTGGAAAAAAGTGTAGCCTCTCTTAAAAGAACAGTAGATTTGGTTTATCATGGTATAATGTTGTGGTCTGTAAAGAACTGTTGACTATAAATCAAAGTAAAACAAATTTTCTTGTATTTTTAAATAAAAAACAATGTCTACACTTTTTACTTCATGAAATTGAAAGTGGTCTTATTGCACCTCCCATTTCCTCAATAATGTTAGGTTTGGAAATTGATGAGAACTTACGATTGGAAAATCATAAAGAAAATCTATGCAGAAAATTAAGAAAAAAATGTTATGATTTAAAGTCATTATCAATTTACTGTAGTCAAAATGCCATGTTATCAGTATATTATTTTAATATTCACTCTCATTTATCGTACGATATTATAAATTGAGGGTTAAGCTCGGATGTGACAAGAGCGTTTTTGCTTCAAAAGTATGCAATAACGCATTATGATTGATCCTTCATATATAGAGTCGTGTAGAAACTATTTCAAACAATTCAAAATACCAAAATAAGAAAAAAGACAATCGCCCTTCATATAACTACAATACTAGAAACAAAACTTTACTGCTTCCTAGTGCACATAAATCCATATTTTTTCAAAAAAACGTATGTATAATACATGTAGATTTTTTAATAAATTGGATAATGACATTAAAAATGCTGATAACCTCAGATCTTTTAGAAGCAAACTAAGAAAATATCTTGTAGAGGGTAACTTTTATCCTGTTCAAGAGTTCTTAAGTTAGTTTTTTTTTTCTGAAAGTACCTAATGTAATTAATTTTCGTATTTTTTCTTTTCTAGTCAAATTTCATATATCTAATTTTTTTGACGACGTACTTCATCAGTAGGTATATTTAGCTTAATCTTGACGTTTTCTCCAATTACCAATGGTATATTTTTTATGCACACTGTTTTATTGGTGAACTAAAAGTATTATTATTAATATTTTTCGACCTTGTTGTCTCACATTATTTCTGTAGTTGTATTTTGTACTGATGGGATTATACCAAGTCAGTATAAAAAAAAAACAAACAACAAAAAAAAAGGAAAAGTAAAATTATCTGACGACGCTACATGTTTTCAAAATGACCGATTTCTGGATGTTCCTGTGAATGTCTGTATTAAGTTCTGATTGAGCCAAATGCTGTATAAACGTTGTTGGGGTCAGGCCTGTTACTGATATGACGAGAGGAACAATGATGCTTTCCTGTTTCCACAGCCTTTTTATTTCCATTGCCAAGTAGGTGTATTTGGCGATCTTCTCAGTGTATTTCGCTTGGATGTTCTCGTCGTTGGGGACAGTCATGTCAATTAAATATGTGTTTTTTTCTTTTTTGGATTAAAAGGTGATATTGGGTCTGTTTGCGGGGATTGTTTTATCTGTCTGAATGTCAATGTTCCAGTAGAGCTTGTAGTCTTCGTTTTCAAGTATGGATGTTGGTGTATAATGGTAGTAAGGGTCTGTGTTCTCCGTTAGTTTGTATGTTGTGGCTAATGCTTGATGAACGACCTTCGCTGCTGAGTTGTGTCTCGCGGTGTATTCAGTTCCAGCCGTTATTCTATATCCACTCGTTACGTGAATCGATCATTTCTCTCTGCTGGTGACATCTCCTGCACCAGTCGTCTTCAATGGTTGTCTCCTTGATGATGTGCTTTTGATAGTTTCTGGTTGCTATGACTTTGTCCTGGATGGCAAGTAGGAAGCCTTCTGTTTCGGGAAACAGCTGCCCTTCTTGTAATCACGTATATGAAAGCTTTTTATGTATATAGTCTTGCTTTATGTGGTATCTGTGTCTTCCATGAAGGGTTTTTTCAGACCAGGTGTTCATATCTTCTAGTCGTGATTGGATGTGACTGTGTGCGTCTGCTGCGTGGCTCGTTTTAGACAGGTCGAGCGGTGTATAATTCTTGTCTGCCTCCACTATTGCCTTGTGGAGGTTAGTCTGTTTGTTGTGGAAGAATTTTCTGAATTCGTAAATGTGTTTTTTATTTCGCGATTCTATATCTATAATTCCCCTTCCTCCTTCTTTTCTCTCGATAGTGAGTCTTTTCTTGCATGTGTTGGGATGTAACTTCCTGTGTTTAGTGAATTCAGAGCGTATGAGAATGTGAATGTTTTCTATGTCTGTGTGTGACCATTTAATGATACCAAACGAATACTTAAGAATAGGTATGGCGAAGGTGTTAATAGCTTTCGTTAGATTTTTGAAATTCAGTTTTGTTTTTAGTAGCTTTGTAAGTCTGGTTTTAAATTCTGTCTTGAGATCTGATTTGATATGTTTCTTCTTTGAGCATGTTATCTATAGTTTCATTGTTGATTGTTTCCTCCGTAGGGTGGTCTTTCCACTGTCCCTTGTTGATATGAAGTAGCTTGCATTTGCTTATACCAAATTCCATGTTGATGTCCAGGATAAACGTTTCTGTGATTTTAAAGAGTTCCTTTAACTGTCTCTTTGTGCTTGCATATAATTTTATGTCATCCATGTACAAGAGATGGATTATTTTGTGTAGGTTGTTTTTTTGGTGTTTAATTTGGAATCCGAAGTTTGTGTTATCCAGTGTGTTTGAGAGTGGATTGAGACAGAGGCAGAACCACAAAGCGCTGAGTGAATCTCCCTGGAACATACCTCGTCTGATGTAGATCTCTTCTGTTTCGATGTGCTCTTTTTGTGTTCTCAGGTTGATTTTAGTTTTCCACGTAGTCATGATTTGCGTAAGAAATTGCCTGATGTTTTTATTGACTTTATATAATTCTAGTACTCTGGTTAGGCAACTGTGGGGTATCGAATCAAAGGCTTTTTTATAATCTATATAACCAGTATGAAGGTTTCTATAGTTTTTCCCGGTTTGTTCCATGATGACACTGTCTATAATGAGCTACTCCTTGCATCCTCGGCTGTTTTTCCTGCACCCTTTTTGCTCTTCCGTTAGAATGTTTTTGTGTGCTAGATGTTGTTCTATTATCCTGGTAATTGTGGCTGTGATGATCTTATATAGGGTTGGAAGGCATGTAATAGGTCGGTAATTTGACGTGTCCTTATTGTCTGAATTTTTGGATTTAAGGTATGTTATTCCTTGGGTGAGAAAACTGGGGAGTGTGCTAGGTTTTAAAATAATTTCATTAATTTGGCGAGTGAGAGCTTCATGTGTGGAGGTAAACTGTTTGTACCAGAAGTTATGAGTGTTGTCTATTCCAGGACATCTCCAGTTATGCGTGTATTTGATTGTTCTTGTTCTTGTATTGTCATTGCAAAGTCCTCTTGTTCCTCTAAGCACTTGTGTCTGTCTTCTTCCGCTTTAATCCATGAAGCATTATTATTGGGTAGTTTCGGTTCTGACCAAATACTTTTCCAGTATTCTGTGATCTCTTGTTTGGTCGGTGGTTCTATTACTAGTGCCTCCTCATTGCTCATGATTTTTTGGTAGAACTGTTTTTCGCTTCTTCGAAACAGGTTGTTAGCGTCCTTTCTTTCATTTGATTCTTTGTATCTTCGGAGTCTTGCGGCATACACAGATAATTTTTGCTTCAGAGTGTCAAGGATTTCTATAAGCGTGTAATCAGGAGATGCAGATTTGATTTTCCTACACTTTGTGTGATACGTTTTGACTTGTTGCTGTTCATGGATTGGGTAAGATGTCCCAATTCTTTTCTAATTTTGTTAATTTTGTTTTCGATCCTTATCTGCCATTTGTATTTTGGTTTTATGTTGGTGTTTCTGTGTCGTGGCGTTTTTATTATTATTATTAAAGTAAAGCAAATATTTAAACCCACTACAGAATACAGATTTCTCAAAACACTTTAAATTAGTAATAATAGAAATATGTTTTTACGTTTTTATCGATGTGTTTGTTCATCATTAAAAGAATTCTTGTTAAATATTAGTATAAGTACACAATTTATGAATAGCAATATACAAGTCTGATAATTTCTAATACCTTTAAATGTTTAGTTAGGCGATAATATTGTAAAAACATATATTTGTTTGTTTAATTATCTGTATGTATACAAGGGTGTGAGAGACCAATGTGTGTCAATTGATTGTACGACCTTATACATTTTTCACTTATTTCACTGAAAAATCAACCAGTAGCGGTATCCTAGAGTAATGATAGATTATATAAAAAAGAAAATGTAGCGTGCGTTTAAAACAAAAAATATGGTAAATTATGAAAAACCGCACTGATTATTCAAATTCAAAACATTATTTATTGTTTAAAATTCACTGTATTTGTTAGCTTATGTATTACCTAGTAAAAAATTAATAATAGTTATTTATGATATAAGTATTAAAAGTATTGAGGCACGCATGTGAAAGTTTGCAGAATTATGCTTCGCTTATTTACTTGAATGCCTTAAAAATTTATTTAACACAAATATCATACAATATTATTTCTACAAACGGCAATAAAAAGCAATAGCACAGTTACAAATTACATTTTTAGGATGTTGGAATCATAAATTATCGAAGATGACATTTGTCAATAAAACCTGACAACCATTGTTAGCTTAATTGTTTGCGGGAAATTTGAAACATCCTGTCAGCTTCTTAAAAAGCTGTTTTTTTGTTTTTGCATGAAATACAAGAAACTATAAAGGAAAACGATGGTTGCATCGACTCTTTTAAAGATACAGATGAAGATGCCAATCGAGCTTCCTTAAATTTGCTTTTGATTGCTTACAATAACTTTTTCGTAATTTCCCAGATAATTAAGGTTATGTGTGATTTTTTGAAAACTGGAGCTTTTTTTCAAATCACTATAAACAAATTATAAAAATTCAAATTAGGCGTCTGGGTGTTAATTTTCTTGTAGAAAAGTATTTATTTACGCAAATGTTCATACAAATACCTGTATCTATATCTTTTAAATTTCCTTATATCGGTGTTTGTGCTCAATACTGGAGTCAAGAGCGACGAAATTTGTATATTTGTGACATTGAAAATAATAAAAGTCCAGATACAGGGGTGTTTTTAAAAACCAATCAAGAAATCAAAATCGGCGAAATATTAGATAGGATGACCTGTAACTAATGGGCCATTGATTAACTAGAGATAGCATACCGCAAAATATTGCGATTTAGCTACACTTACCTTACTATTAAAACTGATAATAATCAAGAAACAGGGTGTCAAAGTTAAAATTATATTTTTGATATTAATTATTAAATAAAATTAAAATAAATAAAATTAAAATTAATCTTATAACAAATCCTAAACTAAATCGTTCTGAATCGGAAAATTCTTCATCAAAATTTAAATCTAAATCTAAATTTATGCCGTACGTTATTGAAAACTCCACCACTTGTATCTCGACCTCTGCATCTTTTTTCATTTCTTTTTTTTGTAGTTATTTTTCTTTGGCTTGATATCAGAGGTTCAGAAGTCAATAACATTATATTCATAAGATCTTTGTTCGAGTCTGCTCTTAAGCATTTACGGGTATGAGATAATAGGTTATTCCTCACCTCTTTATGTCTGGCTTCAAGTGCATCTTCAGACAAATGTTCAATTGGCAAAGAAAACGCACTCACTATTTTACACTCCTGAACAAGCACTTTATGAACACTAGAGGGCATGAAGTACCATCCTTATAGGCCGGTGTATAGTTTTCTCGTTCCATCTAACAATCTCTTAAATTATTCTACATCGATCATGAAACTGCTTGACAACACCTGTAATCTCTGAGCTTAGGTTTGGATTAGCCATATCTGAAGTCAGCTTGGATTTTTTTTATTTTGTACTATTATTACTTATTTTCATTACTTTTACTTGCCAGGATTTGATTGGTGGTCGATAGGCTATATGCCAAAAGCATTCGAAAAACCGAATCCAACAGTGTAGGGTGGACAAACCAAAGCGATACTTCTCTACATTAGACACTCTATTCAACATATTTTTTGTATTCATGTCCTTCATAGTTGTACCACAAATCATGCTTCTAGACGCGGCATTTGTATAGGATAGATCGTTGCTCACACTGCCATCCATCATTGTAAGCAACAGTTCGTAGCTAACGTGACATTCTTGGCCGCTTTCCGTTAAAAGATTACTGCTTTGCATGGCTTATTTTCTCAGTCATCGCCTTTTCCTCCTCGCGTACTAGTTGTGCATTTTCTTTTTTGAATACACATTTAATAGGTCTGCAGTAAAAGGTCGATGATAGCCTTGTATTGATCCACGCGTCTAGATTTATCAGTTTTAAGGGCACTAATGCTATCAAGAACAGATACTCATCAGTGCTAGAAATATCGGTGAATTTTTGTTTGTATTGGCTGTGACTTGAGCTGCCGTCGAAACCCTATTTTGACAGTTTGCATCGACTACCGTTATTCTCAAAATTGGATTAATTATACTTTGAGCAGTTTGGTGAAGAAGTTCCTGTAGGCTCACAGCTGAGGTTTCAGTAATAGCAACTGACGAAGGTAGGAGGGCATTTTTGGCTTGCTTCATTTTATATAAACTTGGAAAGCAGTCTGAATGGACTGGAATGGGAGATCTAGGTACAGAGCTGGAGCTTGACGAGGACTTAGTGAAGTAGTCTCACTTTTAATCGTAGTTGTATCAAGTCATCTCTGCGGCGAATCGCCACTCATCGGATGTCCTACTAGCTGCGAGTTCCGCCAACCACCTCTATTTTGTTTAAATCGAAGCTTCATCAAAGGGTTTGACTGGTCTTCCACGGGGACAACTCTATATAGGTCTGTTTTCTTCTGTCTTCTTCATTCTCTGGTAGACGTACCTGCTGCTGTAGCCAAGCTTCGTGGCGTGCCAGAAGTCTTTGGCGGCTTCCACTAACCTCTTGCCATTTATTAAATAAAATAAATAAATAAATAAGACCTTTAATAAACATATAAAAACAAACAAAAACATTACATTAAAACTGCCAGGAATCATCCCTGCGCTGGCGAAGTCTAGCAAATAAATGCTACTCTACTTAACCAGCAGAGAGACTATCCTGTGCTATGGAATGCGTAGGAAAATAAGATACATAATTAGTTAAAGTTGACAAAAAATGGAGGTTTGTTTGTTAACATGGCAAAACAGATTGACACAAATTTTTTGTGTTAAATTCTTAGATCACAAAATTATGTGTGAATAATAATATTCAAGGTTACAAAGTATGCGAGGGCGACGAAATTAAAATTAAAGAAGTACGGAAGGAATATAAAATAGCTAAGGTGTTTCTTTGGGAAGATCCATGCCCACAGATTAAAATGAGCTTAAGCTATTGCAGAAAAGTCCTGCAAGCCTTTTGCCTATCTAAAATAAAGTGTTTTAATTTAAATTTAAACTTATTAAAATTGAAAAGTAATTCTCTAGGCAATAAATTCAAAAGGGAAATTGAAATGTATGAAAAAGATCTTTTAAACAACGTTGTTCGAAAATGAGGCATTGTGTATTTATCCTTGAATCTTATATTAACTGAATGCTGTGATTCACGAGTTTGAAATATGTTATTCAAAGAACAACTAGATTGGGGATCATTAATAAGTTTAAAAACAAAATTTCCCAGACGATGTATCCATCGATTTTCCATACGTAACCAATTTAATTAATTTATTTTATGAGAAATATGTTCTCTTCTAGATATATCAAAAATTAAACGACAACATGAATTTTGTATGACCCGTATTTCATTTTTGTCCAAAGAATTCAGACATGGAAAATAAATAAAATTACCATAATTAAATTGTGAAAGAATTAGGGATTCTGTGAGCAATTTTCTTTCTCTGAAAATTAAGAATACGACGATTGGCAAATAATATTTTTAATTTAAAAAACGCCTTTCGTCTAAGTTTCTGCACGTGACTGCTGAAACGCAAATTAGAGTCGAAAATTATACCCAAATTCCGAGCTTCTTCAACAAAATTTAATACATTATTGTCGATGGAGATATTCAGGTTTGAAGCTAAAAAGTTGCATTTGTCCCTATTACCAAATATCATCACATTAGATTTTTTTGAATTTAAATTTAGATTATGTTCTTTAGACAAAGTATTAATTACATTTAAATCATTATTTATTCTATTATTAGCCACTTCAAACTCTTCAGGTCTAAAGGAAAAATAAATCTGGGTGTCATCTGCGTATGCTATTATCTTACAATTATTAAGAGACGTTGAAATGTCAGAAGTATAAATGCTGAAAAGAAGAGGTCCCAGGACAGACCCTTGGGGTACACCAGACAATATAGAAAGTTCTTGTGACACAGTTATTATAAGAGATTTTCTGCGATCTGCAGGATAGATAGGATTTAATTAAATTTACTGAGACGTTATCAAAGCCGAAATATTTCAATTTGGCTAAGAGCAAGTTATGGTTAATAGTGTCAAAGGCTTTTGAATAGTCAAGTAACACGAGCACAGTGACAAGACCCTGATCATTTATTCCTCCTATTACACCTTTTAGGAACAAATCTATCAATTCCCCCAAGTAAAATCCGATAAAATTGGTCAACCATACTGTCAATGTCGACACGGGCCTCCAAGCATTTCTAGTCGACCTCAGAAAAGTAATTGTTAAGGTCTTGGTATTTTGCTTTACTAGAATTATAGACAACCTCACTGTTATTCTCTAAGACAGGCATACTTAACAGGGAGAATTGGACTTCAATTGGGATATGGTGTGGTACTGTCTTAATAAGAGGCATCTGAGCTAAATTTACTGTTATATCCGAAAATTCGTCGCAGAACACCAGATCCAGATATCGGTTAAACTGTTAGGCAAATCGTTGACCTGTTGCTGTTCATTGATAAACCATTCTCGTTACCAAGCAATCGGCCACGGGTGATGATAGATCGTTTGGAACAAGGGTACCTGCATCACTTCGCCAGCTCACGGTTGGCATATTGAGGTCACCCAAAATCATAACCTTGGCGTTTTTATGCTTGCCCCGTAAGTTCTCTAAATGACTTATAAAGTTCACATATGACTGGGTGCTAGTATTTGGTGGTATATAGACGCATTCGACGATTACAGTTGCCTTATTTAGTCGCAACAAAACCCAGACGTCCTCAAAAGTTGGAACGTTAGAGCTTTCCAGTTGATAAGAATCAAGTTCAGACCTTACAGCAGCCAAGACTCCACCTCCTCTGATCCAGCCCAAGGCTTCGTAGTTTCTGTCTGACCTGTATACAGTGTAATTAGAGTCAAACATCTCGGCATCATTAATGGCACTTGTAAGCCAGGTCTCTGTCAGTATTATAAAGTCATAATCTGCTGCTCGTATGGATGTCAACAGCTGCAATGTTTTAGTCCTGAGTCCTCCGACGTTTTGATAGTAACCACAGAGGGTTCCAGGTTGGTGTTCTACAGACAAGGTCCTTCTCTTTGATGGTATAAAAAATGTATTCTCTTTTCTGGTTGCATTTTATATATGTTATTTAAAATACATGTTATTAATTCTCTTTTAGTATGAAAATGTATTCTGCCTTGTCTGTTAGTACTAATAAGTGGTACATAGACAGCATTTTTGTTGGACAAAAATGAACTTATAAACTCATTTTCTTCATGTATTAACTTATTAAGAACTGGTCTGTTTGTATGATAGCTGCAGCCCACAATAATTAAATTACTTTTTGATGTACATACCAAGAGCTTATTTATCCTCAGTTATTTTTATTCCTCGTGGAGCATTATAGCTAGAAGTAAACAAAATGACATAGTCTTCCCTACCAAATGTACTACATAATTTTTCGTATTCATTAACAGTGTCTGAAAAAAGTAATTTTAAATTAATGACAGTTGGTATCGAATTGGCCATTTAATCCTCTTTTAAATAACATAACACTCCCTCTTGCACACTCACCTTCCAAGATTAGCAGCTGTCTTTTTTTTTCAGCAACATTCTTGTTATTTACTGGAACTGGGGGTACTGGTTCAGGAGAAGCAACATTCGACATAGCACGATGAGTATACTTTTCTTCTGCCTCTGCTAGCATTTGCTTTAGTTTCTTGACATCCTCTAAGTAAATTGCTTTGTCAGGTTCCAAAGCATTTATGGTTACTAACATATTTTTATTCAGATTGGTCAAATCCTCAATTTTTGTCTCCAGGGTCTTCTTGATACCATTACCATAGAGTGATTTAGTTAACTTGTAAATCTGTAAATTTGCTGGAGTTAACATTTCGGACACAAGATATTCCGAACCTTTAAATTTCTTCTTGTTGATAAACACTAAATCCTGTGACCACTGTCTACAAAAATTGACGACAAGTGGCCTCGGACGGAAACTGCTGTTTGACGCACTTTTTTTGCCCAAACGATAACATATGCTAATATCGTTTTTGGAAAGGTTTAAAGAGAGTTTATTTTTAAATAAACTTATGATTACGTTGTACATGTCATTATTGGATTTTTTACACCATGAATAATTAGAATTTTTTTGTTGTTTCTCAATTGAAGATCGTTTAAATGGTGGTTTAAGGAATCCTGTTCCTTTCTGAGTCGACGTAAGTCATCCTTGATGTCATTAAGGGAAGACGTGATGCTTTTTTAAAATAAAATAAACTTGTTTAAGAGATCCGTGGTATGATTTTCTACTCCTTCAGCATTGATTTCCCTGTTGTGTGGATTGGTTACATTCTTACCCTGAGATAGCAGTAACAATCTGAATTCATTCATGTTCTTCGCAAATTGATCCGCCATTTTTTCAACTCGCGCATTAACACTTACTGTACTGTACAGTTAGCGCTGATTTACCCGCGATTTTCCTTTTCTTTTTCCTTAACCGTTATAGCGTTAAGCGAAAACAAGTACTCAACACACCACAGATAAATCGCAATTTGAATTAATTCGCCAAAAACCAGTACTTTAAAAAAAGCTAGAGGCAATCAGAGACAAACTACTCACTACGCAGCGCCATCTATTAGTCATGTTATGGCAAAAGAGCCGGCTAGTTGTCACGAAACTAATCGGGGCATTCTTCTACCTCCAAAAGAAAACAAATTTTCTTGAACACAGCTGAAATTCTATTCAATTACTACTACACCATAACTCCACTAGGTGAGCATTTTTGATAGAGTTGACTCGTTGACAAACAGAAGCAGAAAAGCTCTATTTGATATGTATGTTCAATAATAAGGCAACAAAAAAAAGGCTTAAACTACAAAATGATATGACATGTTATTTTTAAAACCTTCCTTTAAGTTCGGTAGCTAAAAAATTTGCATAACTTTAGGATAGTAGAGTTTAGAGCATAGAGAAGAACCAACAAGTGAACCAGAGGCCAACATAAGCAAATATTTTGAAATACATACCTTGACATGTGTCTTGCATTATTCCTTGTTAGTAAACAATTTCTCTCTTTTGCTTTGTGATCTAACTTTCAAAAGCAACAAAAATCAATTTCTATGATACTTAGAGGACGCAAACTGATTGTTAGAATTAGTCGCGAAACTGATTGTTAGAATTAGTCGTCATGGTAAAACAATCAATTACCTTATCAATGCCTACCTTGATTTCGAACTAGTCAAAATTTATTTTTGGGTTAAACTCGCCGCCCTGTGCGTGATTGTAAGTGTGTTGGACACACTTACAATCTTCAGGTGCACAAAAGAAGATTGGACTATGCTTGCGATCTCCGAAAGATGTTGTACCTTTACAAACAGAAGTATATAAGATTCCTTGCTCCTGCGGAAAAGCGTATGTTGGAGAAATGTGACACTCACTATTCACCAGATTTAAGAACCATGTACGATGTTACGGATTATAGTATACATCACAAGTGGAAACCGATCTTAACACAGGGTCACAGGGTTCAGATCTCGTGAAGTATAGATCCCTGAAGTTGCCTCTTGCAATCGAAGGCGAAACGTCCTAATCCCAATAATTTCTTAACTAGACTTAAAAAGTTATATTTATATTTAATACATTTATTATTAATAAATTTTTATTGTTTTCTTTAGTAATTTTTGACTTTGTCTTTTTCTCTGTTTACAGTTCAATTGGAAAAATACACAATTCATTTATTTATTGATTATTTAAGCAAAAAAGTGATGTATTCAAAATTTATTCATAATAGTAACTCTATCGCGTATATATACGTCTTCTATTTATCGACTAAGCCCCGCTTAGCCAATAAACGTAATCTTCACTACGAATTATTTCCTAAAAATTCCTATCTATCTATGGCTTTACAGAGGCGTAATGCCATGACCCGTAGATATTAGAGAGTAATAACCTCTATCACATAATTTGTATATCCAACAATAACTGGGATGGATCGAACATACACTATCATACATTTTTTTGTTGCCGAGCAGTGGCGTATAGGAATTATTGAACCATAATGAGTAACAACGCTTTATGCTCCTTTTTTAATTTATTAATTGCATTTATAATGGTATAACATTGAATAAATTGTAAATAATTATTTGGTAGAACTGTACAGGGTTTTTTTTTATATATTGCCACCCCCCTTATCTTTTTTATTTGACATTTTAGAAAAATGTGTCCCAAATAAAAGTTTAATGGTTTCAAATGAATTTTTATGAAAACATTTTTTTTCATATACAGGGTGTTACAGAAAGTCTGGGCGTGGTCCAAGTTTCTTATTTCAAATAGGTACCCCATTTTTTTATTGAATTTTCGGATTCTCCTGAGAATTTTACACATTTTTTATAAGGGATATTCTATACTTAAATCTAAAGCCTAAAGAGATATTGTTATTTTTTGAAAACTATTATGTAAAACAGGTAAACATTTTTCTGGTCGTAAACTGGTCATTGACGGTGATCTGTCGTTCTGTCAATTCATTGAAAAGATGCATTACACTGACGAAGAAAGATGTGATATTCTTCGCATTTTCTACAAGAATAATAATAATGCTTGCGCGGCAAGAAGAGAATATCAGCGGCTTTTCCCCATGCGAGCTATTCCATCTCGAAAAACTTTCAAAAATATTGAACTTGGCTTTCGAAATCGAATGACTGTTAAAAGAAAAAAACGTACTGCGGTTATTAATGAGGAGGAGGAATTAAATATTTTATTATTTTTTCAAGGTAGGTTAATAGAAATTACCCACAGGATATAAAGTAACTTACGCAAATATTATTTATTTTCAGAAAATCCAAATGCAGCCTTAAAAGACGCATCAATTTTTTTTAATAAATCTATTTTCAAAATTTATTCGACATTAAAAAAGCATGGATATTTCCCATACAAAATTTTACCCGTCCAGAAATTAACTGAAGATCAGAAAAACCAACGAACCATGTTTTGCCAGGAAATGTTGCTGATGAAAGATGAAGATAACAATATTTTTCAAAAAGTTTTATGGTCAGATGAATGCGCCTTTAGTACTGCCGGGATTCACAACCGGAAAAATGTTAGATTTTGGGCAACGGAAAACCCTCGGGCCATGCGTGAAATTAAAACCCAAGGTCGAAAAACTTTAAATGTGTGGTGCGGGCTCCTTCACAACAAAATTATTGGACAGATTTTCATTGATGGATCTTTAAATGGAGAAAAATATCTAAATTTATTAAATAATGATCTGGAACCTATTTTGGATGACTTACCCCTCCGTCAATACAACCAAATTATTTGGCAACAAGATGGAGCCCCACCACACAATGTTTTTGCGGTCCTAAATTTTTTAAATCAAAATTTTGAAACGTGGATTGGTTGGACTGGACCGATTCGGTGGCCGCCCAATAGTCCCGACTTAACACCTCTTGACTCTTTTCTGTGGGGATTTTTGCAGAATAAAATATATGAAACTCCCACGGAAGATATAGAGGTGTTAAGAAGGAGAATAATTGAAGCCATTGAGGATTTAAACAATAATCATGCACAATTCATTATTAATGCGATTAATGCGAATGAATGGTGGACATATTCAGCAATTATAATATTTATATTTCATTTCATTATTGAATTATTTGATAATATGTAGTTTTTTGTAATAAACACAGCGTCAAAAAACTTGGACCCCTTCATAAGACGCAATGCAAAAATGCTCTGTTTCAAGACCTTGTATCTTGAGTAATAAATGATCCAACCATGTGATTAAAAAAAGTGTATGTTAACGAATAGCAGGGCTGCCACTTTTAGCCACATGAAATATTCTATTGTAATTAGAACGCTCTACAGAGTGTTTAAAAGTTTCTCAACACAGGACCTAATGCAAATTAAATGGGAGGTCTGGCTAAAAAAAATTAAACTCTCCTTATTAGCTTGCTGATTACAATATCATGGCTCAGTTAACTAAAAGTGGTAGTCCCGCTATTCGTTGACATAATCATTTTTCAATCACTTCGTTGGTTCATTTATTACTGAAGATACGCGGTCTTGAGGAAAGCTTATTTGCATTGCGACTTATGAAGGGGTCCAAGTTTTTTGACGCTGTGTGTAGTTTTTAAAATATTCTTTTCTGTTTTCGTTAATATTATACATATATTTTTTAAAAACATGTGTTGCCTTAATTAGATTCATATGCATATTTCCAAAATTCGATGTTTTTGGAATACCCCGTAGAAGGAAAAAAATCCACGTCTGATATTTCAAAAAATGTTTGTTTAGATGGCGATTCGTTGGAAGATGGTGATTTCTGTTCTGGTTGCCTGTGTATTTTCGTTATTCTCATAAGCTATGCGAAGGTTGTCGGATTTTTCCTCATCGGAAATGTGACATTTTATCCAGAAATTGACAGAAAGTCTACCAAACAGTAAAATAGTCACCGTCAATGACCAGTTTACGACCAGAAAAATGTTTACCTGTTTTACATAATAGTTTTTAAAAAATAACAATATCTCTTTAGGCTTTAGATTTAAGTATAGAATATCCCTTATAAAAAATGTGTAAAATTCTCAGGAGAATCCGAAAATTCAATAAAAAAATGGGGTACCTATTTGAAATAAGAAACTTGGACCACGCCCAGACTTTCTGTAACACCCTGTATATGAAAAAAAATGTTTTCATAAAAATTCATTTGAAACCATTACACTTTTATTTGGGACACATTTTTCTAAAATGTCAAATAAAAAAGATAAGGGGGGTGGCAATATATAAAAAAAAAACACTGTACAATTACCTAAAAATAAAAAATCTTTTTAAAAAGCTAATAAGCCAGACATAACAGTTATCCAGATTTATAAAAAATTTTAAAATGCGTTTTATTCTCTCAGCTACCAATTGCAAAGCCAGCAAACAAAAGAACCTCGAAAAGTCACCTCTTATAGGCGTGTTGTTATATAATGTCCCCCCTTAAGTTTTTGAAATATAAGAACATATTTAACACAAAAGTTTAAGGTTTCACTTCGAACAATTCGTAGAACATATTTTTGTATATACAGGATGTTGCACAGACCCGTGGCAGAGCAAAGTAACGTATTTTTAAAAAGAACATCCAAAGTTTAATACTTTTATAAATATCGGCATTTTAACCAAGCTACTACTTTCAAAATATGTGTCTCTACTAGGGTCCCCGGAAACTCTAAGAAAAACAACTCTGAAAAAGCGAATACACCATCTTTAAATATGATCACTGGATCCTCCATTTCCATAGAAACCGCATTGATAACATTCTCTTAACACAGGAATTGCTATGAGAGATGAGTAGACTTTGACAAAACAAACTAATGGCTGACACTGACAGATTAAGTAAAATTTAGGGCTATGAATATAAATAGAAAACCAGCTAATAATGTAAACATTTGTTAGAGCCGATAACAACAATAAGTTGGCTCAAAGAGAATTTCGTAGAATTAACCCCTGCATGCATGTTCCAGACAGGAAAATATTTCATAGAATCTACAGAAAGTTTTAAACATAAAGTCTAACAAGAAGTACATACAGATGAAAATAGTAACTTCAATATATTGCTGAAGGTAGAAGAAAATCCAAATATATTTATAAAGCAGATATCAAAAGCCTTGATGGAAGAGACTGAGGGCTGAAAAAATACGTCTTATTGCAGAGTACAAAATGCACTAAAGATGGATACAAGGCTTTCAAAATTAGACCAATACCAAAAACACCGAAAAAAAAGAGTAGAATTTTGTCAAATTATGTTGGGAAAAATTAACCAAAGTAACAATTATTTAAAATTTGTTTTTTGGACTGATAAGTCAACATTTGCCACCAATGGCATGATCAATCGAAAAAACACTAGACGGTGGGCCAGATTTAGTCCCCACTGCTACAGAGATGTACTATTTTAAAAATGAATATAATAGGTCCTCATTTCTTGAATGTTAATTTAAATGGAGAGGTTTATCTTAGATTTCTTCCGCTGGAAGAGGAGAGAACCATTGTTTTTTAACAGGACGGGGTTCCACCACACAATGTCGAAGCTGTAAGAAACCGAAACCATTTAAATAATAGGTTCTCAGAGCGGATTGGAAAGAATGCTGGTGTTCAGCTACAGCAGATTGAAGAATTTGTTTTTTTTTAATACATCGTTCATGTTCCCTAAGACTAGTTGATATTAAGCGTCCTTTTTCTCTCACATACACTTCTCCACAGGAGCAAGGTATTTTATATACTCCTTCTGTTTGAAAAGGTAAAATATCTTTCGGGGATAGCAAGCATTGTCCAATCTTCTTATGTATATTGAAGATTGTACGTATGTTGGACCGCCGAAGTAATCTTCCTATTTTGTCTGTAGTGCCATGTATGTAGGGAAAAACAACACTACCAAATGGTGGCTCTTTATCATTCTCCTTTGGCGGAGTTGGATTACTATATCTTTTAATTAACCGCGTAATATCTTCAATGCCATATCCATTCCCTCTGAGAGCTTCGGTCAGTTTCGATGTTTCCGATGTTAAAGAATCTTGATCAGCAATTGAAATAGCCCTAAATACTAGTGAGTTAATAACCGATTTCTTTTGTGTTGGATGGTGATAGGAATTTGCATTTAAGTATCTATTTGTATACCTCGGTTTTCTATACACAGATTGTCCTATTGTACCATTTTCCTTCCTTTGAACACATACATCTAGAAAGGGAATCGTTCCATTTTAGATTCAATTTCCATCGTGAACTTGATATTATGATGTTGTTGATTATAGTGGTTCAGAAATATGAGGAGATTATCCTGTCCATGAGGCCAAACAACAAAAGTATCATCTACATATCTCAACCAGTGCTTTGGTTTTAGTGGAGCGGATGTTAGAGCAATATCATCAATCATAAAGATATTCGCTACCACAGGTGATAGAGGAGATCCCATAGCTGCCCCTGAAGTTTGTTCGTAAAAAGTTCCTTGAAAAATGAAATAAGTAGATGTAAGACAAGCTTCCACTAGGTCTATTAAATACTTCTCAAGATTTTTATTATACAGTATGTCTGATATAATGGAAATTGAGTCGTTGACAGGAACATTTGTGTAAAGTGATTCTACATCGAAACTGACCTTTGGGATCCAACTGGATTGTCTTACGTTTTTCCACGAAATGTGCAGAGTTTTTAATAAAAGAATCCAGTAAATGAATTAAGAAAATTTGAAAGATATTTACCTAGTTTGTATGTGGGCGAGTCTATTGCACTGACGATCGGTCGAAGTGGTACGTGGTCCTTGTGTATCTTCGGAAGCCCGTAGAACCTGGGCATCTTGGAGCTGCTTGGTTTTAATAATTTTTCCTCCGCTGGTGGTAGACTTAATGCGTTGATCAGATTGGTAATGCGTCTTTCTATTCTACTTGTGGGGTCTCCCTGCATAACCTTATAGGTGTCGTTGTCCAAAAGTTGTGTAACCTTTTCCACATATTCTGTTCTGTCCATGACGACTGCGGCGTTGCCTTTATCTGCTGGAAGTACCAGAATGTTTGCGTCTTCATATAAGGTCTTCATTGCTGTTTTTTCGGTTGCGGAGAGGTTCGACTTCGGTGTTTTTGAATTTCTAATGATCTTCGCTGTCTTATATCTGACCATAAACAGTTTAGACATATTTTAAAATAACTTAAAACCTCGCTCAAAACGCAAAAACTTTTTTGTCAAAACAAAAAAAACACCATTGGTCTAATTACACAAAAATCAATAACTGTTTTTTTTTTCTATTTTATTATTAACCTGAATGTCTCTGATTAAAGATCCTAATCGGAATGGACACATTTCATTGATGGGTACAAGTTGTTTTACTTTCTAATTCATCAAACGCTTACGGTGTCTCGTCTATAAAATAAACCGATGTACATGGTAACTACGCCTGTGTTTGTAATGAGTACATTTTTTATCCATTTAGAAAATGATGAGATCTTTTGTTTAGCTGTTTTAGTTGCGTATTGTTCCTTTTGTTGTCGTAATTTTTTATGTTGCAAATTTAAATTGGGACCAACGTATATCTATTTAGGTATATGAATATACAGCTCTTGTAATTTGAAATCTAATTATTGGGTGTCGTTTCGTGCCTAGTTATATTACGTAAACCAGAAATGGCGTTCCTGTTATTATAATGCCCATTGTGATATTTTCGGGTGGACGATGTTTTTTTTAGACTTTAATAACTTTTTTATTCCGGTATGTTTTAATAACAATCACATACGAGTTAACTGTAATATTTAAATTACAAAATTCCTTTACAGGACGATTTAATTGTTAATAATATAAGAATTAGAGTAAAGAATGTTAAATATTAAAAACTAGATCCTGTGGATATTTTTTGATGTTAAATCTCTAATATAATACACATTTCCCTATTCACAATCCAGTATCCATAATTTCCTACATATTGTAGTATATTATCTCAATCCGATTTTAGTAGTAGCTTAAGTAGTCGCAACTAACTAGTTAAGAAGAAAAATGAAAACTCCTGTGCATTAAGTGAACATTTTATTAAAGAAAACCACTCTCTTAACTGGAGTGGTGCTGAGATTTTGGATAAAGCTTCCTCTAACTAAAATCGCACTTTCTTAAAAATGATACATATAAACCTCCAAGATCCGGTTCTAACAAAAAGAGTGACACCGAGAACCTCAGTTCCATAAACAGTTAGATTTCAACATTACGTAAAATCAAATTTCAATGTCTACCGAACCATCTGTGTGTGCCTGATTCAAGTCATTATGATGCTGTGGCCATGTAGTGCCATTTGAAGTCTGAAGGATGATTTTGTCACAATATTATTATTGTTGTTACTATTAGTATTATTACTTTTATTTCTTTTCCATCTTGGTTTTACTTTGTTATTATTCAGTATACTCTCTCTATTTCTTTCTTCATGTTAAAAAGAATATTTCTAGATATATATATATATATATATATATATATATATATATATATATATATATATATATATATATATATATATATATATATATATATATATATATATATATATATATATATATATATATATATATATATATATATATATATATATATATATATATATATTGATTCAAATTTGGGTGCTGATTGTATGTTAGAAAAATGAAGTATTTGGCATATTGAATATTTTTATTTACCATTGGCGTGTGATGTTGAGAGGTAAAAAGGGGTTGATTTTTCGGAAAAATGATATTAGGGCTTATTTTAGATGATTTTCTCTATCAGATTTAGAATCAGCGTACCTAAAAACCCCTTAACTCGTATTTCCAAAATCTCGGGGGGCGGGTGGCTTCCTTGTCTAAAAGGATCCACTTTAGTGGCCTGTGCTTATATTTTTATAATAAATAAATACAGGGTGATCAAAAACTGACATTATAAATATACTTTAAAAAATCGTTAAAAGTTACTTTTTTGAAATGGAAACCCCCAATTTTTATAATTTTACTATAGAAACGTAATATTTGTACCCTACAGGGTGGTCCACTTAAGATGCTCCTATACTTTATCTCAATAAATAAGACACTGAGAAAAAAGTTAAATACGAAAAATATTTGACCCTAAGTATATTTTTTATTTATAATATTTTTATGTATACAGAATGTTCCATTGTGCCAGGATAGTAACCAACTTTTTTTTTCAATGAAATGGTATGAATTTTTAGAAATTCTGATTCTACGCTTGATTTTGAGTATTTTTTGTCATCATAGCGTACGAAATTTTGAGTAGTTTTTGAGAAAAATTAACTTTTCTAATTTTTTTCGGAAAAACAGGTTTTTTGGAAAAATGTGATTTTTTCACACCTGAAGAGTAAAATTGTGAATTTTGGTTATGGATCCATGGGAGTGGTTAATATTTAATACTCTGACCTATCAAGATCGAAAATCCATTATACAGGGTGGTCACAAATGACCATCAAAAAAATGTTTTTGTATCTAAAAAAACTTAATTTTTTTAAATGGAACACCCTGTATTTAGCACTTTTATTTTGTTTAGGATTTAATTCTGCACCATTCCATATATATAGTTTATATTCCAAAAATTAGTAGTTTAGAAGTTATGACCAATTTTCTATAATAATTCGGGTATTTTTGTTAAAAATCCAACTAAACCTAAATAATATCCTATTCTAAGTTTTTTAATCAACAAGTAATGCAAGAAAGAAAGTAACTAATTACGTATTACAAAAAATTTTTGACATAACCCCCGTCTTTGGCAATACAAGTAGTATACATGGTTTCAATTCTCGTAATAGCATTTCTAACCGCGTCTGTCGCATTAAGTCTTTCTACCTCTTGCCTAATTCTCCTTTTTAAATCTTGAACACCTATTTTTATACACCTCGTTTTTAGGTTGCCCCATAAAAAATCCAGGGGTGATAAGTCGGGGCTCCTCGCTGGCCAATCTATGGTCCCGTACCGACCAATCCAAAATGGAAACCGTTGATTCAAACAATTTCTAACAGGCACTATAGTGTGATATGGAGCACTATCTTGTTGATAAACAAGCCCATTTTTAATATCGTTCAGCAGATTGTCAATTAACGGAAATATTTCGTTCTCCAACAAATTTAAATACCTCTCACCATTCAGAACAAAGTCATAAAATACTGGACCTATTATTCGATCACGGATAATACCACACCACACATAAACACTTCTCCGAACCTGTTTTTTCATTTCTTTTACACGATGTTCATTTGAGTTACACCAGTAATGAGTATTTTTCGATTGAACATGCCGGCCGTATTGAAAATTGCCTCATCGGTAAATAAAATATTTTTAAAAATGTCAGTTTCAAAATGGTGGTCCATCATGAGAGAACAATAAAAAAGCCTTGTTTGAAAGTCCTGTTGGGATAATTCCTGAACTGATAAAAATTTGAACGGATGGTAGTTATTATCAGTTAAAGTCCTTTGAACACTAGTCTTACTAATTCCCGGTAGATCTCGGGATGCATCTCTTTGCGAATTTCTAATTGCTTTTCTTCTGTTAGGACAATTTTTGGGCGCCGTTTTTGTTTATTGATTAACACTCCACGTTCAAGATCACGAACAATTCGTGAAAAAATATGTTTCGTGGGTACCCGTCTTGCAGGATACATTCAACCGATACTCCCGCAGGGCTAATGCTGGATTCTTATTATTTCTTATGTAACATTCATGCAGATTTAATCGCTCTTGGACACTGTATAAAACCATTTTTCCTTTAAAAAGAGTTAGAGGCAACTAAATGTCAAAAACTATGTATTTATTGGTGTCCAGGCAACAATTTTACTAGTTTTGTTTTTCCATGGATATCTTGTAAAATTAAGACGCATTTAGAAATGCTATTATTGCGAAAATTAAAACCGTAACCGTAATATTATACTACTTGTATTGCCAAAGACGAGGGTTTTGTCTAAAATGTTTTGTAATAAGTAATTAATTACTTTCTTTCTTGCATTACTTGTTGATTTAATGTTAAATTTAATTATAATGTTAAAAAAAACTTAGAATAGGATATTATTTATATTTAGTTAGATTTTTAACACAAATACCTGAATTATTATAGAAAATTGGTCATAACTTCTAAACTACTAAATTTTGGAATATAAACTATATATATATGGAATGATGCAGAATTAAATCCTAAACACAATAAAAGTGCTAAATACAGGGTGTTCCATTTAAAAAAATTATGTTGTTTTAGTTACAAAAACATTTTTTATGGTCATTTGTGACCACCCTGTATAATGGATTTTCGCTCTTGATAGGTCAGAGTGTTAAATATTAACCACTCCCATGGATCCATAACCAAAATTCACAATTTTAGTCTTCAGGTTTGATTTTCCAAAAACCTGTTTTTCCGAAAAAAAATAGAAAAGTTAATTTTTCTCAAAAACTACTCAAAATTTCGTATGCTATGATGACAAAAAATACTCAAAATCAAGCGTAGAATTAGAATTTCTAAAAATATTCATACCATTTCATTAAAAAGAAAAAAGTTGGTTACTGTCCTGGCACAATGGAACAACCTGTATACATAAAAATATTATAAATAAAAAATATACTTAGGGACAAATACTTTTTGTATTTAAATCTTAAGTGGACCACCCTGTACATTTCAGTACACATTTAGAAAATGATGAACTCTTTTGATTAATTGTTTTAGTTGCGTATTGTTCCTTTTTGTTGTTGTTATTTTGTATTGTGCAAATTTAAGCCATTTTAGCCATTTAAGGACCAACGTATATTTATTTAGGTATATGAATATACATTCCTTGTAATTTTAAATCTGATTGTTAAGTTTCACTTTGTGCCTAGTTTTGTTACGTGGATCGGAAATGCCGTTCCTGCAAGCATTAAATGTGATCAACTGGTAAAGCTGTGATACGAGTTCAAGATGGCGGTACAAAATGGCATGGAAATAATTTTTTTAAAAAATCAACGTTAAAAAATTTAATTCAGTTGACTTTAAATTTTGCAGAAAAATTAAATGTGATATAGGAATAAACAAGTACGAATTCAACATGACGTCGAAAATGGCGGTGTGTGTTAATGTGAAAACTGCTCATATAACTTATTTTAAATTATTCCCAAAAATCAAGTATGGCATTAGTAGAAACTGGTAACATTTGGTAGAATCCAATATGATAGAACAAAATGGCGCCCAATAAAAATGTTTGAAAATATAGTACACATGTGTTATTAAATGACTATGTATGGAA
Source organism: Kuschelorhynchus macadamiae (assembly GCA_030620095.1). NCBI lineage: Eukaryota > Metazoa > Arthropoda > Insecta > Coleoptera > Curculionidae > Kuschelorhynchus > Kuschelorhynchus macadamiae. Next base: position 2,137,779 of record JAUTXW010000521.1, on the reverse strand, counting down.
CTAAATTAGGTCACACTCCTTATTCCTAATAAAAGGAAAGATTCATAATAAGGGAAGTTCCGAGTATGCGAAATTTACCGATTTTTATATTTTGTAGTTTTATGCGTTTCTGTGACGAAGCAGATGCCATTTTGTGCTCCGTGGTAGGAATTTTGAAATAAATAAATACTATATGCAACTGCTTTTTCCGGTCCTTAGACTGTACTGAACCTAATGAAGCCAGTTTGAGGTACGCGACTGCGACAATACCAGCACAAAATGAGCAAAAGATCGAAATCGGCTTAACGCACCATCCCGAACACACTCCACTCCGACGGACGATGCTCGCAAAATTCCCGGGAAAGCCGAGAGGAACGTTCAGATGATATTTATGCGACGGCTTTCCCATATTTGGCGGCGATTCTGAACGTTTTTTGCCCGTCGTCGATGCGTATGTGGTCTTATTTTTTCGCGTTTCGTCTAGTCTTGGTCGCGAACACGAAAAAAACGTGATGTATGGGCTTTAAGTATGTGCGAGCTTTGAAACGGTGTACAGGGTGTTGCCGCCAGTGCATACAGAACGAAATCGGTTGATGCAATTTTTTTTTATTCAAATTCAAAACATACTTTATTATCATAAATACGTAGAATTTGTTGACAAAGCATTACATAATAAAAGAGAAAAGAATCAATATACTAAAAATTTAGACTAAAACATTGTAGGATCACAAAATAATAAGATAAGGTGGTTAGTTAATGTTACTATTATAAAATTCTTGTAAATTATAGTAAGTTTTTTCAGTAAAGGCGATACAGCCTTTTTAAATTTTAAATTTCTGCCTGGGTTGGAAGGTGCTTAAAAATCTTAACGTTTTCATACATTACAGAGTTCTTAGTGAGGCTACGTTTAGGAATGGGCAATGGTAGATGGCTAACCTGCCGTGTGTTATATGTATCTTTTAAGGTAGCGATAGCATCAAGGTTTCCACCCTTGTGCCTCTTATAAACAAGACCCACTGTTTCCAATATAAACAAACATGTTAATGTAATTATCCCCTGTTGTCCGAACAAAAGCCTGGATGCTTCTCTCATACTTTCGTGCAGACATACCTTAATGCTCGGTTTTGCGCTACAAAATTGAAATCAAAAAGATATTGGTTACAGAAAGCCCAAAATGCTCTCCCATATATAAGATGGTTATTTTTAATTTAATGAGAAATACACCGATTTGGCGACCATTTTGCCCCACTCGCTACAGACAATCCTAACTGCGTAATATGCCCTGGCCACCCTCACATTCAACGCCCTTATATGTTTCTCAAATTTAAGTTTCTTGTCAATTAATAAAACCAGGACATTTAATATAGCTTGCTTTGAATTTCACAGTCATCTCCAAACTTACATTATCACAGTTAAACCTAAAGCTAAGAAGCACACTAGTCTTACTGACATTAAGACATAAACGATTTAAATCACACCATTCACTAATTCTCAGATACAATGCTGATTAGTAAGGTCGGAATTGTAAAATATTGGTGTCATCAGTAAAGACTGTAAATCGTCTTCGAATGTCAAGAGCTGTCAGGTCATTTATGAAGAGAGGGAAGAGTATTGGGCCTAGCACAGAACTCTGAGGCAATCCATGTGTGATAAAGCAAATATCTGATATTTTATTTCTAGATCTAACAATTTGTTTTTTGTCAGAAAGGTAGGACTCAGACCATTTCAGGGGTAATGGGAGAGTTTCCCCAGCAATATTCCGTGATTCACACAATCAAATGCCTTGGAAAGATCACATAACACTGTCGAGGCAACATCGCCTTCATTCAGGCTTATATATAAATCTTCTAAAAAGCCAAATATGGCAGCATTTGAACTTTTAATGTTTTGAAAATCATATTGACATTTGCTCAAAATATTATGTTTATTTATAAACTTAAGCATTTTGTTCTTAATAAGCTTTTCTATCAATTTTGATGACGGTAATAAGGAGATAGATCCAGGATCTTTAGAATCTCCTGCTTTATATGTTGGAATTACAACAGCAATTTTTGAACAAAGTGGAAATGTTCAAGTATCAAAAATCAATTATTATTTTTGCACCAAATCTGGGATAATATTGCTAATTCGGATAATTGAGTTGGGTTTGAAGGGGAAAAAATCACCTTTTTACATATCTTCATGTTTTAGCGTTCCTAAATGCCAAATATGATGTTTTCTCAATTCGGTCGGTCTGTCTGTCTGTTCGAGGTATAGCTAAAAAAGTCCTTACACGATTGACTTCAAATTTTGGTCAAAAATTAATGGTCATATGGGGATGATCTGGTAATATTTTTATAAGAAGTGAGTGAAGTATAGTGAAACGTTAAAAATTATTACTGAAAAAATTAGTTATTCAGTTTACCTCAAAATTTGCACGAAAATCCAGTATTAATTAATTACAATAGATTATCAGCCTGAAAAAACTACTTGCTAGAGTAATTTCAAATTTTGGGCATTCAGTGTGGTATAGAGTTAAAGTAAATTTGTGGTTTGAATTCAAGATGGCGAAAAAAAACGGCGTCCAAGTATTTTTTTTTTAAATTAACACATTTAATTTTACAGAAAAATTAAATGTGACATAGGAATAAACTGATATGAATTTATTATGATGTAACAAAGTAGCGGTATGTGTCAATGTAAAAGCTATTTATTGAATTTATTTTAAATTGTGTGTAAAAATTGTGGCGTAGGTAGGAACTTGTAAGATTTTGATAGGAATCGAAAATGGTGAAACAAAATGTAGTATAGTTTATAAAAAAAAGTATTTTTATACAAAAAAAAATGTGTTTCACTGTTTTCTAAACAAGCTAAATGCTTCTGAAATACTGTGTTAATAATACAATATACTAGCTGTTATATGGAGAAGTAAATATATATATATATATATATATATATATATATATATATATATATATATATATATAATTGGACTTCTTTCTTGGGTATAGGTTTATTTGCAAATTCAAACAATTGAGATTAACATGACGTTTCGCCTATCATAGTAGGCTTTCTCAAAAATTGCTCATTCCTTTATTTTTTTTTGTATGTAAGGCTTTCCTTTCCTATCTACCATTAATTAAAAAAACGTTTAGTAGTCTAATTATAAAAAGACATTTACAATTTTTCTAAAACTAATTTAAAATTTTTCTAAAACTAATTTAAAATTTTATACTATTTACAAATAATAATTATTACAAAATTAATAAAATAAGGTTACATACCTCGAAAAATGCATGTTGATTATTCATTTATATTTGATTGATAGGTAGCAAGTTTGTGCTTTGGCGCAGTTTTAGGTAAAAAAGTGTTCTTATCGTAGTTCTTTTTTTTTGAGGAATTTAAAGATAATTTTTTGCTATTTTTTAATTATAACGGCTAGACGAAGTTAAAACTATACTAAAATATCAAGTTGTGGTATATTTGACTTAAATTTCTTATGTATTTTTTGTCATTTACTGCATTTTTTTCATTTTATATATGAATCATTTCTTTGATAATTAATTTCTGATACAGGTTATCTTCATCAATGATTTTGGTTTCATTAAATTAAATTCGCGCTTTGTGCTTTTTTCATGTTTATGTAATGCAGTAGATGCATTCTTTGTATACTTACGCCCTTTTATTCTATTTTCTAAGAGTTGGGTTGTCATACCAATATATTTCATAGGGCAGTTTAAACAAGGAATTTCATATACGAGATTGGATTTTTTATTTTTAGGAATTTTAGTTTTTAATTTTGTAAATAGAGAGCCTATTAGGTTCTGAGCATTATGACACACAATTATATTATATTTTCCTAAGATATATTTCAATTTTTCAGATAATTGAGATGTGTATGGCATTGCAATATATTTTTTGTGTATTATCTTGTCTTACGTTTTCGTTATGATTATTATAATATATGTAAGTCCTTTGTTTGATAATTTTTTTATCAGTTTTTCTGGGAAATGATTTGCATTCAAGGTCTCTTTAACTTTATTAAGAGCTTCATGACGGTATTCTGGTGACGTTAAAGATATGGCACTGTCACCTAGACCAATCACAACACTTCTTTTTTGTTTGGATGGATGGTGGGAATTGAAATTAAGATATTGTCTAGACCAAGTCTCTTTTGTAAACCATTTAGTTTTTAAGCTATTTTCTTTTTGTCTGATTATAGTAACGTCAAGAAAATTTATTTTGTTTTCTGTTTCAACTTCAAAAGTGAACTGAAGTTTCGGGTGGAAATAATTGAATGTGAAAAGTAATTCTTCTATTTTATTTTCTGGAACTGATGCTATACAATCATCCACGTATCTCTTAAAAAAAGTAATATTAAAATTCAATTTTTCGAGAACTTCCTCTTCTAGGTATTCCATAACTATTTGTGCGATTGCAGAGGAAATAGGTGAGCCTATAGCACATCCATCATTGTTGATAAAGTTGGTTTTTGTATTGAAAATAGTTATGTGACATAAGATTTAAGGCATCTAAGAAAGAATCAAAGAAATGATTCATTTAAAAAAAAATAAAAAATGTCGTAAATGACAAACAAGACATAAAAAATGTAAGTCAAATATACCACAATTTGATATTTTAGTATAGTTTTAACTTCGTCTAAGCCGTTATTTTTAAAATGTAGTATACCATTGTGAATGTCTGATTCTACTCTAAGGTTTAAATTAAAAAATAGCAAATAATTATCTTTAAATTCCTCAAAAAAAAAACGAACTACGATAAGAACACTTTTTTACCTAAAACTGCGCCATGAGTTGCCTGGCAAACCATTTGCTACCTATCAATCAAATATAAATAAATAATCAACATGCATTTTTTCGAGGTATGTAACCTTATTTTATTAATTTTGTAATAATTATTTGTAAATAGTATACAATTTTAAATTAGTTTTAGAAAAATTGTAAATGTCGTTTTATAATTAGACTACTAAATGTTTTTTAAATTAATTATAGATAGGAAAGGAAAGCCTTACATACCAAAAAAAAATAATAAAGGAATGAGCAATTTTTGAGAAAGCCTACTATGATAGGTGAAACGTCAAATTAATCCCGATGTTTAATTTTACAATAAACCTATACCCAAGAAAGAAGTCCAAATAATATATATCGGGTTTAAGAAACAAATTGAATAATTATATAATTTAATAATTATATATCTATATCTATCTATATATATATATATATATATATATATATATATATATATATATATATATATATATATATATATATATATATATATATATATATATATATATATATATATATATATATATATATATATATATATATATATATATATATTATATATATATATATATATATATATATATATATATATATATATATATATATATATATATATATATATATATATATATATATATATATACAGATTCATGAGCAAATGTCAATAGTTTAGGTACATATTCAGGACCAAAAAATTAACATAAAAGTCTATATAAATAAGTGTCCGCGAGGCCTTAGTTCTCGAGATACAGGGTGTTAAAGTTTTTATTTAATTTTCCTATTTTTTAAATAAAATCTATGATAATGTAAATAATGGAGTGAAAATTGATATACGGGGGTTTTTTGATATGACAAATTCGAATCTAATATTAGCATTGCTGTTACTTGTAGGGGGCGCCACCTACATGTCTTTCTACTCCTTCGAACAATCACAACAACAAACAAACAAACTTTTTGGTACAGTCTTGTATTACATTTTTGAGTAAAACAAATTATTCCCTTGCCATTTCTACGTCAAAAAGGTATACCTGTTAAAAGTGGATACGAGCAACCGTTTTCGAGATATTTGGATTTAAAACAGTTTCGGCGCATGTAATTTTTTATCGCAAAATTTTAAAAGTTTGTTATTTTGTCCAAATTTAAATGCATCTTGGCACAAAAGCTTTGAAATGAAAGTCTAACACATTTTTTTGAGGTGTGTATTCAGTGCCTCAGACATAAACTAAACAAAAGGTATTTAATTTTTATTAAAATTGTTATTATTAAGTTGTTTTTAATAAAATCTAGGTTACATTTTATAATTTTCAAAAATTCCACCATTTGTTTCTAAGCACAGGTCAGCTCGATGGTGTATAGCTTGGGTTGTTCTGTGGATACATTCGGGCGCATTTCTTAGTGTTTGTGCTGCGTTTGTTATCCGATCCAATAATGCTTCTCTTGTATTTACTTTAGTGGAATATACCAGTGATTTGAACCATCCCCAAAGACAATAATCCATAGGATTAAGGTCTGGCGATCTAGGTGGCCAATTAAACGGACCTCCCCGACCAATCCATCGGTTTGGAAAGTTTTGGTTTAAAAAATCTCTTACAAGTAAACTGTAGTGTGCAGGGGCTCCATCATGCTGCAAATACATGTTTTGTCTTACATCAAGGGGAACATCTTCTAATAGATTTCGCAAGTGATTTTCAAGAAAGTTTAAATATTTTTCTCCTGTAAGACTACCTTCGATTATAAATGGACCAATTAAATGACCATTTAACATTCCACACCACACATTAATGCTAAATGTATGTTGGAAATTATGTTTTACTGTAGCGTGAGGATTTTCATAGGACCACCGGTGTTCATTGTGAAGATTATTTATACCATCACGCGTGAACTGTGCTTCATCAGTGAACAAAACATACCTATACAACCTTCGATCTTCATTAATCCAGTTACAGAATTGCATTCTCAACTCAAAATCACCCTCCTGCAAATGTTGAACCCGTTGTAAATGAAACGGGTATAAACAATTAATGTGAAGATTTCTCCAAGCAGACGATTGTGTAATTTGATAAGTATCTGTAATCCGCCTGGTGCTTATGCTTGGATCATTTTCGACGGCATTGAGTATAGCCTCGTCTACTTCAACGTTGGGTCCCGATTCCCTTTCAGATACAATTTTCGCACTTGGAAACATCCCAGATTCCCCAGCAGTAGTGGAAACTTGTTGAAAAACTCTTCTATCTGACACCCTTCTATCTGGAAAACGACGCTGGTACTCCGCGACTGCTTGAATTGTGACCCCATTGCAGAAGCCATAGATGAATATCATATATGCATATTCATGATGCGAGAATATCACAGACATAATGACGTATTTAGATCTAAAGTTTCTTAAATGATTATTGTCAGATAATAAAAGTTATAAACAGAAATTGACAGTGAGAAAATTTGATCTTATTATTAACTGACATTACTATTGCTAAGTAACAGGAAAAACGATGAGAACACCAAGCAGCAGTTGTTCTGTCAGGCAAGGCACACTTCTATTTTTTTACAATACATGCATACTTTATGTGAATTTGATAAAAAAAATCACATGCGCCGAAACTGTTTTAAATCCAAATATCTCGAAAACGTTTGCTCGTATCCACTTTTAATAGGTATACCTTTTTGACGCAAAAATGGCAAGGGAATAATTTGTTTTGCTCAAAAATGTAATACAAGACTGTACCAAAAAGTTGTGATTGTTCGAAGAAGTAGAAAGACATGTAGGTGGCGCCCCCTACAAGTAAGAGCAATACTAATATTATATTCGAAGTAGTCATACCAAAAAACCCCCGTATATCAATTTTCACTCCACTATTTACATTATCATAGATTTTATTTAAAAAATAGGAAAATTAAATAAAGACTTTAACACCCTGTATCTCGAGAACTAAGGCCTTGCGGACACTTATTTATATAGACTTTTATGTTTATTTTTTGGTCCTATATATGTACCTGAAGTATTGACATTTCCTCATGAATCACCCTGTATATATATATATATATATATATATATATATATATATATATATATATATATATATATATATATATATATATATATATATATATATATATATATATATATATATATATATATATATATATATATATATATATATATATATATATATATATATATATATATATATATATATATATATATATATATATATAGTTCCACATAGTTTTATCTGATCATTTATAGATGTTATATAATATTGTTCGCCCCTTTTTTTTGTTAACCATTATTACAAATACATATTATAAACTACATATCCAATACCAAATTCTTGTGTCACTAACAAAGTATACCCCATGTCCATTTTACAATATTTAAATAGATTAGATCTGAGATCGCCAATCACGTGTCACAATAAATTATTATTACTACTCTCGTGGCCGTGTTCTATAAGAAGGTTCTTTTTGTTTGGCCAAGATCGGTATCAAAACAAATTTGGCACCGACCGAAAAAAAAATTACAAACCAGTCTCTTTTGCAAGATGATAATGATAATTTCTTTTGTCCCAAAAGTCTAAAAAGGTAAACAGGTGCATGCGTTGTATTTTGCATATTATACGTCTGGGAGTTTTCGTACGGTTGATGTAATTTTGTAAGGTTTTTACAGTGAAAGCATATATCTGTTTTCAATAGATAGGTAATAATAATAAGACCTTTATTACCCCAAGTAAAAAAAAATTAACTTAAGGGGGAACTGCACGCAGTAATATGGATCATTTGCAAGCCTTCCGCTGCTGTAATATTATGTTAAAACTATAAGAGATATGTATTAGCTTCAATATGATTTTAATAGGGAAATATGTATAGTTGGGCGCTAAAGGCGAATTTTTATGAAAAAATCAAATCTAGAGTTATAAAATAAAAGTAAATTTGTCCATTTTCGACCATTTTTTGACCAATTTTTGATGCACATGTCTTCGCATATATTTTTTTTTTCATAAAATGGCCCTTTACCGCCTTACATTGATCCTTTGTCTACGTAACTGCAAAATTTGTATTTCTGCAGCGCGAGAACCCTTTTGAACTCATTTTTAACCGAAATGTAATTTAAATTACCTATACATAACACATTTTTTTGAGGACGGACGTGCAGGAAGTTTTTTTTCTTTTCATATTACTTTCAACTCGACTAGACCTAGTCGCTTGTTTTTCACTTTTTGTGTGGCAGTTCTCCCTTAACAACTTGTAAACAATTTAAGCAGTAGCGGCTCGTGATGAATTATATTGGGAGGTCAATAACAAATTTAAAAATAGGCATACTTAAAATAGAAATAAATATCTTATCTTTAAATTGAGCTTTAAATTCTCTTGAAGTGCAGATCTACTCTTCGTTCTTTAGAATTGGAAAATAGCTGAATGAGAGGTTCGTTAAAATTGCACGCAAAACCCCTGGATTTTCAGATAAAGCCGTCTCATCATGACCACGTAGTGCCAGCTCGAATACCCCACAAAATTTTACACAATCTATAATTTTGTTTAAAATATAACGATTTTTGAATACATTTTCATTCAAATCTCCAAGGAATTTTTTATAAACTGTGTCTAGCTGAGTGCGAATATCAACACTTCCGACCGTAGCATAGTTTACCGAACATTTCATGTGATCTGCAGAAAACGCATGTTTTTTTATTTTTTCTTTTAAGTATTTTAAGTCTTTAACACTGGTTTTGCACCATAATGAGTCCGACGAGTCCTTAGAAAACAACTAACAGACATAACAATAAAATGAGTTAGTGACTTCACAACCACATATCCAGTTAGCCAAATCGTACATACTTTTGCGAAAGTTTCGATGAACCTTTTTATTTTTGTCTTTACTAGTTTGTCGTATACTAAGTTCTGGCAAATTGCGACCACTTACCTTGAATTCGGTTATTTTCTCAAAATTAAATTCGTTAGCACTCTTTAGTTGTTTACTTTTTTGCACTACCGACATTTTATTTCATCTACATTCACAACTCAAACATAGACTACCTTGAAATTGGTTATTTTTGCAAAATTAAGTTCGTAAGCACTTTTTAGTTGTTTATTTTTTTGCACTAGTCACTACCAACATTTTATTTCCTGTATATTTCCAACTTACAAGTGGATCGTAAAAATAAAAAATATATATTACAAAAAACAGTATATAAATCAATTTTCATCGATTAAAAACGTCCGAAACAATATCGAGTTAGAATATCGCGACCGCACGACCTCTGAACAACTGAACTTCCGCATGCCGACGTGATGACGCGACCGATCGATCGAATTATGAGAACAGACCGGCTGATGACCCAAATCGCGATTTCATATTCCATTTGCTATCGCGTTCGGCTGCCGCTCTGTAGCTGTGAAATCTTCGGGTACTTTCGTGAAGCTTTAAGGTAATCAGGGCAATTTGGACTGACCAGCCTAGCTTAGTATAGCGTATTTAATTATGCCTAAGGAACGCCACGAGACCATTCTAACCGCCGGGCGCGGCTGATAGTTTAGCGCAGGGGTGCTCAAACGGTCAATCGCGATCGACCAGTCGAACGCGTAGTAGTAGATCTCGAGAAGGAAAAAATTTTTAATAAGTAGGTACTTAACTAAACTACAAAAATGTATTACGTAATAAAATAACACTCTGCTAGCGGCAAAAAAAGCCGCGTTTTTTATTCTTGCCGCTTTTCTAGAAATTTCGGGCGGCGCGTTTGACGGGAACATTCGAGACTTTCGTTCACGCCGATATAAATGTTGCGCCTGCAGGAATTGGAGTCATTCTGAATTGCAACTTGAAGGCAATACTACGTCGATACAAAGTTTATTATTAAATAGTATAAAATGAGTACAGCAAAGAAATCTAAAACGTATCATTTTAATAACGATTGGGAGGAAGAATTTTTGTTTTGTATGGTGAAGGATAAGTGCATTTGTCTTATTTGTCGTGCGTCAGTTGCAATACCTAAGCGTGGTAACTTAGAGAGGCATCATAAAACGGCTCATAAAAACTATGAAAAGGATTTTCCTTTTGTGATTTTCCAGAGTGAATTAAGAAAACGAAAAGGACATGATTTGATATCTTGTTTGAAAAAAGAACAAACCATGTTCACAAGACCAGCCAAACAATCAAAAGCTGCTACGATCGCGTCATTTAAAATATCTCACATATTGGCGAAACACAAGAAACTATTCGAAGATGGATCGGTTGTGAAGGAAGCATTTATTGAAGAGGGTGAGGCTTTATTTGGAGATTTTAAAAATAAAACAGAAATCATGTCTGCTATTACAGAACTTCAGTTATCTCGTCCGACTGTCACAAAGCGTATTGAAGTCATGAGTCAGGACATGGCAGATAAACTAAAAAATGATATCATGGAATGTACATACTTTTCTTTACAGTTCGACGAATCCACCGATATGACAGACACTGCCCAGTAGTGTATTTTTATTTGGATGGTATTCTATGACATGTTGGTTAAGGAAGAATTTTTCTCATTCCTCTGAAGGGGAAGACCCTTCAATTTTGTAAAAAACTACAAGCTACCAATATATAAATTAGTGTGCATTATAACCGATGGAGCACCAGCAATGACTGGATACAAAAACGGTTTTGTGGCATTGTGTCGAGCTAATGAAGATTTCCCTTCATTTTTTTCAATCCATTGCATTATACATCAACAAGTTTTGTGTTCAAAAGTTTTAAACTCGGAGGAAATTATGGGCATTGCAACAAAAATTGTGAATTCCATCCGTGCACGTAGCTTGCAACGGCGGCTCTTTAAGTTGCAGTTGGAAGATAGGGAGTCAGCTGAACACACTGATTTAGTTCTTCACACGGACGTCAGGTGGTTGAGTCGCGGAAAATTCCTAGAAAGGTTTCAAGAATTATTGCCCGAAATAACAGCTTTTCTAGACGAAAGAAGTGATGACAGTCAGATGTTGAAAAACGAAAAATGGCTGACTGATTTGGTATTTTTGTTTGACATCACAATGTACTTAAACACCATTAACTTGGAGCTTGAAGGTAAAGGAAAAACTGTTATTGAGATGATTAGCGCAGTAAACGCATTCAAAAGTAAATTGCAACTTATGATAGATCAACTGAAAAGAAAGGATCTGAAACATTTTCCGTCTTTGAAAGCAAGGATTCCTCAGTTGAATTATGATACGTATGAGGCTGAATTATCAAATATTTTGGGACAATTCGAAATGCGTTTTTATGATTGTAGTAAATTGGCAAATGTAGCATCATTTATGAGTTATCCTTTTTCATGTAAAAACATTGAGGAATTAGCTATTGAAATAGCAAGTCAGTTTAATATGAACTCATGTTCTGTTGAAAATGAGTTGGTGCAGATTATATCAGATATACGTCTCAAAGCTACAGCATCTGATACAAATTTCTGGTGTTTTATATCTGAAGATAAATATCCGAATCTAAGGCAAATCGCCCTTTAACTGACAGCAATGTTTAGGTCAACTTACTTGTGCGAGTCTGCATTTTCTGAAATGAAGATAATTAAGTCAAAATATCGCAATCGATTAACTGATGATCATATGTCATCATGCTTGCGATTAGCACTCAGTGGTTACGTACCATCTTATGAAAAGTATGCTGAGGACATGCGGTGCCACGCTTCAACATCCAAAGTTACTCCTTAGTTAAGTTTAACACCATATGTAACTCTTTTGTTTTGTAACAACCAATAAGCTCGCAATTTTGAATAACTATGAGTTTTTTCATTGATATTGTAGAGAAGAACCTAACTAAACCTAACACAAACCTTGACTAAAATAATGTATATTGTGCGGAAAGCTAATATCTATATATGCTACGGTACACCCTAACTAGGTAGGTAGGTAGGGTGTGTCTGTATCGTGTATATACGACAACCCTGCATCAGACGTACTTGCAGCCTCTCAGAGTCGATCGTAAGTAGTCTAAAAATATTGAAGTAGATCGCCAGCAGTTCAAGTTTGAGCACCCCTGGTGTAGCGTATTTAACTTTTCCCAATGTTCGCGTTTTATTACAACTATTAGGAGGAACAGTCAAACGAATAATTTATTTTCTGAAATATTTTTGGGGGGTCATTGACCAAATGATCCTGTGGAAGTGCCGCCACTGAATTTAAGTACTACCAAAGATCCATTATAGCTTACACCAGGTATGAGCAACCTCGCTTAGCTGAGGGCACAATTTCGAAACTTAATCAGGTCGCGGGCCGTAGGTAAGAAAAAGTAGGTAGTAGTGAATAAAAAAGAGATGAAAATTCACACATTTTTTTATTTATTAGTTATAATAGTATAATCAAAGATATAAAAAACAAATTAACAAAAACAAATAAAAAAATTAAATGAAAATTAATGAGAGACTTGAGTTTGACTCTGAGAAGCATGATGATCAATATTGAGGTCAATTAACATCTGTAAGCCGAGTACGATGCTCATTTTGATTAATTTTCATGATTGAAAAAAACTGCTCACATTTATACGTGCTACCTAATGTACAAGTTATTTTTCGTGCGAAAACTCTCAGTTGTGGATACTTTTCCTCTGAAAGGTATGTTCTGTCTTCTTGGAGCTCGATCCACTCCATTTGTAGGTGAAACGGAGTATCTTCCACATTACACTTACAAGGATTTGCAAAAATATTGAAATTTTTCATCCATATTCTTTAAATCGGAAAACGAATCAGTGAATTGCTCTGACAGTAGTTTCAGTTCTTCATTATAGCGACCATATTCAATGTTTTTGCGACTGTTAAAACATGAAATCAGTTTTTTACTTCTCATTTGTGTTTCCCACAAGCAAATTTTGTTTTGAAAAGCTTTTAAGATGATTTTACAGCTGATTTACCAATTGCCCTTGTTTTTGAAGCTTCAAGTTCAAGTCGTTTAAGTGTCCTGTGATGTCTACCAGGAATGCCAACTCACAAAGCCATGTTGGATCACAAATTTGCAGTAATGTTTTCTCTTTCATTTCCATAAAATCAGCTAAGGTCATAAAATTTCTTTAGCATTTTACCTTTGCTTAGCCACCTTACTTCACAATAGTACGTCACATCATCGTGTTCTGAAGAAAGTTCATCCAAAAATGTTTTAAACTGGCGATGGTTAAGATCGCGGCATCTAATGAAATTGATGGTATTAACTGCCACATCTATAACGTTCTTTAGTCGAATAGACTTAGAGCACAAGTTTTGCTGGTGGATAATGCAATGCAGAATGATTAAATGACATTCTTGCACATTCGTAGCGGTTGCTCTTTCCTTCAGAATTCCGATAAAACCTTTTCGTGAACTCACCATTGAAGGCGCACACTCCAAGTAATTTACACCAATGCAAACCATATTGCTCAAAAGTATTTTCCACCTCGGCAAAAATATCTTTTCCAGTAATTCCTCTGACGCTACAAATTCTTCATCAACATCTCGTATAAAAATAGCTAAGAGGGCTGTGTCACGTCAGATAAATCGGTACTCTTATCCAAAAATAGCAGTCAATGTTTTTTTGATATCACTAGCCGTCATTTATATACGTCTGCAGTTTCTACTAAACACTCTTTAAGAAACTTCTCCAAAAAATATCTTCGCTTTTTCGCTATTTTTGGAACTATAAAACTAGCTTTAACAACACTGTATAGATTTGATCTTTGTGAATGGAACATTTGTTACTGTTTCCCTAAATCGGTAATGAGTTTTTTAACTGGCCCGTAAGTAAATTATATTGAGCGAAATGCTTGCTGGAGTAATGCCACTTCATACTGTATTCTTTTAAAGCAGAAAAAGTTTCATTGCACAACAAACACATAGGTTAGGTTAGATTCAAGAAAACTCTCGAATCGAGAGTCTCGATCGTGGTCGGATTGGAGCTGGTGGAGGGCCGGATCCGGCCCGGGGGCTGGGGGTTGCCGATATATAGCTTACACAATAAATAACGCCTTTAAATGCGACGCCTTGAATCGGTCCGGAGACATCAATGATCGCCGAAACTATATTAATTCGTGCGGTAACCCTCGACTCGCGAATGGTGACGAAACGCGGCGTTTCCAATCACTAAATATTAGAAGAGATCTTTTAATTTAAAGAGGAATATTGTCTGCGGTTGCTTCAAAGCCTGCATCCATTTAGGGGGGCCTAAACGTTGGCATGTCTTGTTCGATCTACTGCGTAGCTATATTGATCTATATTGTATTACCTAGAAAAATTGACTTACTGTTGACATGATTTAATTTAATATTAATTAAATAATTCGAATACGTTTTGAATTAAATACTATAATGAAGATATTTCAGGATATAAAAATATTTTTGTCCAAAAAATGTAATTATGGTAAACATAACATGAACAAAAATTATTTAGGTAGTAATTATATCAATATTACAAATTTAAATTTATTTTTTAAACCATTGACTCTTAAATTACACTCTGGCGTTTGGTAACGATACGTCGGGGAAATATGCTTTCATGGGTTGGATCGTAGAGGACCAGGAGGGGCATCTCCTGGTAAAAACAAATTTTTGATAGAGCTGATGATAAACTCAGGCATATATTTTGAACCTCGTTGAAATGCGATTCAGGTCTCGACGGTTTGGACAATTTAAGGTAAATTTTAAACTTTTAAGCAGATGGACCGACGGAATTGATAAAACATACTTTTTTGCATCTAGGGACCCTAAAACGTGAAGATATGTAAAAGCTGAGGGTGTTTTTTTTTCAGATTATAAAAATTTTGTTTAGCCGCCATTTTATTCCGCCATCTTGAATTAGTACCACAGTTTTACTAGTTCAACTCTATACTACAATTAGTTATGGCACACAATTTGAAATCAGTTCAATAAGTAGTTTTTTCAGGCTGAATTGTCGCCATCTTGTTCAGCCATCTTGTATTCGTACCAAAATTTTACCAGTCGATTCCTACATGGTACTTTATTTTTGTGAAAAAATTGCAATAAATTGAATAAGCACTTTCTTCGTAATAATTTTTTTTTACATTTTACTAAGCAGCTATTTTGTTTTGCCATATTGGATTTTTACCAGAATGTTATTAAGTCATCCCTATGTGACCCTTAATTTATGACCAACATTTGAAGTCGATGGGGTAAGTAGTTTTTTGGCTATGCCGCAAACAGCCAGACCGACCCACAGACAGACAGACAGACCGACGGCATCAAGAAAACGTGTTTTTGATCTTCTAGGAACCCTGACACGTAAAGACCTGAAAGAAATCTCGGAAGATGATTTTTTCAAGATTACAATACTTCCCTTGTACAGGGGAAGTAAAAGTTTGTATTTCTTAGTGGTTTTGAGACAGTTATTTTTATAATTCATTTACTGTAATTTGTTGCGTAAGTACTTAGTGAAATGCAGTTCTTTACTGTAGTTAGGTTGTAAACCTGTAAGGCACATCATGTAAAAATAAAATAAACATTTACCATGGGTACTGTGGCAGCACCTTCATTATCCACGGTTTCCGCCTATGACTGCACCGTAAATTGTTATTAAAAAGTTGGTAACAATATTATAATGTTTAATATACAAATACGTGAGCTAAGGAAACGATAAAAAATTAATTTAAAGGTATAATATGTAACCTTCGTGAAAATACATAAAAAACATTTTAAAAATTCATATCTGCATAATGAATACCCTACGTAAAAATAAATGTTCATGATGCAGTAGTTATTAACTAATTAAATATTTGTGAAATACTTTTATAATGTTTGTAGGCAGTTAATATTTGTATTGTTCAAAATTATATTCCGGCGACAGGCTGAAAATGACGTCTTATTAAGGGTATTATTTTATAATGGTATAAATATACGTTAAAAAGCAATAAATCTGGACGAATTGTTTATTAGTGGAAGTTTTTGGAAAAAATATAAACTCATGTACGCATGTTTATAACCAGACCAGATATTAAGATTCGATTTTCGCAGATCTGTGTACAAACAGACTGCTTTACGCAAAAATGTTGCATATACTAGATGAAAAAGTACAGTTTTTTAATGAAAATATTCAAGTTCTCTTAGAAATTCATGCTCCCATGAAAACGGCCAAGTTTACAAAAAAAAATAAACCGTGGATCACCGACACAATTCGTGATATGATAAAGATAAAAAACAAAGCTTTGATGCGTTTTAAACGTACTAGGTCGCAGGCACACTGGGATTACTATAGAAGTATTTATATAGAAACTTAATAACCCTTACGATTCGAAGAGAAAAAAAATCATTTTTGGACTCTAAATTGCAGAACTCCTCTAATATATGGCGGGATGTGGTCTTTACAAGGGAAAAAAAACCTGGCGATTTTAATCTATTTTTTTAATGTTCCGGCGCCTCGTAATGTTGATAATACAAGGCATATTAATTACTATAAAAACGAATCAAGCGACAAGGTATCTGTTATTTTAAATTTTTCTGAGGTATCAGAGGTTCAAATTTCCAAAATTTTGATGGGTATAAAATCTGGCGCTGAGGGAACAGACTGTGTCAGTAGTTATATTTTAAAATTGTGTTGTCCCTTTCTCTTACCTTATATACCACACCTAATTAATTATTGTATCGCTCATGCAGTATTTCCGTCAAATTGAAAAAAAGCGTTAATACAACCGCTACCCAAAATATCCTCACCAAAAGAATTTAAAGATTTTCGGCCCATTAGTGTTTTGCCTTGCATGTCCAAAATTCTAGAAAAATTAATTAATATTCAATTATCTGAACATGTTGAAAATAGTGACATTCTGCCTGAAACTCAGTCGGGATTTCGCGCCCACCATGGATGTTCTACAGCATTAGCAAATGTAACTGACGATATTTTTCAGTGCATTGAGGACGATCGAATAACCGTTTTAGCATTATTAGATTTTTCGAAAGCCTTCGACACAGTGAATCACGGGTTGCTACTTGCTGTTTTGCATCACATTGGTCTTTCTGAGAGCGCAGTTTTCTTTTTCAAGAATTTCTTAACAAAGAGAGCAGTCAGTCCAAGGTTCACCCTTGTCTTCACTTTTGTGTGCCATTTCCACCGCTTTTCTTTCGAAAGCACTCGAAATATGCTCTGCTCAATATTATGCGGATGACATGCAAGTTTATTTATCTTTTAAAAAGGTCGATGTCGTTGCCAGCTGTGAAATTATGAGTAGGAAGTTAAATTTATTAAATAAATTATCTTTAGAACATTCGCTTATATTAAATCCTAAGAAGTGTTGTTTGATGATTTTCGGTCGTAAGGCAGACTTAGATGGTATTGGGGATCAGATTAAGGTGGAAATAGATAATACGATGCCGGAGAAAGAAACTGTTCGGAATTTGGGTGTGACGTTTGATAGGGCGCATGTGTCTAAATGTACTCAAAGGGCATTTGTTAAATTAAAGTTATTATTTCAAAATCGTCATTTTTTGTCGCGAACGACAAAAACTTTATTCTGTGACTCACTCGTGCTCTCTGTATTCAATTACGGTGATGTTATTTACGGTAATTGTCTTAATGCTATTGATAAACGTAGAATTCAGTATATGCAAAATTCTTGCCTAAGACTTATTTATGGAATAAGGAAATATGAACATATATCACACAAACTGGTGGAAACCACTTGGTTGAGTATGGAGGAAAGGAGAGAGTTACACCTTGCTTGTTTTTTTCATAAAATTATTACTCTTAAGTGCCCTTCGTATTTATATAACCGCATAATTTTCAGAACTCATGTACATAATATTAATGTTAGATTTATTATTTTTATTTATTTGTATCAAAATTCAGAAATAAAAACACTTATTATTATTATATTATAGAAACTTGTTATAAACTTAAGTACCTGCAAAATTTTAAACATTTTGGTTGCTCCGAAATGTATAACAATTTTTATTTTTTGGTTGCTATATTAAACCAATTCAATTACAAGAAAACAATTTCAGCGCTTTTAAAATATGTTGAGTTTTTTTTTGGAAACATTCTATTTTTTTTTACTTATTAACATTTTTAACCTGTTTCCTATGATCAAATTTGTGACTTAAGAACATAGAGGATTTCCAGAAACGAACTTAAGATTAGTTGAACATATATGATAACGAACATTGGTTCTAGCGCATTTCAGCGCCCTCTAATTTTAAATATTAAAGATTTATTGTAAATTTTTAGTTAATTTTTTTTCTCTATGTTTAGGAGTTGCTTAAATTCAGGTACCTTCTCAGGAATCAAAAAGGCCGAATAACGACACTTTAGCATCACACTGCATGATTTATTTTAAATCAAGCTTTTCAGGGTCCTAGATGACGAAAAACATGTTTTCTCGATTCCGTCGGTCTGTCTGTCGGTCTGCCTGTTCGCGGCATAGCTAAAAAACTACTTACCCAATTGACTAAAATTTTAGTCAAAAATTAATATGGGGATGACCTGGTAACATTTTGGAAAAAAGTCAATATGGCAAAACAAAATGGAAGCGAAGTGAAATGTTAAAAAAAATATTCTAAAAATATAATTATTCGATGTATCTAAAATGTTGCACAAAAATCAAGTATTAAGTAGGAATTAACAGGTCAAACTGAGAATTAGGTGTGATAAAAAATATTTTTTTTAAAAATTCAACGCAAAAAAATCTTGTTCAATTGACTCTTAAGTTTTGCAGAAATATTAAATGTGAAAATGGGATAAACTGGTACGAATACAATATGACGTAACAAAATGGCGGTATGTGTCAGTGTAAAAACCACTTATTGAATTGATATAGGTAGAAAGAAACTATTAAAATACTGGTAGGAATCCAATATGATGAAACACAATGGCGCCCAATAAAAATGTTTGAAGACAGTATAAGTAACACATATATATTGTGAGATTTAGCGATTTTTGAAATAGTAAAGAGCACATATCGGATATAAATACCTGAAGTTTATTCAGATATTGCTGAAGATGTGGCCTGCAATAAAAGGCGAAACGTCGGAAAAAATTAAATTTTTTTTATGGTTTAAACACAAGAATTGTGCTCTCCTAATACTGTATTTTATTTCGATCATATTATTGCCTAGTATTGATTGAAAATCAAACTGGGTTACGTCTACCGTAGCGTCAGTCTTTGCGGTCTCGCAAAAACTATCCATTGTCCTCTCTTTAAAACACAAAAAACTCGTTTCGCTCAAAGCTAAATTAAAATTAGCCAAAAAAAAAGAAACATTTTGGCGATCGGCACCGGGCACACCTTTCTTACGGGTAGGTAGCAATTTCACGTGAAGTTTCAAGGAAAACTGATTTTTAGCCAGGGCTGCATTCTCGTGTAGTATATATATTCTATGTTATTAATTATCGACGCTTGACCGCCAAGAAAAAGTCCTCATCTTATTGAATATATGCGTGACGTGAAAGGGAATTTTAAAGACATATTTTTCATATAAGTTATAAACGCATAAACTTGTTTTATAGACGCGCCCTTGTGTTATAGAATATTCATGTTTTATAATTAAAAAAATCCTTTACCCGGAACTTCCCCCGTAATGTATATTTCCTTTTATTAGGGATAGTGAAGAGTGACCCAATTTAGTTCCGCTCATAGTTACTTAGTAATATACTATATTTTCTTCAAACATTTTTATTGGGCGCCGTTTTGATTTTTGAATATTATTAGAATTATCTTTCGGTACACGTATATATAATTTTAGCGCTGTTACCATTCCATTGATAAAGGCTGAAATTCGACCGGAACGTCTGGAAATATAAAAAGTAACACATTTTTCAAAGAAATAAAATAGTGTCCATTAAACTGGATACACGAACCATATCGCAAGACGACAAAATATCCATATATATATATATATATATATATATATATATATATATATATATATATATATACAGGGTTATTCAGGCAACCCTTTCATTATAAGTTTTTGATGATACCATTTAGATAAAAATTTCAAATTTTGGGGTCAAGAGGTACTTCTTTTTTGAAATATTTTCAACTTCCTGTCACGTCACGTGTCAAGTTGGTATCAACTTGCTTATTTTAAATGGAACACGCTGTATTTGATGATATTTTTGGATTCTACGGAGAATTTTAATGCTATTTTATGTAGCATGTCCTATACCTAGATTCAAGCGTTCTTAAGATATTTGACCTTGAACCGAAAATGAGCCTTCGGGGTACCAAATTTTAAAATCTCATATTTTTGTAAGTTTTGAAGATATAATCTTCATATTTTGCAGACGATCGGTAAATAATCTTAGGTTTCTATTTTTTTATTGAATTTGTCTATTTTTTTACAAGGTGTCCTAAATTCAGCGGCAAACATTCACATTTTCAAAACCGCTAAAGTCCGTTTTTTTAAATAGGACACGCTATAACTTTATGCACTATCAAATGTAGAATTTCATTTTCTATGGAACTGTATTAAGGTTCCCTATACATATTCGTAACCATTTTCGAAATAATTGGGTTTTATAAAAATATCGTATGTATTTGCTTAAATGTTTACATGTTCCAATGGTGAACCATGGAAAAACAATTGAGATCCAATATCCAATATGACAGATGATTAGTATGCGTTATTTATCGAAAGCTGTCAGTGATAAACTAAATCTTCTAAATCGAAATGGAAGAATACTCAAACGCTGATATTCTCAATCTATTTTATATTCATGGAGAATGTTATAAAATTTTGGAGAGAACGTGTCGTGTGTTTAATGAACGCCACCCTGATTTGCCGCCAATGAACAAGTCAAAATTCAAGAGGATTGAAACGAACTTTTTGCGTTTTGGCAAGGTTAAAGTTACAAAAAATGTTCCGAAACCAGTGACAAATGCCGAGGATAACGTAATAAACACATTAGCTTATTTCCACGCAAACCCGCAAAGTTCAATATCGTCTGCAGAAAACGATTTGGGAATTTCTTCTTCATCTGTTCAAAGAATCTTGGGCGAACATCATATGCACCCTTATTCCTTCCAAAACGTGCAAGCCTTGAGACCTGGTAATGACGTGATGATATATATATATATATATATATATATATATATATATATATATATAAAATAAATAAATATATATATATATATATATATATATATATATATACATTTTTTTTGAAATAGTGTGCTTGAACCATAAGTGTATGTTTGTCAAAGTCTTCTTGGGTATCTGGTTCTATGATATATATATAGAAACACTATAGTGGTTTCATAAGTGTTTTAATCAATTGACGTTTTGGCTACTTCAGCCTTTTTCACAGTTGCATATAGGGCTAAAAAGAACAGTTTTTATGTTTAAATTCTCTAAAATTCAATTTTTTTTTTGAATCACTTGCCTAAATAAGACATTACACAATATGACAAGAAACACAATTATTCAAACACATGATTACATTAATTGTTAAAATTACATAAAACATTATAAGATTTAAGTCTGTTTATTAAAAACGTAACCTTACTTCTAATATTTTTGGAGCCGTAGCGTCGCCTAGGACAGACCCTCCAGTTTCGAATCCCAGAACAAGACCTTTTTATTTTTCATTATTTTATTAGTATTATTGTATTAAATTCTATTATTTTCATGCACACACATATACATATATAAATACACATACATACATTTATAAGCAGATTTTTACCTCTTGTCAGGGCTTCAGAAAAGACCTTTTTATTTTTCATTATTTTATTAGTATTACTATATTAAATTCTATTATTTTTATGCACACACATATACATATATAAATACACATACATACATTTATATGCAGATTTTTACCTCTAGTCAGGGCTTCAGAAATAAAAAATTATAATTGCATCTTTGACAAGCAGTATGATATATCTTCCCAAAATTAAACGTATTTTACAGAATTACAGAATATTGATATACAGGGTGTCCCAAAAGGTCTTACCTATAATTTAGGAATACAAAGATCCGATTAAAATATCGCGATTTAGCCATACCAAAGTCCATATAATACTATGCGCCCTCTACAAGTTACATCAAAATTGAAGGCGTATTATTATTACTCGCTATAAAAAAATCCGTTATCACCAATTTTCACTTTAATATATCAAAATCTAGGGATATTATTTAAAAAAATCGAAAATAAAATTTTAAATTGATCACCCTGTATCTTCCTTAATATTAACTTTTGAACTAAAGCAAGTATGGCTAAATCGCGATATTTTAATCGCATCTTTGTATTCCTGAATTATTGATAGCACCTTTTTATATTGTGCTGAGGTTTTTGTTTTGTCGTTAATCGAGTGTGGTTCTTTTTTAATATAAATCATTTCCAGAATTTCTCTTTTTTTGTTTTATTTGGTTCGGTTTTGAGGATTTTGGTGTTTTGATAGTTAAACTTATGATGAATTTGACTTTCATGTTTAATGAGAGCGGTCTAGTTAATTTTATCATATTTGTGCCCCTTTACCCTGCTACCTAAATATTGACTAGTTTGCCTAATGTAGATTTTGTTACAATCGGTGCACGGTATCTGATATATAGCATGAGTTTTTTAATTTTTTGGTGTTTCTGATTTTAATTTACTGTATTTTTTTCGAAGTAAGTTGTGAGCTTTATGGTATACAGTTATTTATTGTTTAATAAAATATTTTTTACGTTTTCCGAAAGATTTTGTATATATGGAAGGGACATTTAAGAAGGTTTTTCTTTACTTTTCTTTTGTTAAATCCCGCTTCTTCATTAAAGATACTTAAACGAGTTGCAAAAATTCTGTTTGTTTATTTTGATGGATAACCATTTTGTCTAACGGCCGGTTGCAGAGAGCTCAATTAAAGTTTAGAATCTTTAACGGAATGTCAAATTTGACAGAGAGTTCCTAGATTTTTATAAGCAGCTTGTCAAATCCGACAGCTCTGTTAAATATTCTAAACAGCAAATAAGTTTTGTGCAACCGGCTTCTAAGTATATTTTTAGCTTTTCTTATAGCTTTTTGACAGCAAGTTTCGTCAGATAGTTTAATTGCTCTGTCTACCAAACCTATAACCACAGACTCTTTTTTGAGATAAGAAGTGATTAGAAAAATAGTTCAAATATCTTCCTGACCATAAACTATTAGTATACCATTCGGGTTTTAAAGTATAAACAAAAAAATAAAAAAATTCATGCTTTTATCAGATACCATGCACTGAATGTAACAAAGTCTACATTGCGCAAACTGGTAAACATTTAGGTAACAGGCTAAATGGTCATATATGTGATAAAACCAACCAGACCGCTCTCACTAAGCATGAAAGTCAATTTCATCATAAGTTTAATTATCAAAACACCAAAATCCTCAAAACCGAACCAAATAAACAAAAAAGAGAAATTCTGGAAATGATACATATTTAAAAAGAACCACACTCGATTAACGACAAAAGAGACATCAAAAACCTCAGCAAAATCTGCAATTCTGTATACCAATATGCCAATATTCTATAATACTGAAGAAGATATACTATACTGTGCCAAAAATACAATATATATGTATATATATATATATTATATATATATATATATATATATATATATATATATATATATATATATATATATATATATATATATATATATATATATATATAGATATATATATATATATATATATATATATATATATAGATATATATATATATATATATATATATATATATATATATATATATATATATTATATAGATATATATATATATATATATATATATATATATATATATATATATATATATATATATATATATATATATATATATATATATATATATATATATATATATATATATATATATAATATATATATTATATATATTATATATATATATATATTTATTTATATATATATATATATATATATATATATATATATATATATATATATATATATATATATATATATATATATATATATATATATATATATATATATATATATATATATATATGGGTGATTCAAACAAGTGGTACCCCCCATTTATTTCTTAAACTATTAGGATTAGCTGAAAAAATTAAATACAAAAGTGTTTCGAATTTCAACAATTTATATTTTTACGGTAACTGTTATTATACAGGGTGGGTCAAAAATACTGGGCGTGGCCTAAATGCAATTTTTTAAATAACTTACATTTTTTTATTCATTTTCGGAGTCTTCATAAAATTCTAGAAAAAAAATTATATTGAAGTGATATAGCTAAATTTAACGGTTTATGAGATATTAATGTTTAAAAATTGTAAAAAAGACCTGTGAATCTTCACAACGTTATTTATTTATAACATGAATTACTTCGAAGTAATACGTAGCAAGTATACGAGGTAATTCAAGAATACTAAAAATATAAAAAAACACCATTTAAAACTTACAACTTAAACTTAATACAGGTTATACCGTTAAATTCACTGCAAATGTTCAAACGTATGCCCATTTTCTCGATTGCATATTTCCAACCTTCTCTCAATATTTTCAAGGACGCCTTGAAAAGTTTGTGGGGTAATTTCAACAAATGCATTCCTTATTCGATCCTTCATATCTTCTTGGTCAATCGGAGGAACTTTGTAGACCTTCTCCTTGACATATCCCCATAGGAAAAAATCGCACAGTGTGAGATCCGGCGATCTTGCAGGCCACCGAATTTGACCTCCTCTTCCTAGCCACCTATTGGGATGGGACATCACTGGTCCAAATACTGACGAACATTGAGTGAAAAATGAGGCGGAGCACCATCTTGCTGATACCACATGTTTTGACGTTCTCGGATAGGAACATCTTCTAAAAGAATTGGAAGATGATTCATTAAAAAATTTAGGTACATTTCTCCATTTAAAACACCGTCAAAAAAATGAGGTCCAATAATTCGGTTTCCGAGAATCCCACCCCAGACATTAAGAGACCATACTCTTTGATTGTCAATTGTTCTCATCCAATGGGGATTTGTGGTACTATAATAGTGCATACTATGCCTATTAACTACACCATTGCTCTTAAACGAAGCCTCGTCGATGAACAAAACATTTTTTAAAAATAGCGCATCTTCATTAATATGCATCTGAAGGATCCTGCAAAAGCGTACCCTATTTTCGAAATCATCATCATAAAGTTCTTGCGTCAAAGATAAATGGTAGGGATGGTATTTGTGTTTTCGAGATGTTCTGGAAACGGTACTTTGACTTATATCTAATTCACTGGCCAAAGTTCGTGAACTTACTTGAGGATTTTCTTCCAAACTTAACAAAACCTTTAATTCATTGTCTTCGTTTATTATGAATTCTTTTTTTCTCTTTTTAGGATAAGTAACACTTCCTGTTTGTCTAAACCGAGGTAGAGTTTTTTTAGAACTTCATGGCTTGGCTGTGTTCTACCTGGAAATTTTTCTTGGTATAGACGTTTAGCAGTTTTTATCTTACGCTGACATTCACCAATTAGTAAATTCATGTGACTTAATTCGTTGATGGGGAACTTTTGATTAAACTCCATAAAAATTTATACTTTAAAATGTAAAATTTTTAATACTGACAAAACCTCAAAGGACATTTGCATCAACTGGTGTTTTTCCTACAAAAGTACAAGTAACGTCGCCCAAGAAACTAAACAATAAAATAACAAATCTTATGTTATGCCGCAGGTATAATTTACAATTTTTAAACATTAATATCTCATAAACCGTTAAATTTAGCTATATCACTTCAATATAATTTTTTTTCTAGAATTTTATGAAGAATATGAAAATGAATAAAAAAATGTAACTTCTTATTTAAAAAATTGCATTTAGACCACGCCCAGCATTTTTGACCGACCCTGTATAGTAACAGTTACCGTAAAAATATATATTGTTGAAATTCGAAAAACTTGTGTATATAATTTTTTCAGCTAATCCTAATAGTTTAAGAAATAAATGGGGGGTGCCACTTGGTTGACTCACCTTGTATTTATATATATATATATATATATATATATATATATATATATGTGTGTGTGTGTGTGTGTGTGTGTGTGTGTATGAAAATAATAGAATTTAATATAACAATAGTAATAATAATAAAAAAATTAAAAGGTCTTGTTCTGGGATTCGAACCTGGAGGGTCTATCCTGGACGACGCACGGCTCCCTGTACCTCTGGACCAACGCCTAGTATGATAACAGTTGCTTAACATATCTAGTTCAAGATACAATCCATTTTCTTGTGTACATACCAAAAATATTAGCTTTAGAAGTAAGATTACGTTTTTAATAAACAGACTTAAAACTTTTAAATGTTTTATGCAATTTTAACAATTAATGTAGTCACGTGTTTGAATAATTGTGTTTTTGTCATAATGTGTAATGTCTATGTTTCTGTTTTAGGTAAGTGATGTTAAAAAGAAACTGTTCTTTTTAGCCCTGCAATTTTGAAAAAGGAAACGTCAGTTGATAAAAACACTTATAAAACCAATATATATTTCCACAAAAGTATCTGCAAAGTAACTAAATACTAAATACTTCTTTGGAGCATATTTTACAGCTAGCTCTGTTTTAAACCCAGAAATCGCGTTTGCGAAAATGCCAAAAGACTCACCTTAAAAGCGAATTATATGGACTGTAAAATGTGCCAAAGTTGGCTTATTGCAAGTGCACTTTTTAAGCTGTCGTACATGGCCGCGATTGCCATAAATAAATATGCCAAAAATAAACACCTCACTTATCTGGTTAGACCTTGTTTATCCGAGATACATTACAAAGCCATTGAGAAATAAATTGGTTCTTAATCAAATCGTGTGCTTACCGAATCTGAAAACCGCATTAAACGTAAATAGCGGTTACTTCGGATAAATAGAAACGGAATAAAAAAACAGGCTTTTGTAGTTTTGTACAATTAAATTAAATGTACCTACATGGACAGGTAGTGGAAAGTCGTGCAGAAGTAAACAGTCGTTTATTTAGTAAGCCACAGCCACGCACAATTGAGTCAATAAACCATATTTATTATCGATAGATTTAAAACACAAAGCGATTTTTTTCCGGGTTCGCCAGCAGTTCCAGACGTGGTACTATTGATTTTTATTATGATTTTCACTTCAAAAAACAAAAATGTATTCATACTGTCTAGTAAATCTACTTTCAGTATCTACTACCATAATGTACTGCCTAGCAACACTACCATGTTATTGTTATTAATATTTGATTTTATTTATTTGACAGTGACAATCAAAAGACAATCATAATTAGCTATAGAAAGCACTGGCTATAACATCGTTAAAGTGTTGTCAACTAACATTTCTTAAATTTTAATAAATATAATTTTTTAATAGTTTAAAAAAATGATTAGTATGGAATAAAATATTGTCCGGTATGTGTTATTACAATTTTATGTTTTCTGTAACTTTTGCAACTATGTAACATTTGAGAAGAAGGGCTATTGCACTGAAGATATGACGCGTTCAATTAAAACGAACCTAACGAATCCTAACCTAACCTAATCCGCATTTTTATTAATTTATAAGTTGTGTTTAAAAAAAACACTAAAATATATTAGAGAATCAGAAACGGTCTGGCAACGTTGGCATGAAGTGCGCGGTATACCGAATAATCTTGGAAGACTTTCAATGGAAGTTGGTAATCGTTTATCATTTGTAAAATGTGACTAGAACTGGAAGTCGTTCAGTAAAATAGAAAGAAGAAATATGAGCTATTTATGTTTTATGTAACTTTTACAAAAAAATAACATGTATTATCAATAAGGATTAGTTAGAACTATATATTTTAGGTAATAGTAACAGCATACAAGTGTAAAACTTCCACAAGCAATGATAAGAAATAGTAAGAGTATTTAAAAATTTCCAATTTATCCTCCAAAAGAATATAAAAATAAATTTGAAAAATTACAATTTTTACACTTTTCAATGCAAAACTTCTCTATTATGAGGTTTTTAACAGAATTCAAAAACAAAATTATTGCACTGTTGCCAAACTCACCTTATTTTCTTTTCCTTGTACAGTAGATATTTATTACGGCTTTAATGATAGTTTTATTGACGAACCGGGAGCTAACCTAACGGGACGGATCCATCTAACAGTATAGGTTCAGTTAAAAAATGCTCATTTCAATATAGACTCGGAATTTTGTTGGCGCGCTTTCATTACAGAAAAGCTAGCCATTCCCAACTTAACCCAATCCGCATTTTTATTAATTTATAAGTTGTGTTTAAAAAAAACACTAAAATATATTAGAGAATCAGAAACGGTCTGGCAACGTTGGCATGAAGTGCGCGGTATACCGAATAATCTTGGAAGACTTTCAATGGAAGTTGGTAATCGTTTATCATTTGTAAAATGTGACTGGAACTGGAAGTCGTTCAGTAAAATAGAAAGAAGAAATATGAGCTATTTATGTTTTATGTAACTTTTACAAAAAAAATAACATGTATTATCAATAAGGATTAGTTAGAACTATATATTTTAGGTAATAGTAACAGCATAGAAGTATAAAACTTCCACAAGCAATGATAAGAAATAATAAGAGTATTTAAAAATTTCCAATTTATCCTCCAAAAGAATATAAAAATAAATTTGAAAAATCACAATTTTTTTACACTTTACAATGCAAAACTTCTCTATTATGAGGTTTTTAACAGAATACAGAAACAAAATTATTGCACTGTTGCCAAACTCACCCTATTTTATTTTCCTTGTACGTAGATATTTATTATGGCTTTAATGATACTTTGATAGTAAAGGTTCTGTTAAAAAATGCTCGTTTCGATATAGACTCGGAATTTTGTTGTCGCGCTTTCATTACAGCAAATCTAGCCAATCCGAACCTAACCTAATCCGTATGTTTATTAATTTATAAGTTTTGTTCAAAAATAAAACTAAAAATACCTATATATATATATATATATTAGAAAATCAGTAACGGTTTGGCAACGTTGGCATGGAGTGGACGGTATACTGAATAATTTTCACAATCACTGTCATTTTTTAAAATGTTAATGGAAGTTGTTCAGTAAAATAGAAAGTATATGAGTTATTTATATTTTATGTAACTTTTACAAAAAATAAAAAATAACATTTTTTTGTTATCAATAAGGATTAGTGAGAACTATATATTTTAGTTATTAGTAACAGCATAAAAGTGTAAAATTTGCACAAACAATGATAAGAATTGTCCTGACGGAGAAAAAAACAAGTTTTTTAAAATCGATTCTTTCAAGATTAGTTATATTTAAAAATGTCCTATTTACGATAATCCTCGAAAAGAATATGAAAAAAGGGTAAAAATTCTGGGTTTAGAATGATCTTCACTAGCATTTCTTAATATAATATTTATTATCAGTGGCATAAGAAATTTACTTTTCAAATGACATGTTTAAAAATTTCCAATTTACGATAATCCTCCAAAAAAGTCTAAAGATTCTGGGTTTATAAAGTTAATCTTCACCGTCCTTCCAAATATCGGAACGGAATTTCCGAAAACCCTTTAGTAGGTATATTATTATTATTTACTAAAAATGCATTAAACTTTTGAAAACATATAATCAAGATAGCTATGGAGAGCCATGACAATACAAAAATTATCAAATACTCTATACTGCAATGGGTTGTGGTTATAATTAACTGAAAAGCAATCATTTATAAATTGTAAATTGCCCATACTGAGATAGAAAAATGTTAAATATAATGGCCCTGATTCAAACAGAGGTTATATTTAAACTAATTTTATAAAACGTACTTACCTAATAGAATCGGAAGGAAATCTTTTTCATTCTGGTTTATTCATAAAAGTAAAAGGTCCTGTCTTGATATTGCACTCACGGTCAACACATACAAAAGAAAATCGGACGGCCTTAATATTTTTTATATTTGAATTAGGGTTTTTGAGTATTTAATAATATTTCCAAACCTCCAAAACATCCCGTCGCGCCGCTTCCAAACGAACTGTTATCAAATGTGTGTAAAATAACAAACGCCACTGAATTTCTTTTGTTTTTTTGTTTGGTGGGTTCTAGATTGCTAGTTTTTTGTCTTATATTTGTTTTGGCCTTTTTAGCGTGGAACACAATGGAACTCCCGTAAACGTTTTACGTAAAAACGAAACTTAACACATTTGTGACATAAAAATGGGTGATCGGTGATGTTAGAACTAAATATAACTGTTTATAACCTATATTTTAAAAAAGTATCTAACGTAATACCGAAAAATACACAAAGAAAAATAAAGTTTTGAATTAATGGAATTTACGTCGCAGATATAGGTACGTGTGCTAGTATTACCACTTTTTCATACTCTAAGGTTGCCACCACTTGGAAATAAAAATATAGAACAATAAAAAATATTGGCTATAGTTATATTTATTCGTTTATGTATATTTAAATGTACAGGGTGTCCAATTTTGGTTGTAAATGCAAGGTATCTCCGTTATTTGCAAATATTTAGGGTTGTGGTTTTCGCGTGCCACTTTTTTGTCAAATTCAAGCTGCCGTAATCAGATTTTCCATAGCCCGCCTCGTTTCGGAGATACAGGGCCAAATTGAAAAAGTTGCATTTTGGGACACCTCTCGTATCTGGGTTATCTTTTAACGTATCGAAAAGGTAAAAACTGGCTCTTATAGAGTTTTTTACGTAGAATCCAGTGGCGTAGACAGATTTTTACTCGGGGCCGTCGTTTTTGATACATGACCCAAAGTCACGTTTTTTTAAATGGGACACCCTGTATATTTTTACGGAGTCCTATTCGTCTTATTATGAGCTTTTCAAAAATATATGGTTATCTATACTTATTTTAAAAAATAAGGCTGCAATTTAGGTTTGTAATAATATCTATCTATATTTTTCATAGTAAGCCATGGACTGATTGTCAAAAATGGCTTTGTCACTGCTTTGTCATAAAGTAAATGAAGTTTTGATGTTAACGTAATGTTTTATTTTCATAATTATTATTGCAATCTTTTTTAAAACTTAAACTTTTATTATATAGATATCCGGAAAGGAGGCAGCCAAATAAATAGGCTGAAATCGAATTTAATAAATTTCGGCTCTTTCAAAAAGCCCAGATCAAAGAAATATAACAAAGAGAATCGTGAGGCTGATGAAATTAACGTCTTAGCAAGTGTAAATGTAACGTCCTGTAGAAAAATAGAGAATGAAGTGGGTGTAATCAAGTCTCGGGTTCAAACGATTTTTAAGAAACATAAGTATAAACCTTATAAACGTATTGATTTTTACCAGTGGTATTTACAAAAAATTAATACTAACCAAAATTTTGGAAGGGCGGTTATATGGTCCGACGAATCGTATATAAGTAGTGCTGGAATATTTAATAGGCACAATACGAGACACTGGTGAACTGAAAATCAACGTTTGATATTTTCACGCGAGCAACAAGGAAGATTTGGCTTTAATGTTGCTTGTTTCGTACTCGGAACCAAAATAAAATTTCATATTTTTTAAGGAGGTCTCACTGCTAATCGCTACCTTGAAATATTGCAAAATATATTGCCAGAAATCATAGAAGATGTCCCTTTAGCACATGTGAATCAAATATATTTCCAACAAGACGGAGCTCCAGCACATAACTCCCAAATTGTGAGGCGGTATTTAGAAGAGAACTTCCCCAAACGCTGGATTGGAACGCACGGACCTGTCCGATGGCCTCCTAGGTCGCCTGACCTGTCCATATTGGACTTGTTTTTATGGGGTTTTTCGTACCCGACATAACACAGTTCAAGACCTGCGTAACACCACTGAGCAGGCATTTTTGCAAATACAAGCACGCAATGTAGTCATTTCGAATGCACAGGGTAAAATTGCAACAGTATGTGAGAGATGTCTAAGAGAAAATGGAAATCAGTTTGAGCAGTTCTTTTGAACATGGCTAATTACGAAAAATAGATTTACTTAATATATTCTTAAAAACTTAAACGGTAGCCTTATTTTTAAAATAAGTATAGATAACTATATATTTTTGAAAAGCTCATAATAAGACGAATAGAACTACGTAAAAATATACAGGGTGTCCCATTTTAAAAAAACGTAACTTTGGGTCGTGTATCAAAAACGACGGCCCCAAGTAAAAATCTGTCCACGCCACTGGATTCTGCGTAAAAAACTCTAAGAGCCAGTTTTTACCTTTTCGACACGTTAAAAGATAACCGAGATACGAGGGGTATCCCAAAATGCAATTTTTTCAATTTGGCCCTGTATCTCCGAAACGAGGCGGGCTATGGAAAATCTGATTACGGCAGCTTGAGTTTGACAAAAAAGTGGCACGGTGTCGCGAAAACCTTAACCCTAAATATTTGCAAATAACGGAGATACCTTGCATTTACAACCAAAATCGGACCCCCTGTACAGGATGTCCTCTTTTCTCTGTTTTTGTCAAGTAGCGCCTTTATGAGCGAAATTACAGGGTTGCGGTTCTCCCAACATGTCGCTACTTTTTTGTGAAACTATCGATGCCGTAAACACAATTTTCATAGCCAGCTTGGTTTTTGAGATACAGGGCGAAACTGAAAATTTGGCATTTTGGGGCCCCCCGTATCTCGTTATCCTTCAACTTATTGGCAAGGTAAAAACTACCACATATAAGTTTTCACTTAGAATCCACTGACTGGCTTAGATTTTTGCTGCGGGCTGTCATTTTTTATATAACCCGAAGTTATGATTTTGTAAATGGAACACCCTGTTTATCTTATCCGTATCGCTTTTAGCGTTTCAAACATATTTAATCGTCTATTTGTAATAATGAATTAGTAAATTGCATTTTTACTTCTAGATTTTATCAGATCTTTACGTATCAGATGCCGAAAAATATGTTTTCTCAATTCTGTCGGTTTGTCTGTTTGTCGGTCTGTTTATCGGTCTGTCTGTTCGCGGTATAGCTAAAAAACTCTATGCCGAAACAAAATGGCAAATTTTGCACAAAAATCAAGCATTATGAGAAAATCAACTGGTAAAATTTCGGATCTAAAAATTATATTCTAGTTTAGTTAGTTTTTAGTAATATTTTTTTTAACATTTCACTAGGCCCTATTTTTCAGGAATATTACATTTTCACCAAAATGTCACCATGTTACCCCCATACGACTCTTAATTTTTACCAAAATTTCAAGTCAATTTGATTAAGTAGTTCTTTAGCTATGCCACGTGAAGCCCTGTAAAAACCAGGGAGAGAGATTTTTCACGGTTACAATATTTCCCTCCTACTAGGGAAGTAGAAATGAAAGTCAATTTAACTAGGGTAGCGTGCTGTAAGAGTGCGCACTTAGCGTTAATTTACATTTAAAAACTAAAATAACAACATTACTATTAACATTTTTTTAATTTAAACTCTTTGGTATTTCAAATACATAACTTAAAAACTAAACCAAAGGTATTATTAATATTATACAAAAAACTAACTAAAAACTAGAAATATGCAAATGCGCACTCTTAAAATAGCTGGTTTGTAAGAGTGCGCGTAATTATTTGTAAGAGTGCGCAGATAATTTTACATGCAAAAGTCACAAATATATGTCCCTAAGCCAGAATACGCAGTACATTTTTCATGCCACCATTCACCGCATCTTATGCACACGAAACATCACTGTTTCGTTTCATAAATCCCCGTAACCATCCCTTGCCTGCCATTTTCGATGTTGTATTAAAACGATGGGATATGTTATTTTTTTCGGCAAACTCATAAGCCAAGCCTCTCACAGCTTTTGCCGTTAAGCCATAGAACATGTTGTCTATATCTATTATGTATTTTTTTAATTCTTCTTCCATTTCCTTGGTCAATGTTATATCAAACCTCCCCAAATTTGTAGCGACACTTGTTCTTTTTAACCTTTTCCTAAAAGTACTCTCCGCCATACCGAGTGATGCTGCTACTTTTCTTTTACTCTCACCACCATCAACTCTTTTTCGAGCCTCTTCCATAACTTCGGCCGAGCATAGAGTTCTTTGCGAGGTTCTCTTTCGTGATGACATTCTGTAACAAACCAAATTACGTTATTTTTAAACATAAAACTATTCCATTCCTGCCCAGTTTGTAAGAGTGCGCGCGTACTCTTACAAACCCTTCATTTGCGCACTCTTACAGACCGGGCATGAATATTAAAATCGAAGGCAGTAACGCCATCTCGGTTATAAGATACGAACAACCGTACCTTAGATGGTTGGCTGAGAGGTTAACTAAATTAACAGTGAAATATGTACGAGTTATTCTAACGTATATTAATGCAATGCAGTTTACAGGATGGAAAAATATTTTAAGAAAACAATGTAAATGCTTCAAACTTACCTGAAAGCTTTAATAACTGGATTTTTTGATGCACAAATTACTAGCGTAGTTATAACATCGTATTTGACAGTAAGGAACTGAAGTTAGTCGCAAATCGATGGTGCGTTCCAAAATATCACAAATGCGCACTCTTATCGCCCGCGCACTCTTACAGCACTCTACCCTAAGAGTTAATCCAAGGCAGAAAATTTTCTCAATGGAGAGTTTTATATTTATTTTTGTTTCCAGATTACATTGTTAGTTCCGGATCGCCACCAACCAGGGATAAGTTGCGATGTGACGATAAGGCCAGGGCCCGACGTGATTGGCGGAACGAGAGGTTGCGGGACATTGCCACTGCCCTCACTGACAGGTCGCCGGAATCTAGCCTGGCTCTACCTGCTGAAGGATTATTGAATCTTAAAAAAGTAAGTTTGTGAACACATTTGTGACATTTGTGTAACATTTTTAGAAATGACATCAACAGAATTCAGTTCATTGATCCTAGTGAGGTGACTTAAAATAAGTTGAAGTAGAGATTATTTAACCTTATTTTTTATTAAGCAAATTGTACATGAAAGAAATTTTGTTGTTGGATGTTAAAATGTCTTCTTCTTTTCTCTCGCTTTTGGCCAGCATTACGTGCCACGACTGGTAAAATTACGAAAATCGTGAAATAGTATACCAACCTTTTAGTAAAATTTGGATGAATGATACATTTTCTCGGATGTTTGGTAAATTCGTGAAACACTTTCAAGGATGTTGAGTAAATTCGCAAAGTACAAGGATGTTTGGTAGATTCGCAGAGTACTTGATACACTTACATTATTAAAAATGTTTGTTTTACATGTACCTAGTAGTGTAAAAACACATCTTAATAGTAAAACATTGATAACAATTATGTAATTCTAACCTAACTTTTAACACTGTAGAGACCACGTCGTATGTGGTGGGCTTTCTACATTTCCTTAAAAGAAATGATAAAACATTTTTATTTAAAAGTTACTAGATATATTTCAGTCTCGTATAATACTAATGCGCTCAATTTTATATCACATATCTTGTTTTTAGGGTTGGTTGTGGCTAAAAACGCCAGACAACGATTGGATACGACGTTGGATAGTACTCTGCGGACCCTCCTTGAACGTCTACCAGGATCAAGACGAGCATGGAATTCCTGAAATGTGCGTCGAACTGTCAACAGTAACGAACTATACCGAAGTACCTACCGAATCCAAATATGGTTTCGAAATACAGTGGGCAGGGCCTACGTTGACTCTTAGTGCAGTAACTCAAGGAATAAGGTAAGGTTAGGAGTTCAGAAAAATAGTAAACAGAAAAACTAGTGCTCGATGGGTTTTGAAGTTGTTAACCCAAAAATTTAGGTGCATTGTCACATGTGATGAGACATCGGTCGATCACTACACTCCGGAATCAGGAATGGCGAGTAAGGAGAGGCGAAGAAGGGTTAAATCCTGTCCAGTGAAGGTCAAAACCCGTCTCTTAGTCAGAAGAGTTTTCGCAACTGTTTTTTTTTTACGACTACAGAGGAGTTTTACTCATTGATTTCCTTCACGATCGACATAGGGTGAATGCGCCATACTGTTGACAGTTATTAATTAGAGTCAACAAAAATTGTCTGGTGACAACGCTAGGCCTCACACCGCGATTTTGACAAGGGACAAAATGGGGGAAATGCCCTTGGAAATCCACGACCACAATCCTTACAGTCCAAATTTGTCCCCCGTGACTATTTTTTTTGCACCCATAAAATACTTTCTTGGAGGGGAATGATTCGAAAACAATGAAAGACATCGAGGAACATATGCCCAATTGGTTGACGACGCACCATCAAACATTTTTTAAACAATGAATATTTAAGTTTCCAAATCGTTAACAAAGGTGTGTCAAGCGTGAAGGAAATTGTGTAGAAAAAAACTGAATATTTAATTTGTGCATATTAAACAAAAATCTTTTTTGGCTTTTTCGCAACTCAATAAAAATATTTAACTTTAAATTGATTTAAAATTAGATATTTTTATTCAGTTGCGAAAAAGCCACAAAAGACGTTTGTTTGTCATTCTAAACACAACAAGTATTGTGTATATTATTAATCAAAAAATGTATAAATAATTACCGTTTAAATCACCCTAGTAGAATACAAACTGGAGCTCACTGAGCAACCATCAACCATATGTCGTTGCGTGATATACTCCATGATATAGGCTTATTTTGCACATGGAAGCTTACCAATGACGAATCAATTTGAGCCATTTTCGTAGCTGTCCTAGAAAAAAGTATTTTCGTATTAATTCGGTCTGTAATGAACAACTTATTCTTCTAGATCTAATTGGATGCAAGCACTGAAAAAGGCGGCTCCCATACCTCTGGAAAGTCCGATCACACCAAATACTCCAAAGTCCGTCTTGTTCTCTAGCGACGAAGAATATAGGACTGCATCTGAAGGGGGTAGACGAGAATCCGGTGACTGGAGTGAATTGCCACCATCGCCACCATTGAACAGGTAATATATTAAATTTTCACCAATACAGCATATGCAGTTTCTTAGCTTTATGTTATTTGCCTTACAGTTGATTTTGGGCAAAAAAAGTAACTACACTTGTAGAAACTGATACAGAAAGACGTATCGGTACCTTCTAGGACAAAAACGATTGTACGGGGTGTCCGGATTTGGTTGCAAAAGCAGGGTATCTCGCTTATTTTTAAAGATAAAACCTTGCGGTTTTCACGAAGCTGAGCTAATTTTTTGTGAAACTCGTGAAACCGTAAACAAAATCATCCCGTTTTTTTGCTTAATTCCCTAAAACGAATACGAAAATTGTGCGAAGCATGCATAGAACAAAATGGAAATCAGTTTGAACAGTTCTTTTGATTTCCTTGGTTACTGTGGTTCTTATACGACAGTTGATTTTTGCTGAAAGGCTTGTTACATAATAATTTATTACTGTTTTGTTCTTGTGTTACATAAATCTAGGTAGGTGGTACTTTTTTGGTGCGAAATTATCAATACATATTTTGATAAATAGATTTAATCACATATTTATTTTGATTTATTGTTAGGATGTAGATATTGTTAACGACTTTAAATAAAAAGCAGCATTGTTTTGCATGGCCAACTGCAAAATTTGGGATGATAATTATAAAAATTAGGATTTTTGTTGTTGTTTACTAAAATAGACCCATACTATTATATATTTTTGAGAAGCTTTTAAAAGGACAAATCAATATCTGGACAAATATACAGGGTGTCCCATTTAAAAAACCACAACTTTGGGTCATATCTAAAAAATAACAACTCAAATGAAAAATATGACTACCCCGCTGGATCCAGCGTAAAAAACTGCATAAGCAGCAATTTTTGCCTTTGCGTTAAGTTAAAGAATAACCGAGATACGAGGGGGGTCCCAAAATGCAAAATTTTCTATTTCGCCCTGTATCTCATAAACGAAGAAGGCTATGAAAATTTTGTTTACGGCTTCACGAGTTTCACAAAAAATTAGCTCAGCTTCGTGAAAACCGCAAGGTTCTATCTTTAAAAATAAGCGAGATACCCTGCTTTTGCAACCAAATCCGGACACCCTGTACAGTTCAAACGCTCCATATTTTTTCTATAAGACATAAATTTACATGTTATTTTTTCCTTATTAGGTCAAGAATTTGGGTAAAGTCGAGTATGAAAAAAATGCACAAATTTTTAATTTTTGAAGATGGGCCTTGCTAATGGGACTTCAGAATAAACATTTTGACAAGACGTACTTTTTATCCCGATGTTAAACGAATTTTTTAACCCGATATGGATACACAAATTTGCCAATATCTCCTGATAATGCTTTTAGGGCGGTAACAATGGATATAGGCAAAAATGTAAAATAAATTTCAGGAATCCTGCCCAAATTTTATAAAGTTTTTACTTTTTCGGTATACGATGAATTTAAATTTATGTGGGTTACCAGGTATGCAAGTTATTCTACTATGTTTTGCGGTTTCTTTTCCTATTTTTTTTTTAATATATATATATATATATATATATATATATATATATATGTATATATATGTATATATATGTATATATATATATATATATATATATATATAATATATATATATATATATATATATATATATATATATATATATATATATATATATATATATATATATATATATATATATATACTAAAAATCGATAAAAATGTGCTCTCACACATCTTTACCAAAAGTTCTTGGCCGGAAAACATATATGTATAATAGCAGAAATAAATATATATATATAAATATTTCTGCTATTATACATATATGTTTTCCGGCCAAGAACTTTTGGTAAAGATGTGTGAGAGCACATTTTTATCGATTTTTAGTATCTACTCTCCGCATGATGGTGCTAGTGCATGCTTTTTAAATTACCTATGGGTTTGCAGCCGGAAATCACCGGAGCCCCGATAGGTGGTGCTAAATGTTACGTTTCACTTGTAGTACTGTTTCAGTATGATAGACGTTTCGTTTTCGATTTTGTCATATCGAGCAATCTGTTATTTCAGATCTCCCTGGGTACAAGCCTGCCTGATGAGGGTAGAGGCCCAGAAATCATGATCGCAGGAGGGTACCCTGTGACATAATCGAAAGCAATTCT
Organism: Kuschelorhynchus macadamiae; assembly: GCA_030620095.1. Taxonomy (NCBI): domain Eukaryota; kingdom Metazoa; phylum Arthropoda; class Insecta; order Coleoptera; family Curculionidae; genus Kuschelorhynchus; species Kuschelorhynchus macadamiae. The sequence continues at coordinate 2,098,145 of JAUTXW010000521.1, read as the reverse complement.
TCTTTTAGGCCGTTTTTGCACCTGCAGAAATTAAATATTTCTGCTATTATACATATATACATATATATATATATATATATATATATATATATATATATATATATATATATATATATATATATATATATATATATATATATATATATATATATATATATATATATATATATATATATATATATATATATATATATATATATATATATATATATATATATATATATATTATACTGGGTGGTGCAACCAAGATGGGGTGGACGATTGTGGGCAAACGGAGAGGAATTTGAAAAAAAAAATTGGGATATGATTGATAGTCAAGAACGCTGTGTTTTAAAATTATACCCATTATACAGGATGGTCTGAAAAGTTCGTGGTGAACCAAACTTGTATTTTTTTAAATGGGATACCCGGTATCTTATTATTTTAGTTGATTCTCCTATTCGTTGCGATCATTTTGATATAAGGCTAGTTGGGTCTAAAATTTATAACAAGGGAATGGGACGAGGTTAAAGTGGAAAAAAGGGTTATACTCCGGCCATTTTTTGAAAACAATTGAAGCAGGTATGGAAAAACCAAATATTCTATAAAATGTGTAATACCATATTTGATACCTTTCTGACCAACAGTTTTTCAGTAAATTAGCTGTGAAATCAAAATTTCATTTCATTCATTTTAACACGAATTACTCTGAATTTACGTTGTTAAAATTGACAATTTAATATTAGGAGGCCATGATATCATCATAAATTGAACAAAAGATTGACAGTCCTGTCAAAACAGCAAAGTGTCAGAATATTGTCATCAGTAAATAAATAAATATTGTTCTTTGATGATGCGATGCCGAAATAAAAACAAGATAGAAGCTTTTGCAAGTTTATCATAGAGATTTCAAGAAACAGGAAATGTTGCTTTCAAAAAAACGTAAAGTAATTAATAAACCAGTTACCAATGAAGATAATGCTTTGACAGTATTAATAACAGATCTTTTTTTACAAAAAAAATAAATTTAAAATAAATCAATAAAAACAATGTGATTAGAACTTATAAAAGATGTTCAACTAAACCACCGTTTTGCTGAAGGCACATTTCGAGTCTATCCATAAATGAAAGTTTCACTTTTCTGAAAGTCAGGTCTGAAATGTTGCGAAAACTGCTTATTATTCTCAACTTCATATCTTCCACTGTGGTTGGAACCTCTTTATAAACTTCTTCTTTAACATGTCCCCATAAAAAGAAATCTAGTGGCGTTAAATCGGGTGACCTCACAGGCCACTTAACTGGTCCACCTCGCCCAATCCAATGCTCTCCTTTCCAATTATTGAGAAAATGTCTTACATGCCTATGGTAATGCGGGGGTGCTCCTTCATGTTGGAACCATAAGGAATTTCTTAACATTAAAGGTAAGTCTTCGAGCAATACGGGCAACTCATTTCTCAAAAAATTTAAATAGACTTCTCCCGTTAAATGCTCTTCAAAGAAATATGGTCCTATAACATGAGAGCTAATTATACCTCCCCAAACATTAATTGACCATTTATTTTGATGGTTCACCTGACGAATCCAATGTGGATTTTCGGTTGAATAATAGTGCATATTATGTTTGTTAACCAAGCCGTTGCTTTTAAAAGTTGCTTCATCTGAAAACAGCACCCTATCTACAAAACCTGGATTATCCCAAATTGTATTTAAAAACCAAATTGAAAACTCTTGTTGTTGGACGTAATCGCGATCATACAGTTCTTGGTGTAATTCAATGTGGTAGGCATGATATTTATGTTGCACTGTTAATACCACTGTCAAAGCATTATCTTCATTGGTAACTGGTTTATTAATTACTTTACGTTTCTTAAAAGCAACATTGCCTGTTTCTTGAAACCTCTCTAATAAACTTGCAAAAGCTTCAGGTCTTGGTTTTTTTTCGGCATCGGGATATCGTACCGCATAAACCCTGCTTGCTAGTAAAGGGTTTTTTTGACACTCGCCCAACATAAAAGTCATGTTTATCAATTCTGGAGTACTCAAACTCATTGTTACTTAACAATTTCTCGGCTTATCGTCAAAAAACAATGGTAATTGATGCCAATTCTCTGACACTTTGCGGTTTTGACAAGAATTTCAATCTTTCTTTTCATTTATGATTATATCATGGCCTCCTTATATTATAGGTAGTCAATTTAAGCAACGTAAATAATACCGTTTCTGTTAGAATGAGTAAATTTTGGTTTCACGGTTAATTTACTAAAAAACTGTTGGTTAGAAAGATATCAAATAGGGTATTTTCTTAAAGCTGGGGATGATATCTTTAATATGACAGTAAAATATATGGGGTGTTCCATTTAAAAAAATTCAATCCAAGGTAAATTTGCAAAACTTGACCACCCTGTATAACAGTGAATAATTTTGAACGACTTACAAGCGATTATTGTAATCCTAGATACAATACATTTTATAGAATTTTTGGTTTTTCCATACCTGCTTCAATTGTTTTCAAAAAATGGCCGGAGTATAACCCTTTTTTCCACTTTAACCTCGTCCCATTCCCTTGGTATAAATTTTAGACCCAACAAACCTCATATCAAAATGATCGTAACGAATAGGAGAATCAACTAAAATAATAATATACCGGGTGTCCCATTTAAAAAAACACAAGTTTGGTTCACCACGAACTTTTCAGACCACCCTGTATAATGGGTATAATTTTAAAACACAGCGTTCTTGACTATCAATCATATTCCAAAAATGTTTTTTCAAATTCCTCTCCGTTTGCCCACAATCGTCCACCCCATCTTGGTTGCACCACCCTGTATATATATATATATATATATATATCCGTTTGCCCACAATCGTCGACCCCATCTTGGTTGCACCACCCTGTATATATATATATATATATATATATATATATATATATATATATATATATATATATATAAATATATATATATATATATATATATATATATATATATATATATAAATATATATATATATATATATATATATATATATATATATATATATATATATATATAGGGCGTCCCAATAGTGCGTTCTCGGTTGATATCTTGATAACGGATAGCGATATAAAAAAAGTTCAAATACAAAAGTTGTAGAACAGTACGGGCTACATAACCTAAAGTTATTTTCATTTATACAGGGTGTCTCAAAAATCTGTAGCGAAGAAAAGTTGTTTTTTCTTATGGGACACGCTGTATATTTTTGCATATTTGGATTCTGCTCGTGATTCTACGTGATTTTTTGTATAACATGTCCTATATCTAAATCTGATAGTTTTTCTAATATCCGCCATTTTGTAAAAAATTATGAATAGCAGTGTCTTTTTTCAAACGACGTGGGCCGTTGGCTTTTTGATATAGGATTATGATTTTTGGCAGGAACATTAACAAAAGTATGGGTTGACTTTCAACGTGAACAAAATTTGTCGGCGTTGTACAGGGGGTCCTAGATAAGTAGGAGAAATTAAAAAAATTAAAAACATCATATCTTCATTTTTTTAAATGTAATATATAGTATTTTAATATTTTAGACTATTCGTGACCCAAAACCCTATCTTTCGTTATAAATATGTCCTATACCTATTTGTCATAGTTTCCGAGATTTTGACATTTTTGTATTTATTATTTGGTTTTCAATGGCAATCGCCGTAGAATTTGCTTTATTATCGAATTTTCTAATTACAATTCACTACAAGTGACGCAAAATTAAAAATTCAGCTCATAATATTGTGCTAAGAATCGCGAGCTAAAGACTTAGAACAGATATTTTACCAACTATTCATAAATATTTACTATTTTGGCTATTATAAAAGCGTAGGTAGTGTTAACATTTAGTTAGAATATACGAAGATGCCTTAGACAATCCTAAAGTAAAAACAAATGAAAACGGGGAAAATGTTGTCATGGCGAAATGTCAAACTCTTGTATTTGTGTAGTAACGGTGTTCAAATTGATTCAAAATGAATTTTTCTAGAGAAGAATTGATTAATATCATTTATGTTTTGGGCGCAAGTGATCAAAATTGTTTTTTAGCAAGTAGAGTTTATGCGCAACGGTTTAGCAATGCCGAACGTCGTCCTCATGAGGTATCATTTGTCAGACTCAAAGAACGATTTGAAGGAACTGGATGTGTCGATTACGAACAAAAATTGGAAAGGCAGAAAAGAGCCGCAAATGAAGAAACTGAATATCTTGTTATGCAAACTTTAATTGAAAATCCTCATATTTCATGTAGGCAGTTAGAAAAGGAGAGAGGTGTTGCTAAATCTACGGCAAATAGAATAATTAGAAAACATAAATTTCACCCATATCATATTCAACTGGTACAAGAGCTGGATCAAGACGATTTCAATCGAAGACTTGAATTTTGTACGTGGGCATTAGGAAAAAATAGAGAAGAACATTTTATTTACTGACGAAGCGACATTTCATAAAAATGAATACATCAACCGACATAATTTCCACTATTATAGTTCTGAAAACCCCAGATTTATTATTCCCTTGGATCACCAGCATAGATGGTCGCTTAATGTATGGGCTGGTATAATCGGTAACCGTATCATTGGACCTTATTTTTTCGAAAATAGAGTTAATGGAGACACTTTCCTAAATTTACTGCAAAACAGTTTGCAGGAGTGGATTGACGAATTACCTTTGAATCTAGTGAGGCGGATGTGGTTCCAACTAGATGGCGCTCCGGCACATTTTAGCAGGCAGGTGAGTCAATTTTTAGACGCGAATTATGAAAATAAATGGATTGGTAGGGGAGGTCCAGTATCATGGCTGGCAAGGTCTCCGGACCTCACAAAACTAGATTTTTTCTTATGGGGTTTTGTTAAAGAGCAAGTTTACCAAACGCCACCCACTACCATAGAGAATATGAAAATGAGAATTAGAAATGCATGTACAAAAATCAATGCCGCGATGCTCAACTTTCTTATTTTAAATGGAACACCCTGTATATTATTATATTCTTGGATTTTTGGATTCACCTGGATTTGCCACCCACCCTTAATTCCTTTATTTTTAATAACAGAGAAAAAGTTGAAATACAAAAGTGTCCCTCGGATATCAACTTTCTTATTTTAAATGGAACACCCTGTATATTATTACATTCTTGGATTCCTCGGAAAATTCTATAAATTCGATAATAAAGCAAATTCTAAGGCGATTGCCATTGAAAACCAAATAATAAATACAAAAATGTCAAAATCTCGGAAACTATGACAAACAGGTATAGGACATATTTATAACGAAAGATAGGGACGAATAGTCTAAAATATTAAAATACTATACATTCCATTTAAAAAAATGAAGATATGATGTTTTTAATTTTTTTAATTTCTCACACTTATCTAGGATCCCCTGTACAACGCCGACAAATTTTGTTCACGTTGAAAGTCAAGTTTTGTTAATGTTCCTGCCAAAAATCATAATCCTATATCAAAAAGCCAACGGCCCACGTCGTTTGAAAAAAGGCACTGCAATTCATAATTTTTTACAAAGTGGCGGATATTAGAAAAACTATCAGATTTAGACGTAGGACATGTTATACAAAAAATGTGTAGAATCACGAGCAGAATCTAAATATGCAAATATATACAGGGTGTCCCGTAAGAAAAAACACAACTTTGCTTCGCTACAGATTTTTGAGACACCCTGTATAAATGAAAATAATTTTAGGTTATGTAGCCCGTATTGTTCTACAACTTTTGCATTTGAACTTTTTTATATCGCTATCCGTTATGAAGATATCAACCGAGAAAGCACTATTGGGATACCCTGTATATATATATATATATATATATATATATATATATATATATATATATATATAATAATAAAATAAAATAAAATAAACAATAAACATTTTATTAAAACATATTAAGATACCAGTTCTAAGTAGTCGGGTGTTTTTTTTTTTATTTATGCTTGTTAAACTTAATAGGCACTGTTTCTTATTTTAGACTAGCACTTCGAGTAAAAGACCGAGCGAGACTACGACCAAGATTACCCAGGTGTCAGTCGAGGCAATCTACATTAGACAGTACCTCAACTGATGAACTGGATTGTGCCAAAGATCCAATGGACAGTAGCCTTGAGATGCCTCACTCGATCAGCAACGGTAGCGAAGTGATAGCCGACTTGCAGAAACAACTAGCGAGGTCAGCGCAGGAAGTGAACAATCTGGAAGAGGAGATCGCCAGGTAGTTAAAAAAAAACTTACATTTACCGCTTGCCACAAAGTAGTATCCCGTTTCTATCACTTTTTCATTTATACATTTATAATAAATTTTACCCTCGCCATTTTGTACACCAATTCACTTTTTTTGCCTTCAAACTGTGATGTTTAAATTGGACACCTTACATATTACCTAAAGTAATTTAAATTATTGGTGAAAGCGATTAATTTATCTTAAATGTCAAATAAATAAAATTAGATAACAGCAGAATTTCGGAATTCGAACAAGATATGGCAACACTGTGACTCCAAAAAAAATGCATATTTTATTCCATTAGAACAACCAAAGTATATTTTATATTTTCGGAAAAAGAAGTTCAAACGAAAAGTCAATTTTGTTGTCGAATCCGGTATATTATGTACTCATAAAACACTTCTTAATGATGATAATGATTGTTCCAGGTTGAAAAAACTTCAGTCTGACGCCGTGATTCGAGAGAAGAAAACGAAAGAAATGCTGGCCAGTCTGGAAAAAGCGGAGCAGGAGTTAAGCCAAAGAAACTCGCAGATGGAAATCAAGTTTTTGAAGGAACAAAAAGCGTTACAACGACGACTGGCCGAGTCCGAGGAAACCTCCAGGACCTTCGAAGAAAAGTACGATATCCTGTTAAGAGAACTGCAGGCCAAACAACAGATACTGTCCAACTTGCAAGAGGAGTTGGACAACTCGAATGAAAGGCTCGAACGGAGCAGGCAAGAGAACGACCGAGTGTATAAGAAATTGCAAGAATTGGAATCGAGAAGCTGCTTAAGGAACAACAACGTTCGCACTGATTCACTTACCGACCTCACCAACATAGATTTGGAGGTGGACATAGATGAACTGGGTACTAACGAGTTGAAGGAGTATTGTCTGGACCTCAAGTGCAGATTCGAAAAGGCCGTTATTGAAATCAGGGCCATCAAGCGAGCTTTAAAAAGTTCCGAAGATAACTGTGATAGATTAGAAATTGCTAACCATAGCTTGAAACAAAGCATCGAACTCCTGAAGCAGGAACACCAGGCCGAAGTGAACTTGTTAGTGGTGAGGTTGGATCATTTAACCTCGAAACTGACCACAGTTGAGAGGCAGTTGAGGCTCAAAGCCAAAACAGAGACTAAAGATAAGAGACGATCGTTATCTTTGAAGGGACGGGAAAATTTCTCTGTCAACAAGGAGGTGGAAGACAAGGTCACGGAGCTAGAGGCGAAAATTTTGGCTCTAGAGAAAGGCAGACCGAAGAGGAGGTTTAGGAGGGAGAGGAGTAGCGAAAGGGCCTCTCCTATTGACGATAAGTCTTTGCGACGTTTACGGCGCAAAAGTTTGGACAGTGCCACTTCTTCCGAACCCATGAAACTGCTGATGCGGCTCAGTTCTCTGGAATCGAAAGTTACCAACGTAAACGCCTCCAACGAGTCCCTCAATATTATCGCGAGCAATAGTGTCTCGGATTTAACGAAACTGGCCGAAGAAAATGGCAATTTTGACAATATGCTGATGTCTGCCAGGACGAAAGTGGTAGAGTGTTTACATTCGGTAAGTTTACTGAAGAGTAAACGATCGTCCCTCAGTTCAGACAGGATGGTGTTTTTAGAAAATACTTTAAACGAATTAAGGGATATTTTGAGCAACGACGAACCCTCTAGTAGTAACGTCAGTTCGGCGGAAGCTTGCGTCATCAATGCGTCGGCCGAATCCGTAGTCAAACAGCTGCAGCAAATACTATTAGAAAAGCTGACGAGCTTAGCTGAGAAGAAAAGACTGCTCTTAGAAAACGGTAAGCTAGACGCCAGCGCTAGAATACAAATCCTGGCCGAAAAAGTAGCTTACGAAAACGTTTTAGTAAATAGGATTCAGGAAGCTTTAAATTCGCCAACGACCGGTGAAGCCATTTGTAGGAGATTGATCGATAAGGAGACTAAAGAAACTGCTTACTTAATAATAGCTTTACAGAATAAATTAAATGGAACTAGCCAAAAGCAGCCCCCCGTGTGTAGGACTAGCGCCGAATACCTCAGTAGGGTTTTGTCCAAGTGCCTGGTAGCGGTGGGGCAAGGGTTCAGGATGTGCAAGAACTTCGTCCAGAACAACGGCCCTTCGTTACACATTTTGTGCGAGGAACAGCAGAAACTTCAAGTTCTGATAGACGTTTACAAGGCGACCAAGTTACCCCAACTGGCGGAAGCCCTCGCGAATGAAGCCTACAACATGTCTTCGGACAAAACTTGCAGGATTAGGTCATTGAGGGAAGATACCGTGGAGGAATTCAGCAGGACCGCCACGGAAATCGTCAACGCCGAGTTGATACAGTCCGAAATCAACCACATCCTGCTCAGAGCCGCGCAGGTGTACCAGTCGAACCTGGATGCAGATCATTCGTTTTTCTTCAGCTTTTTCGCCTCCGAAAGGGCCGCTCTGGAACTGTGGTCTGACTCCGTGGGGGATTGCCTGTACGACGAGATCAACAAGAGCGTTTCGGAACTTACGGACCTTTACAGGAATAACTTGAACAAGCTGCAAAGGCAAAATTGGAGGCGCAGGGTGGAATCCGAACGTACCAGTCGAACGGCGACGAATCTACTGCAAGAGTTCGCCGATATTGTTGCGCACAAGGCGTTGATAGACGCGAGGATCAACGTCCTCAGCGGCAAGTGTAATATATCTCAAGATATTACGTTTGGTGCGGACGTCAGTGCTTTGACCAACTGGTTGGAAAGCGAGAGGTACAAGATACGACTGGAGAACCAACCGCTGGCGCAAGTTAACCAAAGTTTGGAGTCGGAGTTCGCGTGCATGCTGGAGCGGTTCGGAAAGGAGTGTTTCGCCATGTTCGGACAGCCTGAGTTAGAACAGGTGAGTGGTTTTTATAGAATAAAGAGTATGGTAATGTAGCATATTAATTAGGATTAGACCGTGTCAAATTGGAATTGCTATTGAGTACTTTAGTCAGCATTAGAGTGTTCCGGGCGTTTCGTGTTGCTAAAGCAAAGACAATTTATAATACACTTGCGAAATGCTGTATTATAGACCATTGCTAGCAAATATTAGGTGAGATGGCAGTGAAAATGTTACTGAGGTTTCGCAATAAAAACGACACTATAACCCATAGAATTAATGACCAAAATTTCGAAAAGAACTGACATAGGGTAAGTAAAGCGAAATTGGTAGAGAAATTTTGCTTTACTTACTTAGTTGCAAAAAAGTCACCTATGTTTGGTCGGCAAATGCTTAATTTTTGATAGTATGATATTACTTTGTGACTTTTCTAAAGCTTTCGATTCTGTCAATCATAAATTGCTCTTGAAAAAATTAGAGCACTACGGTTTTAGGGGAACTTCATTACAGTGGTTTAAATCATACCTTACAGACAGAAGACAGTACGTTAGAACACCAGAAGGAAAATCTACTATACTACATATCGTCGGTCTACAAGTAAAACCCACTAAGTCAAAAAAAAGAGTTCTGAGAAAATTGAGTTTTTAATTTCCCGCGATCAAAGTTTTATTAATTTAAGTTTAAAAAACATGACATTTTTTTTTAACATCACAACTTTTTTTTTGTAAGTATATAGAAGAACTACTGCATGAAAAAAATTTAATTTATGATTTGCAAATAATTAATTAGACATTTTGAAAATTTAGATACAGTGACTTAAGGGACATTCCATGGTAACTCGCGATACAATCAGATTTATTATTTGGCAATAAAATGACAATTCTTTACTCTAACCGTTCAATTAACGCCAACATTTTAAATTAAAAACCTATATTGTTGCCATACAGTTACTTTATTACTCCAATAAAGGAAATGTTTTGAGATTCTTCATTTTTATTAATTAAAACTCATCAGTCACTCACGTTAGATCTTAAGGACATAAGGTTTATCTTTTCATAATCTTTTCAATTTTTCTACGAATATAACAGTTAAACTTCTATTAGAAAACAACATTAGTAAGATGAGATATAAACAAAATTATAGTACAATTTGTAATTTTTCAAATCTTTGCTTTCAAGAGCAAACGGCAAAAAATGTGGTAACTCGCGTTACATTAAATTGGTAACTCGTGTTTCAATTAAATAATGAATACATTTCGAACAAAAAGTATAGTGTGGATCAATTTTAAATTGTTTGTATTCTCCTCTTGAGAACAGCCAGAGGAATATCATCATCCTCATCACTATAAACAACATTTTCATCTAATACTCTAATGCCGATCTTCAAGTCTGACGTAATGTTGCTTGTTTTTAAAGTACCGTTTTGATAATAAATTATATGAGCCTTAGATATGCCTGGAATTAAAGCAGCTTGATCAAAAATGGCATGAAGATTCATTTCTTTAGCAACATCTTCTATTTCTTTTGGAGTGACATTAATAACCTTCACTTTGGAACCCTCAGCAGCTTTGGCAAATTGTTCTGCATTAAACACAACTGCCTCTCTTCGCATAACCTTGTTTCGCACCAATCTTTTCAACGCGCCACCTATACCATCAACGGGACCTTTTCCATGTGATGTAGCAAAATAGTTCCATAATATGTTCTTTTCATTTCGTTGCTGAATGATTTTAATAGTTTCCACAATGTACCTCTTCTTAAATTGTGATGCAGGTCCATCTGACCAAATGTAGACTTTGGTAACGGATGCTGGCAATTCTCTTATTACCCGATCCATGTAAACTGCTACCGTTTCTTTATTGTGGTTTCGATTATCAGATACAATAACCATTGGATGCTGTGTGGCCATATACCAAGCCGATATCGTAAACAAAGTTACTTGTGGTTGAGCCCAATGAAAGCTTTGAATTTCGTCTTGTGCTACACATGTGAAATTTTCAGAAAAATCCACTTGCACCAAAGCAGCTGATGGATCGAAGTTAGTAGCCGCTATATTCTTCCTGTCATTCTGATATGAATCAGCTTGATGCCTTTTCACATAAAAATGTTCAACAAACGTTTTAGACATATCGATGATGTGTTTTCGCAATTCTGAAGCTGATCCTGAATGTAAAACTTTACACAATTTTCCTTCACTGTCTTGCCATACCAACCATGTGACTTCGGAATTATTGCAAGCACCTACATACTGTTCTAAGTTTGTATCTAAAGTGTCTTTACAAGCACCACAAGTAAATTTCCAACACTCTTTAGTAGGGTTTTCACACATGACGGACTTGAGAAAATCCTGGTTATAGCGAGGACATTCCGGTGAAATGGTATGCATGGCATTTAAAGCTAAAATGAAGTTTTCGTGGTATCTACATAGGCACACGTTATGAGGAAGTTGGCTACTTAGGAAAACATTTTTTGGTCTATATTCAGCAAACTTGCTCTTATCCACAACTTCCCCGTATTCCTTGACAAACAAAGCATGTGTTTCAGAAATGGAAGTACATAGATGTCTGATTTGGATTTTTTCTTTCGGTTTGCCTTGTTCGCGAACTTTAATAAAGTCTTTTAGTCCAGGGACTTGACGACTTATGTCCTCTCTTGTATAAAAATCTTTTATGGCTGTGACGACCTCGTTACTGAGTGATCTGCGATGTTGGTTAATGAGGTTTGAAGAATCGGATGCTTCATCTTTTTCTTCAACTTCTAACAATAGTTTCTTTAAAACAATCTGGCGTTTATTAGGACAGGTAGGTAACGATCTGCGGGCTCGTGCTGCTGCTTTTCCCAAAGATTGAACTGATGTATAAAGAGGAGAAACTTTTTTACTTGTATCACTTTCAAGTTTAGACTTTTTCATAGACCGACATTTTTTTACTCTTTCGTTAACTTTTTTCCTTATTTCGTTTTGTAACTGCTTTCTTTTTGAAGACGGCAAATTGGAAAGGGCGACTTTCTTTTTTGCCCTACTTTTTCTGCATATTTCTGCATGCTTTTTTTTATATTCATCATACACTCCTAGCTTTTTTAACTTTTCCCGTCGTCTTTTCATTTTTTCAGCACCGGATAAGCCCATACTTTCTAAAAGAAAATTGTTCGACTTTTTTACTTGCCCAACGTTACTTATATCACGCTTAACAAGTTTTAATATACGTATGCGGTAAATTCGCTGAATATGGCACTTTTTTATTTATAGGTTCAAATCAGTAACTCGCGTTTCAATGAAAACCCAAAAAAATATATCATTTGCGGAAAATTTATCTTCAATGTTACTGAACCATGCTTTGAAATGAATCTAGGCAACAGAAATATAAAATCTTAAAACACGATAAAAAAGTATTAAAACGGTATATTCCTTTTAATTATACTTTTAGGTAACTCGCGCTACAATTATTTCCAATACAATCTATTATTTACTTTTTTATTTAATACTGTTAAAGCTCGGTCAGCAAAATCGCAAGATAAGTAGTCAAATGCTAAATTAATACTTAAAATCAAAAATACTCACGGTTTGCTTGCTGGTTCCACAAAAACAGTTTACCACACCACGAGAATTTAATATGATTTAGGATCTTATTTTTTAGTTTAAATTTTAACTCCCGTCAAAGTGACAGTTCTTAAATTTTATTTGTAAAAACAAATGAATAAAGTAAAGTCGTTCCTTAGCAACAAGATACACAGCCTACTAAGCCATTTACAATAACTTGATAATTTTTTGATCATGTCCGCATTTTCATGGAATGTCCCTTAATGTGTTTTTCTTGTACCAGCTGACTTAATGTGTTTTACGTGTTATAATTTTGGTAGCAGGTGACTTATTTGCTGTGTTAAATAATAGTAATAACAACAAAAAAGTGATGTTTTAACATTATTTTATTGACACTCAAACAAAAATAAAACCGCTATAGTAAGTATATTACGACTAGAGTAAAACTTTAAAACATTTTCAGAAAGGACCTAAGTATCTAGAGTAGCAACATTATGGCTAAAAATCCTCTTGTTCTTCTTCATCTGAGTCATTTTCTTCTGGTTCAACAGTACTATCTTTAACAGAAGATGAACTTGGTAAATTTTTAAACCAAGTGTGAAGTGTTTGAGGAACTATATTTTTTTCACAGAGTTTTAGCAAATCTTTTTTTTTAGCAGCAGAGATTGGCAACTGTTTTGCATATAATTTGGGTATAACTATTGCGATTTCGGGTTTATTCTCCTTGCCTTTTCTATTGGTTATCCGTCTTATGAACCCAATATCAATTTTCTCAAATTCATCCTTAAATCCATATTTATATTGTAAAGTGTTCGGCAAATGTTTCTCATATTTGAAACATTTTACTTTAAGCCAGTTCACTGTATTTCCCTTACTATCTACTTTTTTATTGTTCACAGTCATTTGAACGATTTTCTTCAAATCCAAAAATTCGTTATATTGAATTTCTCGGGTTTGATAAGCAGGTTTATTGCGATTTTTTCCCATCCTGGCCATTTTAAAAACATTCTCGTATTCATGCACACTAAATATTTCGATATTCTGCTTGGCCGTTTCGATAGCACTGTGCATGGAGTCCACTTCCATATAGGAATGCCCACTTTCCATGAACTTTTGTTCAATTACTTGAAGGCTGGGGTGGTTTCTCACAAGATGTAATAATAAAGCGGTTATTTGAATATTTCTATTTTGTCCTCCACAAGTATCCGAGAAAATAGTTAAATGTGTTACATCATGGGATGAGTTTATATACATCGCTAAACAGGTGCCAATTTCACAGCTACCGCGCTTTCCATTGACTTCTGTCCAGAAGTAACAAAACGCTTCATTAGGTGGAGCAGCTTCGTATACAGTAAAGTTGTACAAGTTTAATTTACGCAGATAGTATAGCAAACTAACTTGGGATGTAGGAATTTGAAGGACACTTTGCATGCCACAAGACACAGATTTAAAAGTTTTATCATTGATAGCCTTCTCTTTATCTGCTTCTTTTTCTTGCATCGAAGTTTCTTTTCTTTCCAAATGCATCCTATAATTTATCTCCAGCGCATCTTTTTCATTTGCAGCTGCTTTTTCATATTCGCTGCAAGTAAGACACTGGTCCTTCTTTGGTTTAAAAAATGACATATTATATTGCTGGCAAAAAATACGTCTGTATGTTATAAGACTTACTCCAGGCTTGTTATTTTCTCTGACACTTTCCATAAATAAATTATGCATTTTTTTAATATTCAAAGTCGAATCCAGGTAAAGTCTTTTGGTTGATTTTCTTGTATAATGGCTCTCCATGACAAGAAAACTTTCAATGTGTTCCTTAACGCTTAAAATCACTTCGTCTGAAGTTTTATTACCAGGAGTTTTCTGTCCCCTTTTATCCTTTCGACAATACGCTCCGGTTTCACTTCTATTTTGAAACGCATTAACTATAGGTAAATTTGAGATACATAAAGTCTTGCAGAAAAAGTTTTGGCATACTTGAAATTTATTTTCACTTTTTGTAAAGAAATAAGATCTTGCACTGCTGCGCTGCTTGCTGTCTTCTCCTTTCCTAGGCCTGCGACTTTTTACTTCACATGACATTACATTTCTTAGTATAAAATCCCTTTGCCTCTCAAATGTCAGGTTCCAATATGTTTTACATAATAGTTGGCGCTCCTCTTCGGAAAAGTTGTTGTTGCACTTGTAACGACATTTTGAGCAATCAATAGTTTTAGGGATTTTAGGTGCTTGTATTTTGCCTTTTACACTTTTATAAGGTTTCCCTTGACTTCTCTTTTTCTTTTCCATATTTCGTTTCCAAGTTGAGGGCCTTGCTACATTCCACCTGTATCTTCTAAGTTCTTCTGATGACTCCATTTTGTTCAAATTTGTAACGGAATTTATCGTACCAATTGTCTTGTTCTTGTTGTTATGATCTTCAATTTCGTTTGAACCCTCACTTTCACTTTCCGATGACACATAATTTTTGTCTCTTATTGAGTCGTCAGAATCGTAGTCAAGGTTACTAGGTCCTGGTTCCGTATCCATGCTTGAGCTATATCTTGATAGGTTTTTTTTTTTCTAATGTCGAGATTCCGAACCTCTGGGTCGACTTCCATGACGTCGACTGTGTTGTCACTTTGACAATGTTCAGGATCAGATCCATCATTGTTACACAAATTAGACCTTAGTCCACCTGTAAATAATAACAAATAACGAATAAAAACCTTTTTTTTAATAATTTAAAGTTACCTTTGTATGGCGATTCGAACTCGCTTAAGTTTGTAACTATTTTAATATTTTCAATTCTCTCGTTCTCTTTTTTGTGCGCTTTATTTTTATCTGAACTTCCACTTCCATCTTCCAATGAATCCAATGGCACGTATTCCTCATCTCTTATTGAATTATCAGATTGATTGATAGATGATTTGCAGTCTGATTTCCCTACAAACAATGACAAGTTATCAATAAAGACTTACTTGAATTTATTCAATTTAATATTATTTCTCCGAATGACACTAAAAGCGGATTTTTAATAACGCATGACAGCCTCTGAAGTTGTATTTTTAATGCCTAGGCATTAAAAGTGCAACTATGTACAAAAGTACAACAAAGATGATCGTCGCGATGGAAGTCGACCCAGAGGTTCGCAATCTCGATATCCGAAAGAAAACCTATCAAGATATAGCTCAAGCATGGACACGGAACCAGGACCTCGTAACCTTGACTACAATTCTGACGACTCAATAAGAGACAAGGATTATGTGCCATCGGAAAGTGAAAGTGAGGGTTCAGACAAAATTGAAGATCATAACATTTGAACAAAATGGATTCATCAGAATAACTTAGAAGATACAGGTGGAATGTAGCAAGGCCCTCAACTTGAAAACGGAATATGGAAAAGAAAAAGAGGAGTCAAAGGAAACCTTATAAAAGTGCAAAATACAATCACCTAAAATCCCTAAAAATATTGATTGCTCAAAATGTCGTTACAAGTGCAACAACAACTTTTCCGAAGAGGAGCGCCAAGTATTATGTAAAACATATTGGGAACCTGACATTTAAGAGGCAAAGGGATTTTATACTACGCTGGCCCAGGAAAGGAGAAGACAGCAAGCAGCGCAGAAGTGCAAGATCTTATTTCTTTACAAAAAGTGAAAATAAATTTCAAGTATGCCAAATTTTTTTCTGCAAGACTTTATGTATCTCAAATTTACCTGTAAATGCGTTTCAAAATAGAAGTGAAACCGAAGAGTATTGTGGAAAAAATAAAAGGGGACAGAAAACTCCTGGTAATAAAACTTCAGACGAAGTGATTTTAAGCGTTAAGGAACACATTGAAAGTTTTCTTGTCATGGAGAACCATTATACAAGAAAATCAACCAAAAGACTATACCTGGATTCGACTTTGAATATTAAAAAAATGCATTAAAAGTACAATTTCAGAGCCGGTCATGCGTCATTAAAAAGCCGCTGTTGTTGTCATTCGGAGAAAATTGTTATTTGCATGAAACTGAAACAAATTCGGAGAAAAAATTACATGTTTCAGACGGTAGAAAAGCAGATTTAATGCCTAGTAAAACAAATAACTATTCTAGTAATTTTTACCTTGCTCATGATCATGAAGAACAACTGGTGTCAGTTGGAAATATGTTTTCCCAGTACTAACAGCGTTTACAGACGACGAGGCCGAAAATGTGTTTGTTTCTAAAAAAAATAAAAATATAAGTTTAAAAAAATCAAGAGAGAAAGTTCTTAACGAACAGTTAACTAAACCATGCCTACGTTTGACGAACTGTATCCACTACCTAAATGTTAAAAGAAACGTCAAAGAAAAAAGATTCGATTAGTTGCTATGGAATAAAGCCATCCCACAACCGAAAACCAGGTCGAATTGATTACAATAATACTCTATAACATCATTAAAAATAATGATAATAATAATAGGCTACTTACCAATATTATTAGCTTGTTTTAAAAGACCGAATATTTTATCGACACGTTTCATGGCTGCCTCACTTTAACAAATAACAAACAAAATTAGCGTCCGGAGGAACGGGAATTTTTTTACCCGATAAGACGCATGTTATAATATCCACTAAGTCGCCAAGGTCAGCAGCTTCGTTCACGAAAAATCCATTAAGTCACTTAGTGTATTTTTCCTGAACAAAATAACGCTATTATGGACTTAATTAATTTGAATTTTAGTTTAAAATAGGGTTCTAATTTTCGGAGGACTTAGTGTATTTTAATAGTATATAAAGTGAAAGAAATCCAGTCAAATGATGTAAATAAGTCAAA
Organism: Kuschelorhynchus macadamiae; assembly: GCA_030620095.1. Lineage (NCBI taxonomy): Eukaryota > Metazoa > Arthropoda > Insecta > Coleoptera > Curculionidae > Kuschelorhynchus > Kuschelorhynchus macadamiae. The sequence continues at coordinate 2,080,756 of JAUTXW010000521.1, read as the reverse complement.
AACAAAAAAAAATTACTTAGTGTGTTTTACTTGTAGACCGACGATATAAATGATGGTGTTCCACAAGGTTCTGTATTGAGCCCAATCCTATTTTTATTGTATGTAAATGACCTTGCCTTTCTAGATTTTCAAGGGACTTGCACTATTTTCGCAGATGATACAACTCTTCTTTGGAGGGGAACTGATCACCACACTTTAATAAATATCATTTGTAAGGATTTAGAGAGAGTGGAAGAATGGTGTACCTCTAATTATTTAAGTTTTAAGTGTACATTTAATAGCATAGATCTAAATAATATTCAAATAAAAAACCCATCTGTCACCAAATTTTTGGTTATTCATATTGATAATGAGTTAAAATTCCCACTCATGTAACACTACTTAGAAAAAGGTTGCTTCTGGGTGCTTCGCCGTGAGAGTAATTTCTAATGAGTTGGGTCCACACGCTGCAAAAATGGCATATTATTCTTTAATTGAATGTCACTTAAGGTATGGGATAGCTTTCTGGGGATACTGTAACCATCAACTGCTTAATTCAATCTTTGTTCTCCAAAAAAGGTCACTACACTACCTATGTAAAGCCAAATTTAGGGAACACTGTAAACCACTTTTCGTACGGGAAGAAATTTTAACTGTTATTTCCATTTTCATCTTGGAGACCTGTTGCTTGATGCACAAAAAATATAGCTATTTTTCTAGAAACAGTACATATACTACCCGAAACAGTTACAGAGTCCCTCTCCTGATACCCAAATCTGCCTTAACTAAAAACTCATCACTTACAATCACTTACCCATGTACCTGAAGTCAATTACTGTTGAAAAGTCCTTTCGAAGGACCCTTAAGAATATTCTTAAGCTAAAGGCATATTACAACCTGTAGGAATTTTAATTTTATCTATTTGTGACCTGACATTTGTTTTGTCTGGTTTTTACTGTCTATTATTTTATTAACATTATCATGTTTTGTATTTATATGTATATCTATTGTTTTATATTTTTGTACAGGGTGTTCCAGCGAGGACTGAACAGGGACCTATTTTCGACCTTCCTTGTATTTTGGAAAAATTCAAAATAGCCAATCGATGTATTTTTTTCTTGTAGAATCCAAAAATGTCATCGAAAAAATATTTAAACCAGAAACAAAAGAGTTATGCTATGCATCAGGTGTTTTTTAAATGGACTGTATCGTTTTTTATACGATTTTTGGAAAGAGTGATTTTTTTTATGTCCGTTCTGATTAAAAGATTTGATTTTGCGATAGCTGTTTATATTACATTTTAATGTTTTACAAACTAAAATTTTAGCTTCACCTGTTTAAAATATACGATAGGTTGGTATAGGTGATCAAGGTAAAATGACGTTTGAATGCTTTGTCAATAAAAATTGACATTATTTTAATTATTGTCGAAGTCTTCACCTAAAAAATATATATTTGACTCTGATCGAAATGAAATACTCTTTGGACGAGAGACTACAGATTGTTATGCTATTTTACAAGTGCCAAGAAAATGCAAGAGAAGCAAAAAGAAGATTTATTGCAAATTTTCATAGAAATATATCCATCAATACAATTCTAAGGATAAAAAACCTATTTGAGGAAAATAAAACTTTACATGATAGAAAAAGAAATATACAAAGAAGAAGAAATCGAGACCAGACCATTATAAATTATTTTCAAGTTAATCCAACCAAATCTATTTCGGATGCAGTTCGGGAAGTTCAGTACGGTGGCGGTGTAAGGCGCAGAAGAGTTACCCGAGGGACTGTTCACAGGACTCTGAAAATTCTTAAATTTAGGCCTTTTCGTATCCTTCCACTTCAGCACCTAACACTACCACCTAACTTTTAGAAAACGAAATTGAAAATTTTTTGGAAGACTTACCATTGGCAGAATATCAGAATTTAATTTGGCAACATGATGGGGCGCCTCCTCATGCCGTGCATGATGTGGTTCAATTTTTAAATCGGCGCCATAACGAATGGATAGGGCGAAATGGAACATATGCTTGGCCGCCCAATAGCCCCGACCTCTCAGTTTTGGATACATTTCTTTGGGGCCATTTGAAGAACGTCGTATACAGACAACGAAACGAAAATATTCAAGAGATCATGGGAAAAATTGTCGATGAAATAAACCGCCTTAACCAGGAAAATCATATTTTAACAGCAAGTTTAGAAAGGCTACAAAGGGGTTATCGATGTTGTTTTGAGAAAAACGGCGGTCACATTGAAAACTTATGTTATTAGCAGTTTTATTTTATTATTTAATAATTATTTTTTTTTTAGTTTTATTTTCCTCAAATAGGTTTTTTTATCCTTATAATTGTATTGATGGATATATTTCTATGAAAATTTGCAATAAATCTTCTTCTTGCTTCTCTTGCATTTTCTTGGCACTTGTAAAATAGCATAACAATCTGTAGTCTCTCGTCCAAAGAGTATTTCATTTCGATCAGAGTCAAATATATATTTTTTAGGTGAAGACTTCGACAATAATTAAAATAATGTCAATTTTTATTGACAAAGCATTCAAACGTCATTTTACCTTGATCACCTATACCAACCTATCGTATATTTTAAACAGGTGAAGCTAAAATTTTAGTTTGTAAAACATTAAAATGTAATATAAACAGCTATCGCACAATCAAATCTTTTAATCAGAACGGACATAAAAAAAATCACTCTTTCCAAAAATCGTATAAAAAACGATACATTCCATTTAAAAAACACCTGATGCATAGCGTAACTCTTTCGTTTGTGGTTCAAATATTTTTTCGATGACATTTTTGGATTCTACAAGAAAAAATACATCGATTGGCTATTTTGAATTTTTCCAAAATACAAGGAAGGTCGAAAATAGGTCCCTGTTCAGTCCTCGCTGGAACACCGTGTACATATTTTACTTTTATTAACATTTAGACCCATAAGATTACACATTCTTAATTTTAAGGTTGCTTTATCAATGAGAGTATTTCTCTTATGATAATAAAGCTTATATATAAATATATATATATATATATATATATATATATATATATATATATATATATATATATATATATATATATATATATATATATATATATATATATATCGATATGATGTCCTTCGCGTTAAGTATGTATGAATAGACATTTTGGTCATTTTTAAAGTGTACAAATTATCGTTACAAAAAGTTACAGAACAGAATGAGGAATCTGATTTCGTTGAAAAAATGGCCAATGAAGTTTTTTTTTAATGGAAGGAAGGACATAGCCGATGCACGCATCGGACAAGTGGTCCTTCTGAAACGTACACTACAGAATGCTAAACATTCTAAATGGTACGGATTCGTAAACAAGGTCAAAATAAAAAGTCAAAATCGAGAGACCCAATAAAAACAGTAACTACATCAAACATTTAAAATAGAGAAAAAAAAATTGATACACATTTACAGACAAAAAAAATTACAAAGGAATACATAAATCCATATGAATACGAAGTGTAAAAAACCTCACAAAAGCAATCCATTTAGCTGCCTTTTTAGCTGCAAAGTGCTAAGTCTAAAGATGTCATATTCTGCGAAATGACGATTGTAATTACACACTAGTCGGTCAATAAATGCGCCAGACCCATAATTTGTACGGTGGAATCTTTCAAAGAATAGCTGAGGTTGTCTTGTTCTCCTAATAGGAACCAAAAATGAGACCGACCCCAACAATATTTCACAATCAATGTCTCCATTTATTAGCTTGTGTAGAAAAACAAGAAGTGCCTTACGTCTCCGAAATCAAGGGTTTGAAGGCCGCATAGAAGAGCTCTAGTGTTATACGATAGATCCTGATAAGGAAAATTAAATTTATATAAGAGGTATTTCGCAAATCTATTTTGTACTTTTTTAACTCTATCGTTATGGCACTGGTATGATGGACTCCATATTGTTGAACAATACTCCAAAACACTCCGTACCAGTGAGTAATACAGACAGACAATTGCTTTGGTGTCCGTCACATGCCTTGTATTCCTTTTTATAAAGCCCAACAATCTAAAACCCTTGAGTACAATGCTGTCAATATGCAGATTAAATGTTAGTTTGTCATCAAAAATAACACCTAGGTCAGTGTAAGAACTAACAACCTCTAGTGTTACATCATTTATGAAGTAGGAGGAGAGAACAGGATTAATGCGTTTATGAAAACGGAGCACTTTACACTTGGATATGTTAAGATGGAGATAATTAGTGCTGCACCAGTTGACGAGCCTTCCAATGTCAGATTGCAGTGCATTTGAGTCAGTGTAAACGGGAGCAAAAAATTTTAAATCGTCTGCATACAAAAGACACTTGGACGCTCTAAAGCAAGATACTATGTCATTTATAAAAAGTAGAAAGAGCACTGGACCAATATGTGAACCCTGTGGGACACCCGATGTCACAATAACCTCCCTAGAAACTGAACCACAAATGTTGACCTGTTGTCGACGATTAAACAAATAAGATCTGATCCACTCCAAATAACTTCCAGAAAGACCAATTTGCTGCAATTTTAATAATAAAAGCTGATGACAAACACTATCAAAAGCCTTGGATATGTCCGTGTAAACAGCATCAATCTGTTGGCCAGCTTCGACAGATGTAATTAAGTAATTTTGGAACATCGCAAGATTTGTAGTAGTTGAGCGACCGCGATAAAAACCATGTTACATACTCGTAATGTAGTGTTTCAAAGACTCAAATAAATGATCAGTGATAATTGCCTCAAACAGCTTTGGGATATGTGAAAGCAAAGAGATACCTCTGTAGTTCTTTATATCGCTTTTATCACCGGATTTAAAGATCGGCATGAGTGTAGAAAATTTCCAAATATCAGGAAATGAACCTAGATTAAAAGATCTTTGAAAAATTACACATAGCGGTTGAGACAACGACTGACAGCACCTTTTCAAAAAGATAGTGGGAATTCCGTCAGGACCAGCCCTCTTAGAGACATCAAGGCCATCTATTTTAGTGCAGATTTCTGCCTCTGTAAAATAATATGTTGCTAGTAGTTTCCCTGAAGAACTTACGGGACTGATCTGACTAAAATCTAAAATTTCATGGTGTGAATAGCAGGACTGAAAATGGGCTGCAAAGGCATTAGCGATGTGATTTGAACCCATAATTTCTTCACCGTCATAATTCATAACACTAGGCATACCAGAGTCTCTTCTCAAGTTACGAACAAATGACCAAAAGTGCTTGATATTTTCCGGAATAAGTAATTCAGTTTGCGTGACATATGTAAGATAGCACATGTCAGTTCGAAACTTTACTTCACGTCGTATGTCCGAATAGGCCAGATAGTCAGCTTGTTGTTCAGTCCTTTTATACCTCTTATATAGGCGATTCTTTTGTCCAATAAGCCTTCTCAATGGGAGGTCAAACCATTTTGGGTACTTGCAGTCAACCATGGTTTTCTTGGGAACATGAATATCGATTCCCCGAAGCAAAACCTCATAGAAGGTTTCAACGATCCCGTTGATGTCAGGAGATGATAAGAAAGACCAATCCGATTGCTTATAAAAAAGATTGAGTTCATGGAAATTTGCCCGATGAAAATGATATACACTCACTTGATTGTAACTTTTTATTGGAGGAACATATTCAATTTTATACATCAATTCAATCGCAGGATGGTAAGGGTCAATATTTACTAGGGGTAAATCAGGAGATGAAATGCGAACATTAACAAAGTCATCAGCAAAAATCAAGTCTAAAGTTCTACCCATGTGATTGCATAAAGAATTAATTTGTTGCAATTCTAGAAAGTTCATTGACACAATAAGAGTTTCAGAGGCCAACGATGTTAAAGACCTTGGAACAAGGGTATCGTCTTCATAGATCCACTCCACTGAAGAAAGGTTAAAATCCCCAGAAATTAAAAATGTATGACTGTCAAAACTATTTCTCAGCGACTCGCAGGTATTGCAGAATGACTGATAATAGTCCAGGCTAGAATTGGGTGGGAAATATACGCATCCTAGGACTAATTTTGTGTCGCCAGCCTTCACCTGAACCCAAACATCGTCAAGTTAAAAGTGCCGAGGGGCTAAAGCGACACAAAGCAAATGTCATCTCAAAATATGCTTTATTGTCATAAGAGTAATCCTGTTGACAAAGCTGTAAAGAAACACGTTAAAAAGTTATAAAATTCAAACATCCAAGCAGATACAAGCAAACAAAAACAAATCAGCATCTAAGTCCAGGGGCGCACAGTGTGGTAAATCGGCCATGTAGTACGACATAATTATTCAAGCATTGTTTTAACGTTTTTTAAATTTAATATAATACTTTTTTAGGATAGGTAACAAAATGTTTTGCAAAAAAAATGTAAACAAGATGCGGGTTACTAAAATGGCTTCGGTTTTTAATAAAAATGTAATGTTTTGTGTAACTTAAAAACACAATTGATGTCAAAATGCATGAATCATTGCTTTAAACTTATTATTAACTAATAGCTATATGACGCATATAAAATTAAGATAGAATACGAGGTGTCTTGTCAAATATTGCTTTATTTAGGTTATGTAGAATTGTGAGTACAAAATATCATTGAGTTTCTATTCTATTCATTACATAAACAATAGAAGAACTTTTAGACTAAACAATATGTAACAGATAATGTTTTAGAAAAGCGCACTACGTATGCACCTGCACCCAAGCACTCCTTAATTTTTTTGATATTGGTAATAAAACATTCAAATAAAAATTAATTAGTTAGGTTAGGTTCGTGATAAATAAATTGTTTTTGTTATTTGCCATATACAATGAAGTCGATATTTTTTAGATATTGCACTTAATATATTTTTATATTTATTTTTGTATTTATTTTATATTTTATATATTGCACTTTATATATTTTTATAATTTTATGAAATTATCTTTACAAAAATGCCAATTACTGGCACTGAACTGGTAGCTTAGGAGATATCTTCGTTTAAGATTTATTTTTGTAAAGGTAGAAAAGTCGTTAAAATTTACCTAATTGATTAGTTTTTTATTTGAAATTTTCATTTCTAATATTAAAAGAATTGAAGGGAGTGTGGTTTTATAAAATTATATCTTAGTTATTTACCGAATTTTAAAAGTGTTATCATTTTGCTTGGAAATAATGTGGCATTATAACTGTTAATTTAGTTTTAACACGATGTGGCATGTAAAACTTCTACCGAGGGATAAAATATCCATATTTTTAAAATGGGTTCGCCATCTTGAACTTTAAAAAGATGACAGCTGTAATACAAAATTCCGAAATTCTGTACCTTAGTCTTTGCAAAATGTTTACCGTTATTACACTCGGACGATTATTTGCAAAGTTCTGGTCATATAAAAATCGTGCAGTTTTTTTTGGTGCATACAGTAGTAATTAAGGAGCCATAGTTAAAGCTATATAAATCCCGAATGGGCATCTATGAGCAGATAATTTTTTGGTTTTTGGTTAAAAGGGATCCTTTTTCTTATTTTCTATATAAAAATTAAACTAAACTTCAACAAACTTTTTTTTGCATGCTCTACAAGTTAAAAAAAACTACGTAAATATAGTAATACCTAAAAAGACCCAAATTTTCTGAGGTAAGGGCTTTAATATTTAAAAAGTTTTGATACCGTAGAAAAGTTTGATTATAAACAGTAGTCATGTAAGAAATTAGAAAAATATTTGCTATGTTTAGTATCATATTTTCTGTTTTGAAAATGATGTATAGAAACATGTTAATTTCAGATTTAAAATATTTACTAACTTTAAGGCTTCCCCTCCGAGAACTGTAATTATAATTTTGTTTCTCAATTGCATTTTTCTATTATTAACACTATCTTAAATATAGATTTTTAGAATATGTTAAGAATATTGCAAAATTACATTTGGGACTTATGTCGTGCTAGACGGCCGATTTAACTCACTGTGGGGCGTGCGGTGAAATTTTAAGAAAGGGAAGCGATTTTTAGAAACTTACCTATTTGTAATGTAATTCGATTCTTCAATCATTTTTTGCAAATTCGTCAATGACGTCGTCATAAAAACGTCTATGCTCCGACATATTTTGGAGAAATTTATTTTCAATAGACAACAGCGATGTATGCAAAAGTCTCTCCTGCCCCGTTGAATTTCTCACGAAATTTTGTATACGTTTAAGTGTTGAAAAATTGCTTTCTACTGATGAACTTGTGCCAGGTATTGTCCATACTGACTCACACAATTTCGACACTTCGGTGTAGGCATCTTCTAGCTCCTTGTCTTTTAAAAATTGCATTAGTTCCTTAGCGTTATTTTTTGCGCTAATGTCGTCAGTTTCGTAAATCACTTTTAGTTCAGATCGCAGTAACACTCGGTCGAAGAACTGGCCATAATGAAGAAGAAGAGATTTAAACGCATCTTCTGGAAAAGTTTTTCCTTTGAATGCATGCATGAAAATTGCAGAGCTCGAGGAATTTAAAATCATTTAAACCGTTAAATCTATAGTTTACTCACATGAGAGAAATTCCGGGTAAAGGGTATTTTCCGTTTTTTTTTCTCAAGCTGGCCATAGAATGCACTTGAGTGTTTTGATCCATTTGCGAAATCTGACATATCCTAAATTTTAATATTGGGACGTACTGTTTTTTTTTTAAATGTATTTCTCTGTTTTACTTACATTGAGTTATTGTTATAGGTAATGGAATATTTAGACGAATTTGAATCCAGGGTGAGTGATTTGCAGAGGATTACAAAAATACCAAAAGACGAAACCAATTCGGTTGTGAATAGTTGGAGTGACGTGTGCCAGAAATGTAAAAAGTTACGATCTAATTTAGAAAATGTAAAGAGCGCTCTAGAAAATAGTGGATCTTTAAACAGGTACGTTCAATATGAATTTTGCGTGTAGTCCAGTTAAACTGTGAAAAAAAGGGCGAAAAAGGAAATTTACTCTAAGCAGTAATTTTTTTTGGGTTCGGTAGATTTTGGGGGTATAGATTAAGGTCCGACTTTGCACCTGTCCAAGAGGTGGGGCAATACACTTAAAAAATGGTTTTTCTGGTCGTTTTTTAGCATTTTTTTTTTGCAGCTATTTTTGGTTGTATATGAGCAAAATCGGCTAACGACTTTTGATTAAGAATTTAAAAACGAAGAGTTTGAGCTCTTTTAGATGTAATTTGACCTATTTAAACTCGAGGAATCGGCTGTTTTTGGCCAATTTTTCTGTTTTTACCAAAAAAAAATCGCTTTTGCGAATAAATACGAAAATTTTACGCAAAACATGCTAAAATTACGATTTTTGGAGCCCCAATAGTCAAAATGGTTTTTAAAACCTTTGGATTATGATATGTTTTATACATTCATAGGAATATTTGCAAGTTTAAGAACGGTAACACTAAAAAAAATTTTTTATTTGTCAAGAAACGCGAAATTTTACGTAAAAACGCAAAGATTGAGCTTAAAATGACGGTTTCTCGGTCATAATAGTTAAAATTACTTCTGTAACGGCTCAAATCAAAGCTTAGGGTCTAAGAAACAAATTAGAACCAATAAGTTTCATAAACAATTTGGTCGAACAACATGGTTAGAGAAAAACAACTTTAAAGAAAATTCGTCTCGGTAAAATATGATTAATTTTCATATATTGAAATGGACATTAAATTGGTCAAAAATGGCTAGTTTTATGATTGGATCTACTAAAGTGTACCTTATTAAAGTTGATTTAATAGTTCATAGATGAAACAAAATTTTTATTAAAAAACGCTAGAGGTTTTGATAATAAAGTTATTTTTTTAAATACATTTTTAAGGGCGTTACCCCACCTCTTCCGCAGGTGCAAAGTCGGACCTTTAATCTAGGGATCCCAAGAAAAAAGTAATTTTTAGAGACTAATGTCTCTCACAATGGCGTAACTACAAATCACATTTTCGGCCCTTTGCAGTTTACAACGAAGGGTGCCCTATATACAGTGAGGGCCATTTTGGTGATGCATGTATTGGGATCAAGGAAACTATAAGAGATACAAAAATAAGTAAATGAGCAAAGTTTTACAGAATTTTATATTGGTAATTTAACTTTTTTGGTTTTCGAGATATTTTCAAAAAACTAAAAAGTGGCATTTTCTGTAAAGCCGTGTAACTTCTTTATTTGTATTTTGTTTCAAAATCTATGAACACTTTTTTTATAGTCATTTTACGACGAAGTTAGAATTTGGTTTTCTAGAATATTTAAATATCTATATATATATATATATATATATATATATATATATATATATATATATATATATATATATATATATATAGTCGATTAACTGAAAATATAAGATTGATTATGTATAAAGCAGTTAAACCAGGTAATATGAAAAACTCTTTTACGTCAATGGTGACGATTGTGTTTGTTAAAGATTCCACGGTTACTAAAATATGTTTCGTTAGTCCATATAATGACACTGCTAAAATTTACATTTTCCTGGCATTTGTTAATGTACCAGTTACAAAAGGTAAGTCTCCTTAGAAAATCTCCTTTAATGAGCCCTTGAACAATGGGCGGCTTGTATTGGTGGTACTTATTTTTCTTCAAAATCCCTCTAAGTGTTGTCCTAGGAATGTCTAGCTCTGTACTGCTTATTCTTGTCGATGAAGTTGGGTTTTCGGTAAAGTAATTTATAACTTGATTGTCAAGATTGTTATTGTCTGTTATACTTTTTAGGCCCTGACTGTTCAAAATTTTCACACGTTCTTAAATTAACCACAAGTTTTGAAAAATACCTTTGGTTTGGTTGTTGCTTCTCTGGGTAAGTATCAGCGTAATTATTTAAGGCTATAACCGCATTTCTATTGTTTTTAATATAACACTCCAGCATATCAAATTTATCTTCGTTGATATAACGCAAAGCCGTTTTCAAGAATTTAAAATTAACGATAACAGAAAATAACTAACAAGCTTTGAAACGTCAAAAAATCAAACAGTACAAAACAAAAAAATAATATTGTTACCATGGCGATCCAAAGCCTGCTAGGAATAAAATCGATTTTTGGACATTTTGATGGTTTTTCTTTCTGTAAACTTGTACATCATCATGTACCATAAGAAAAAATAAGGTTGGTGATGGTGCAGAATAACCGAAACGTCGTAATTAAAATCTAATGCAATAACCGTTTTCTACACAAAAAATGTCTATGAAAAAGTGTTCATTGATTTTAACACAAAATATAAATAAAGAAGTTACGGGGCTTTACAGAAAATGCCACTTTTTAGTTTTTTCAAAATATCTCGAAAACCAAAAAACATATATATATATATATATATATATATATATATATATATATATGTTTATTTTTAATTCTTCACGGATGGAAAAATACAATGTGTTTTCATTCCGGGTATACATCCGTTCACTACTGTCGTTCTGAAAAGAACAGTTTTGCTGACGTTTCGCCAAAATCACGTTTGGCAATTTCGAAGCATTCTTTCTCGCGTCCGAATAGAGACTGAGGTGTTGGTGACTGCGACGCTTCCTTTTATACCCCCACTCGGGGCCGAAGCTTATATCTGCCCAGGCGTTGGTCGTTATTTATGTTTTCCGGATGGTGCTGTTGTTGCGCTAATTGCGTTTAAGTTTTTGCGATTTTAGATTTGTCGATTATTGTCTTCAATTTCTATGGCTTCTCGGATTATTTTGGTCTTATAATGTTCTATATTGGCAATCTCCCTACACCCATCGAAATTTATTTTATGGCCGGTTTCCTGATGATGTAGGAATAAAGCTGAGGTTGTTTGTTTATTTCTGATGCTGAGTTTATGCTCTTCCACTCTTGCTGATATTCGCCTGTTAGTTTGCCCCACGTACAACTTTTCACAGTCCTGGCACGAAATACTGTATACTCCGTGGTTTTCCAATTTGATTTTATCTTTTGGGTTTCCAAGTAGTTTACCTATAGTTGTTTGTGGCTTGTGTATTGTTTGTATGTTGTGTTTCCTAAGAATTCTTCCGATTCTGTCTGTTGTGCTAATATATATATTTATATATATATATATATATATATATATATATATATATATAATATATATATATATATATATATATACAGTGTGTATCAGCCAAATGAAATAAATTCGATAATAAATAAATGGGGGCGTGTTCGGAAAAACGCTTGGACCCGTCGATTGGTATTTTTAGTTGCTCATTTTCTCCAATAAAAACTTTTTATACAGGGTGTGTCCTGTAACAGTGGTCAATGCCAACTTTCTTATTTCAAATGCAACACCCCGGATATTATTTAATTTTTGGATTCTTTAGGAGATTCTAAACATATTTTATGTTCAATGTCCTATACCTATCTTCAACTATTTCGGCAATATTAAGTGTTTTCAAATTTATTTTTATTTTATTTATTTCGAATTTATTATTATTCATGAAAGTGGCTCTGGTTACTGAACTATTTATTTGATTACAAAAATTCGCTACAACACACTCAATACTTATTTAACATTTAGGTCTTCATATTAAGAATGTAAGCAAAAACCATTTTAGCGTTCCTTTTTATTGATATGGAACAAAAAGAGCTAGTTTTGTTTACTTTTAAGTTTTGTTTACTTTTTACTGACAACTACTTACAGTAGTTGTCAGTGTCAGTGTCATAGTCTTTTGAATTTCGTTAACTGCATAATACCTAATATCAGAAAAATGGTTCATTTAACAGAAATGCATAAAATAACAATTCTACAAATGATTGGTTATGGAGATAACACACGAACACAAGTGGAAGTTGCTCGCTTATTTCATGAAAAATTTCCAAATTTGCCGCATATATCCCAAGGGACAATTAGTAAAATAGAAAAGCAGTTTCGCGAGCTTGGACATGTGAGGCAGATAAAAAAAGCACCTGCCAATTCAATAAATGATGATACTAAATTGGATATTATGCTTGAGTTTGAGGAAAACCCACATATTTCTAGTCGACAAGCCGCCGCAATGTTCGATATTAGCCATTCGTCGATTATTCGAACATTAAAAGAAAATAAAATGCATCCCTATAAAGTGATACCAACTCAGGAGCTCATGGAAGACGATTATGATAGGAGAACTTATTTTTGTGAACAAATGATGGCTATGTTAGATAACAATGTTATTCTATTAGAACATGTTTTGTTTTCGGATGAGTGCACCTTTACACTTCACGTTCATGTAAATCGTCAAAATTGCCGCTATTGGTCTAGGGAAAATCCTCACTGGATCAGCGAAGAACATACTCAATATCCTGAAAAGGTTAATGTTTGGACAGGAATTGTTAGGGATCATATCATAGGCCCCTTTTTCATTGACGGCAATTTGAATGGCGATAATTATTTAGCACTGCTCCAAAATAATGTCGTGCCAACTTTGACAAATTTGTATCCGGATCCAGCAAACCCACAAGTTCCAGCGAATATGATATGGTTTCAGCAAGATGGAGCACCGCCCCATTACCAAATTAATGTCCGGCAGTACCTCAACGGAATATTTCCAAATCGGTGGATAGGGAGACGAGGATCGATAGAATGGCCAGCGCGATCCCCTGATCTGATGCCATTAGGCTTTTTCTTATGGGGACATATTAAAAATATTGTATACAAAACTAAACCCCTCGACTTAGCTGACTTAAGAAGACGAATAACGCTTGCGATTAGATCGGTCACGCCTGAGATGCTAAATAACGTTAGAAGAAATTTCTATTTAAGATTAGGAATTTGCCAAGACGTTCGCGGCGAGCATATTCAACAGTTCCTAAATTAACTTTTTACTTTTGTTTATACATTATGAAGAAATAAATAATTTTATTTTTTTAATCTTAATTTTTGCAATAAATTTGAAAACACTTAATATTGCCGAAATAGTTGAAGATAGGTATAGGACATTGAACGTAAAATATGTTTAGAATCTCCTAAAGAATCCAAAAATTAAATAATATCCGGGGTGTTGCATTTGAAATAAGAAAGTTGGCATTGACCACTGTTACAGGACACACCCTGTATAAAAAGTTTTTATTGGAGAAAATGAGCAACTAAAAATACCAATCGACGGGTCCAAGCGTTTTTCCGAACACGCCCCCATTTATTTATTATCGAATTTATTCCATTTGGCTGATACACACTGTATATATATATACAATGTGTCCCAAATTTGGCTTACATGCATTGCTATCTCGTAAACCGCTATAGCTACAGGGTGGGTTAAACTAGGAAAGTTTTAGAGAATTTTATTACAAATTTGATGACGTTTTGAAGCTTAGGATATCTTTTGTGGTTTTCAAGATAATTGGGAAAAATCAAAATGGTGCATTTTCAACTTTTGCCCGTAGCTTCTAAACGACTCGTATTATGGTTTTATGGTTTATACATTATTAGGGCACTTTTATTAGAGGAACATTATGCAGGTAAAACGAAGTTTCTAGCTTCAATTGTTTTTGAGATATTGGCATCAACTTTTTATTTTCTTACCGACGCCATATTGGATTATTGTATTTTTGGAAAGATCTTTTTAAGAGCTTTTCAATGATGTATAACAAGGTAAGATTATTATTTTTCTTGAGCTCTAAAAACCAAAATAATTGTTTTTTTTTAAGTAGGCTTTGATTAATCATGGCGGCCATAATGAAACAAAAGAATGCCGCATGTCAACAATCATTTTGTGTTCCTGAATAGTACTTGTTATCATTTTCTCATTGTGCCGAGTTTTTACAAAGTTTATTTGAGTTTCTTATACTACTTAAAATGGAGGGTAATTATTATAACGAAGAGAATTTGGATATGATAGAACTTTATTTTAAAGCAAATAGAAATACACAAGCAGCTGCGCGTTCATACGAAGAACAATTTCCAGACCGACATCAACCAAGCCAAAGGCATTTCAGATTTCTAATTGTAAACTTGTTAGCTTATGGGTAAAAATATTAATTCAACCATCGATGTTTCAGATTTTCAACTAAGATATTATACTAACAGTGTATACCTAGTGACTAAAATGTAACTATCACACTATTGAAAATACCTAAACTAAATTTAAATTAACACATAAAAAAAATATAAGTTACACCACATGCCTCCCTCCATTTTCCACACATTTTTGACATTTCTCCAATACCTTCCGTGTAACCCTTCTTAAGGTGTTCCTGTTAATATTAGCAAAAACATCTCGGACTCTGTCTTCTAGCTCTCTGAGACTTTCTGGCGGAGAAAATTCGTAGACCTCATTTTTTGCGTATCCCCATAAATAAAAATCGGGAGGAGTAATATCCGGTGACCTTGCCGGCCAAGCAACAGGGCCATTATTAGCGATAATATTTTCCCCGAAAGTATTTCTGAGGACCGCCATCACCTCTCTGGTACCGTGAGCCAGACAGCCATCTTGTTGGAACCAAATATTTTGCAGGTCGTTTGGGGGAACAGAATTTATAACTTCTGGAATAATTTGTTCCCGTTATAGTTGCAAATATCTGTTACCCGATAAATTTTCTTGGAAAATGAACGGCCCAATCAAACGGTTATCTAAAATACAAATTGTTATGAGTGATTTAAAGCAGAAGTGCATTGTTTGGAATTACCTATAATGCCACACCACACATTGAACCCAAATTTTGTTTGTAAACGTCTTTCTTCTAAATTATGAGGATTCTCGGTGCCCCAGTAATGAGAATTATGTTTATTGAAAATTCCACAGTTTGTAAATCGTGTTTCATCTGTCCAAAGTACTTTAGAATGAAAGTTGGGTATTTGCTGGCATTTGTTGATGAACCATTCACTAAACGTGATTCTTCTAGCAAAATCATTTACCTGAAGACCCTGTACAATAGTAGGTTTATAGGGATGAAAGTGAAGTTTTTTCAAGACTCGTTGGACGGTTGATTTGGGAATTGCCGTTTGTTCTTCAATCTTTCTTACTGAGGTTGTTGGGTTGTCCCTGACACTTTCTATTATAGCTGCGTTTCTTGCTTCATTATCTATTGAATAGGTCTTTGGTTTCGGTTTCAAAAAAAAACCGTAGGCTAACAGGTTAACAATTAGAAATCTGAAATGCCTTTGGCTTGGTTGATGTCGGTCTGGAAATTGTTCTTCGTATGAACGCGCAGCTGCTTGTGTATTTCTATTTGCTTTAAAATAAAGTTCTATCATATCCAAATTCTCTTCGTTGGAATAATTACCCTCCATTTTAAGTAGTATAAGAAACTCAAATAAACTTTGTAAAAACTCGGCACAATGAGAAAATGATAACAAGTACTATTCAGGAACACAAAATGATTGTTGACATGCGGCATTCATTTGTTTCATTATGGCCGCCATGCGTAATCAAAGCCTACTTAAAAAAAAACAATTATTTTGGTTTTTAGAGCTCAAGAAAAATAATAATCTTACCTTGTTATACATCATTGGAAAGCTCTTAAAAAGATCTTTCCAAAAATACAATAATCCAATATGGCGTCGGTAAGAAAATAAAAAGTTGATGCCAATATCTCAAAAACAATTAAAGCTAGAAACTTCGTTTTACCTGCATAATGTTCCTCTAATAAAAGTGCCCTAATAATGTATAAACCATAAAACCATAATACGAGTCGTTTAGAAGCTACGGGCAAAAGTTGAAAATGCACCATTTTGATTTTTCCCAATTATCTTGAAAACCACAAAAGATATCCTAAACTTCAAAACGTCATCAAATTTGTAATAAAATTCTCTAAAACTTTCCTAATTTAACCCACCCTGTAGCTATAGCGGTTTACGAGATAGCAATGCATGTAAGCCAAATTTGGGACACATTGTATATATATATGCTGAAGTGGCTGAGCGAAATCCCAATGAATTTATTGGAGATATTGTTTTTCAACACATTATTTTCGGGATGTTAGAAATTACTTAGACGATGCTTATCCTGATCGATGTTGTTGGGGTTGGCCGTCGCGATTTAATAGAATGGCCGTCGCGGTCCAATAGAATGGCCTGCGCGATCGCCGGATATTATCCCTCTAAATTTCTTTCTTTGGGATTATATTAGATAGTTTCATTGTAGAATCGTGACCGTAGGTAATGGAATTACGCTTAGACCTTTCAAAATGTGAGGGAAGAATTTGTGAATCAGAGACAGATTTTTAAAATTTAGTAAATTAATGTTTTATTTATTAGTTCTGAATTTAGCTATTTTAGGACAGTACTTATTTTTTATTTATTTGTAGCAACATAACAATAGTTTTTCGCATTAAATGCAAGGTATTTCATTAATAATTTTAGACGTTTAGAGAAATTTAGCAGCACTGATTGTTATAACTACGTTCTATGTAGAATGGTAATAAATTTATATTAATTTTTTTGAATCATTTGAACTATTGGTCATCTGAAATTCTCCTTCTTAATTAAAACTGACCAGTTTAGTGCGAAAAATGCAGTACAAAGTCTATATACTTTTATTTAAATTTTCAAAATGCCTTTTCAGTAAATATTTATACGGTATACACATTTGTCCATAGATTAGATATGTTAAATCGTAATTGCCTAGTTTATTTTTATTAAAAAAAAAACTGTTTCCGCCCGGGATCGAACCGGGGACCTTGTGCGTGTGAAGCACACGTGATAACCACTACACTACGGAAACTTATTTATATTATTGCGATATGTTGATTATCATTACGAATGGACATTTTTGTATTATCTACAGTAATGTTTGAAATATTTTGAGAAGTGTTGGATTGATTTTGCGTCCGTTTTGTAGGCAATTCTCCTAATTTTAATTCAAAATTTAAATTATATTGACTAATAATATCTTTAATATATTAAAACTAGCACTGACACTATTCTGTGTTCTTGTGATTATATTTTTATTTGTACCCCCTTACAAAAAACAAAAAGGTAGTTGGATGAACGAATCAAAGTATTTGCGATTGGATCAAATTTGGTCTCATTCTTTATTGTTCTTAATGCTTTATTTCGTTTCGTAAGTGCTTTCTTAGTTTCACATTTTCTTTATTTTTAATTTCAAGTCAGCCCCCAAAGTTTTTTGATTGACCCAAACTTTTTTGACTGAGAAATGATGTATTGATTTGCTTAGTTTTGATAATTGCACAGGTCAAATGATCCATATTTTTTCTACAACACTTAGATGTACATTTTGTTTATCATAGGTCAAGGAATTGGGTAAATTCTACTTTAAAAAGAAAATCCTTAAATGTTCGTTTTTAAAGAAAACTGTCACTTTCCAGTGGTCTATTTAAGGGGGGGTCACTTTTATTTAAGGAAAATGAAAGAAATAGTATAAAATAAGGATATTTTCATCGAGGTTGGCTCGTACAATCCCCCCCAAAGCCAGTTTTATTTAAAACTAATAAAAGGAAATGACCTTTTTTTGTTGTTCAAATTATTCACAACTTGAAAACTTTTTTTTTGGTTGTTAGAATTGGTTAGAGCAAATTTCACGGATCCTTCTCAAATTTTGTAAAATTTTAACATATATTTCATGCAAAATTTTGTTGAACTCAATTATAATACATAATACAATAGGTTAATTTTGTCAAACATGGTATCGGAGAAGAAGAAAGTAACTCTTCGGTGTATGAGATTCAAAAGTGATGTTATTTGTATTTTCTACTTTATATGGGATATCGGGTAGATACATAGATATATAATGTGGTTTCTTTGAACTCTCTTATAGTGAAAATAAATATAAGGAAAGTTTTAAGATCACTTGTTGCATTTGTGTAGTACCTCCCAAGTAGCACAAATTAGCTGAAAACTTTTTTGCCTAAAAGTTAGCTATAAAAGACACATAAAAACCAGAAATTTGTCAAATTTTGGCAAATGCTTCTTGGTTTGTTTTGTATCAATGAAAGTTCGCTTCAAATTAAATTTTTTGGCTCTAGCCGTTTTTAATGTAAATAGGCTATAGCATAATTATTTGGCCAAAAAATATCTTTTATGGGGTAATTAAACCTCCATCGTTTTTTTTTATATTGGTTGGCCAAAAAGTAGAAATATCTGTCAATTTTGTTGCCACAACGTAACTGGATATATTCTAGCAAGTATTGAAGTTAAATAATAGTAAGAATAGCTGTTTAAAATGCCAAAATATTACATTTTTAATCAATAGAAATCGAGGTCAGAGTATTGTCAATAAATAGGCATTTTTTTTTCAAATGCCAACCAAACATATTTTCGCAAGTATTTAAGTTTAATTATGGTAATAATGGCTATATAAGAATGCCAGATGATGACATTTTAAGACAACAAAATTTGATAGGAAAAACATGGCTTTTATTATCATATTTTTGTTTGAAAATGACATTAAAATTGGATAGTTTATTTGGCTTTTTTTTGCTATATTATTGCTAATTCAAATTTACGTTTATAAAACTATACTTAAACCAAACTGAAGATTTATTTAGAAAAACGAAGTATGAATTATTTACCATTCAAAATGTCTAATAAAAAGTAGGCATTTTTATTGGTAAAATTTTAGTAAATGTTGCTACATTTACACATTTTTGCTAATTGATAAATATTTGCTTACAAAGTGACCAATTTCAAGGAATATTTGCTTAAAAAATAGCCCAAAGCTTTTTATGATCGGCCATGATTGAAATTAAAATTAAATTAATTTCCTAGCAGCTATTACTTGACCACTTAAACAAAAAACATATTCTTTCTACCTATAAAAACGTATTTTCATACATGTTTTTTACATTATGGACTCTTTAATCAATTTTCTTAGTAAAATACACTTCCAAGCTAATAAAAAATATTTGTAGAAAACGAAATTTTTAGTTTCAAGAAGGGGCGCATGTTTTACATGCCTATTTTAGATTATTTTAACAGTAAAAGTTCCTACGCAAGTAATTTTTATCCCTACCAACCGTCAAACATCATAAAATATTTTGCACAATCAGTCATAGTGTATTTCTATAAAACCGAGATTTGTTATCTTTGCATTTCCTCTTGGCTCATAAATTCTTACCCTGATTGACTCTGTTAATACTATTATTACTATTTCTACATAATTTGACACAATTGATGATTTATCATATAAATGAAGAAAAGGCAAAAAATGAGGAATTATTTAGCTAAATTTCTGAGAAATGTTACTCAAATTTCGATTTCGGCTAAAAAAGAAGTCAGAATACAGCTAAAAAAGCTCGATTTAAAGTCAAAAACTAGCTAATAAAACCAACCATAAAATCAAAAGATAGGGTCGTGTTATTGCCTATTGGCCATTTTGGCCCTGTTATAGCCAAATTATTATTCCCCACTTTAGCAATATTTCCGTCTTTATACTGTAATAGAACTGTTATTTTGGCTAGCAATGGTAGCTAATTAGCCAGGGATATTAGCCAATATCACAGCATTTTAGCCCATGTATGATTATATGTACAACTTGAGCGTGTTAATTGTAGAAATTTACGGATTTTTCAGCGCCGGGTAGACTTAGTTAAACTTTTTTTTATGTTTGCAGGTCCGATTCTCACATAGACCAAAGACCGGTATATTTGGGTACCGAGTACCTAACGCAAGTGGAAAATCTACGGGCTGCCTACAGATGCGCTTTGGCTTCCTGCAAAGAACGACACCAGGAATCTGACATCGAACAGCTGCAACAGCTGTGCGAGAAGGTTTTGAGCTCAATGGAACAGTGGCATAGAAGGTATATAAAAATATACTGGGTGTAAATAACTTCATGTCTTTCAGTGATCTTTTCCAATTTTACCGGTGAAAATAAAATACTGCGAAAAGCCTAACATTACCAGTGTAGTTTATCCCGCCCACTTTAACTTTAACAACCAATAACGGATAATATCCGGCTATAGTCGAATGCGGTCTTATCGTGCAGGTCCAAAGTGCAAGAAAACTATAGATTTATTTTGCAAAAATATTATACACTTTTGTTAAAAGCACAAGATAATTAGTTATTACTTCCCTCGTGACATTTTTTCAGATCATTACGTTTAAGGGTCCCTACATGCCGGAAAACATATTTTCTCAATTCCGTCTGTCTGTAAGTATGTCGGTCCGTCAGTTTGTCTGTTCGCGGCATAGCTACTTATCCGATTTCTTCAAATTTCACTCTAAACTCGGGGATAACAAAAAATACAGGCTTTATATATATATATATATATATATATATATATATATATATATATATTATATATATATATATATATATATATATATATATATATATATATATATATATATATATATATATATATATATATATATATATATATATATATATATATATATATATATATATATATATATATATATATATATATATATATATATATATATATATATATATATATATATATATATATATATATATATATATATATATATATATATATATATATATATATATATATATATATATATATATATATATATATATATGTACATATATATGTATATATATATATATATATATATATATATATATATATATATATATATATATATATATATATATGTAGGAATTCTCTCGGGTATTTGGTTCTATGTAATATAGAGAAACACTATACTAGTTTCATAATTGTTTTAATTGCTGACGTTTCGGCCACTTCGGCCTTTTTCAAAGCATCTTGTAAACTAAAAGTAGGAAAAAATTTTTTTTCTTATACATCTGTCAATTAATGTTTAAAAAATAATAAAATGGCTTACCTAAAACAGAAACATAGAAGTTTTACAACACAAAAGACATACTGTAATTTGGACAACACAAATTGTTAAAACTTAAAACTTAGCATCATGTTTATTTACATTTTAAATGAGGATTCGTAACCTCACTTCCTAAAGATGATATTTTTAAATTTTAGTGAGAAAGATGATTTATTTATTTATTAACAGTTCAATATAAAACCTTATCAGACCAGAAGTGGTCCAGTGGTCGAGGGCTCCACCACGCAGTCACCCACACCCGGGTTCAAATCCCAGGAGAGTGATTTTACCTATTTTTATATATCAAATTTTGTCCTATAATAAATAAAAAAATTTACTTATTTTAAACACGCTTTAAAATTTTATTTATTGCCTACAAAATTACAAATATACTAAAAAAGTAAGCAAAAAATGGTGTCAAATCTAATAAAAAAAATTTAAATTGAAATTCACTGGCTAATATCCAGGAGCCAGTGGCTCTGAGCTCTGAGAATCGGTATAAGGAATGTACAGAAACTTGTGCATGAAAAAAAAACATAATTTACTTCCGAAGAAGATTAAGAAATGTACACGAAAAAGTCCAAAGGCAAAAGACTTAAGTTACAATGCAAAAATGGATATTCATAGTGCAATTTATGATTTATACACGTCAAAGACTAATATAATCCTTCAGAAACTTTTTAATATTATAGACTAAAAAATATCATCACTTAAAAAGTCCTCATCTTCTGAGTCGTCCTCAAATAGCGCAATGATCATTGGTGCTATTTCGACATCTAGAACTCGTTCTCGATTCCACCAATCCCATATTAATTTCTCCGTATGTTCCACAGATTTCTTCCAGTACTCCGGCGTAATATAATTTAATGAATCTTGCCAAACAATTTGCACTTCATCTGATGTAAGACCATCGTTCACGTGTTTTTCGTAATATGATTTTGCCCCAGCCCTTATTAATTCTATTGCGTTAAACTGGCAATGGTATGGCGGCAGTCGTAAAACCTCATGTCCATTTTCCCATAATATTTCATCTACGGCATATATTGTTGGTTTTTAATAGATTTTGCCATTAAAAGAAGTTTTAGTTTCAGAATATTGGGTAAAGGATTTTGTTTTTGTTTTATTAGCCAGTCATAAATACCACTTTTCTTCCAGGATGAAGTAGGTTGTTTATTTAAGATTCTTGAGTGATAAGATGCATTGTCCAGAGCGATTAAAGATGGAACATCTAAATTTGGAATCAGTTGTTCTTTTAACCACTTTTCAAACAGTTCATAGTTCATATTATCATGGTTGTCCATACTTTTGGATGTTGAAGAAAACAGTAAACTTGCATCTGGAAGAAATCCTGTTGAAGAACCTGCATGCAAAATGATGAACCGTTTTTCCGTCCCACATCCCTTTTTTCTCTTGAGACTTTTTACAGACTCGTCTTGCCAAGATTTCGAACCAATTCCATTAGAAAATATCCAAGTCCCGTCTAAAAATACCAGTTTTCTAAATTTTGAATTAACATTTTACGTGTATTTCTTTAAAAACTGGATACGGTGACTTGCTATATGTGGCAACTCGCATAAAAATCTTTGATTACATTCCTTTTTATATCGAAAACCCAACATTTGTATTAATTTTGACAACGATTTTAGTCCAATTTCCAATATGCCTCGATTTTTTAAAGCTTCTTTTAAAACTTGAAGGGTTATATTAGTTTTTTATGTGTATAAATCGTAAATTGCATTACGAACATCCATTTTCACATCGTAACTTTAGTCTTCTGTCTTTGGCTTTTTTCGTGTACATTTCTTAATCTTCTTCGGTAGTAAATTATGCTTTTTTTTATGCACAATTTTCTGCACAGTCCTTATACCGATTCCCAGAGCTTTTGCTGCTGTCTCCTGGATATTAGACGGTGAATTTTCTTTTTCGTAATATTTTATTAAATTTAATACCATTTCGCTTGTGGATGCAAAAAGCCAGAAAATTGTTTTCTATTACTCATTTTGTCACTGACTTGTCAATCTGACTTTGAAGTGACATCGCTCAAAGATTTATTATATGTTTATCCTCTTTTTTCATATGAAAATATCATAGGTCTATCTAATTCATTTTCCGGATTTTATGCGGAGGATATGATTACGCGTAATAAAAGAAAAACAAACTTAAAAAGTTTGTCGTTGATAAATCGTATGACCCGCACGATAACACTGCTTTTGACTATATCCCGCGATATGATCATAAGTACCGGACGCCTATCCTATAATATAATAAATTAATAAAAAATAAACATTAACACTAACATACATTAACAACTAATAATAAAATAAATTAAACCGACTCTGTGTTTTGTTCTCGCGATAAAGAATATAAAGAAATAAACCAATATAAAGAAAATAAGTGTATAATAAACTTGACCGGAAAATTTTACAATTTTACTGGCAAATTAAACTAGCAAAAGAAATATTGCGTTGTATACCTAGTAGGAAAGGTTGAATATTCTCAGACGACCATAAAGTCCGGGAGTGTAGCTTTTCCTACAAGGTATACATACTATTTTTCCGAAAACCGAAAACTGTTGAAAGGACATAAATTATTACAATCAACTTGTTAACATTTTGTTAGTAAGCATTATTAATTTTACTCACAAATAAAGGATGCCGTGAAATATTTGTTTTGTAACTATGGAAACCAAGCTATATTGAATTGTAAGCTTGACATTTTTTTAATATACTGAATAGCTGAAAAGATACATAATACATTCATGGACAAAATTATCGAATATTTTTTTATGATCAAAACTATTTGAAAATTAATTTTACAATTGCGACGTAAACCTAAACATACTGATATTATTTATTTAGTAGATGGATATATTCGATTGTTTTGAAAAATAAGGCCATTTGATCCTAATTAAAAGCGTTTGCTGTCACTAGTGCATTTTATCTTTCTTAAAAAAGTATTAAAATTTTAGTGAATTAAATTTTTCTGAAGAAATTAAGAAACTTATAGTGATTTGGAATTCGATCCACTTTTTGAAATAACAGTATGCCGGCAGTTAGGCGCTGCATTGAAGCTGAAGCAGTCCAAATTTTAACCCTTTCTACTGAAGGATATAAGCAAAAAAATATTGCAACCTACAGTGTCAAAAATTTCAAGTAGTTACTACGAGACACTGGAAATTCCCGACGAAGGCCTGGTCAAGGGCGCAAAAGGTGTACAACACCAGTTGATGATCGTTTTTTTGATCCTCCATTCATCCTCCATTCTTCCACGCATCTTAAAATTGAGCTACTGAATGTGATACAAATTAATGTTAATTCAAAAATAGTTAGGTGAAGTTTGAAAGAAGCAAGTTCAAATACAAAAAGGCCTGCGAAAGTTTCACGTCTACAGAAGAGTTGCAACCGCATACAAACCGTTAGTTTTAGAGATGGCCGAATACTACTTTGGGAAAGTATTAGTTTTGAAGGAAGTACAGAACTCGTGGAAATGTCGGTCATATTGGATATGACAGATTCGTATTAATGCACGATAAGGCTTGTCCTTATGTAGCTGGTATAGTGAACGCTTACCTCGAAGAGGTTCGTATTGAAAGATTAGACTGACCGCCATATAGCCCGGGTATGCGAGCTAAAACGCCGCATGCTATGAAAAAATCCCGTTCCAACTACAAAGGCAGAGCTTAAGATTGCAGCGCAAGAGGAATGGAATGGCATTCTTAACGAAAACATCTAAAATCTAATTTGTAGCAAGCCAAAGATGCAAGCAGTAATAAGAGCTCGTGGGGAGAACTCGTTACTGACTACACTGTTATTTTATTCAAATGACTTGTATCTGCCAACCCCCTAGCATTCAGTTCCAAGTTAATAATTTGTTTACCATTCTTTTCCAATAAAATCTTAAATTGTTCTCGTTGGCATCGCAAAATAAATTGTTGTTTATAGTATGAAGTCCTTTAGCGACGTAAATCATCAGGTTTTGTATATTTTTTAAGAAATTTGTCCATGAGTGCAGTATTTCCTTACAGTTCAAAAATAAATATTTTCCAACATTCTTTTTCCGTTGCCTGACATTGACTAGTTGCAGGGAAATATTGACTTTTTCTTTCAAAATTTTCAACATAAGTCAACATTATTTAGCATTTTAGTAATTTTTTTCATGCCTATTTGAACACTGTATAATGTTTTATATGTTTTGAATTGAAAGGAGAGAATGCGACAAATATGATTATGTTAATACAAGAGAAAGTTAAAAATTACCGGTAAAATTGGGGCGGTAAAGTCAAATATTTCCTTTAGTGATATATTACCCAACTCATTTTTTTTATTCGATTTTTTTTATAATATAGAACGATTCAGGAGCTAAGAGAAGCACATGCGCAAGAGGTGGAAATGTTGAAACAAGAAAAAGAACAGGCTTTAGCAGAAGAGACGCAGGCTACATTGGCGGCACTAGATGCTATGAGAAAAGCTCATGTGGCTGAGGTAGGTTTCAGTATAGTTCAAAATTGATTGTATCAATATATTTTTTTATATCCGTTACCAATAATAATTAGCGACAAATAATGTGCTATATACAGGGTGTCCCAAATTGCAGTGTCCAAACTTTAACAGCGCATTCTGCATTCAAAATAAGCCCTAATTTTCTATATAAACATATATTGGCAAATGCTTTGTTTTCGAAATACAGGGTGTTAAAGTTTTAAGAAAAAAATTGTTTTTTAGTCATAACTTTTTTATTACTTGAGATATTGTTATTAAATTTGGTAAACAGCCTTGGAGTAACAAAAGGCATTTTTTGATTTGAAATATTTTTTAATTTTTCATCAATGGCGTCCGTACGGGATGTTTTATTGAATATTCTTGAAGAAAAGATGGTACTCTACTGCTCTTTCTGAAAACAATAATTATTCCTAAAATCCTAATTTCGTCCGGTGTAAAGATTTCGAGTAAAAAACTAAAAACCATTTTTATGTATGGCATAGTTAAAATTTTCATTATTGTTAATTTCAGTAGCAAAACCTTTAAGGTGGGATTGTAACAGCAAGTTTTTAAAATTATTTGGTTTCCGATATTTATTTCATGCATTCCGGGTGAGTTCATAATTTCTGAACAACGTATGTAGGGTTTCTAAAATAAAAGCTTGTCTGACAACTAAGGAGAGATGACGTCATCGACCCGTTTTTTTTGAGAAGTTCTCGTCTTCCTCTATTTGGCGCAAAAACCATTTGCAAAAACTGACACGTTTTTCGGCATCACCAGGTTGTAAGTTTTGAACTGGCTGCATCTGAAATGGCTTCCTGTGATCTTTCCTCAAAACGCGATGAACCTTATTTTTAGAAACAAAAACTGCGTTGCCTTGTTAATTATGAGCTGCTCTTCGTAGGCTTAATGTCCTATCGTTGTCAAACTTATTTAAAATTACGTTTCGATATTGTTCATTTCTCCTACCTTCGTTTCTCGGATTCTTTTTGAGTCCAAAATTCCTAAACATTAAATGCGTTTTAATGAAAACTTGTTTGCAAGGTAATCTTCTATTTGGAAATCTTCGTTGGTATTCCCGTACTGCTGCATTTGCATTTCCATTACAGAAACCATAAACGAAATGAATATCAGCATACTCAAAGTTACTGAATAACACCATTTTGAAATCACTAGTTAGAGTGATAATTACCTTTTTGTATAAACTGTAATGTACCTGACATTTATTTACTCTAAAAACTCAAATGTCACACTTTAAAGACGAAACTAGCAATTGTTCAATTGTCTCAAAAATGCAATCATGGCATACCAAGATGTTAAAGGTTTTGCCACTGAAATAATTAACAATAATGGAAATTTTAACTACGCCATACATAAAAGTAGTTTTTAGTTTTTAACTCGAAATCCTTGCATCGCACGAAAAAAAGGCAAGGGATCAAATTTGCTCCAAACTGAGTGGGGATTTTAGGAATGATTTTTGTTTTCAGAAAAAGCAGTAGCGTACCATTTTTTCTTCAAGAATATTCAATAAAAAATCCTGTACGGACGCCACTGATACCACTGTTTACCAAATTTAATAACAATATCTGAAGTACTAAAAAAGTTATGACTAAATAACAATTTTTTTCTTAAAACTTTTATACCCTATATTTCGAAAACGAAGGATTTGCCGATATATGTGTATATAGAAAATTAGGGCTTATTTTGAATGCAATGTCTACGATATGGCTTTAACACATTTAAAAAAAATATACTGGGTGTTATTTTTTCCAGGTCGCGACCCATTTTACCCCTCCGAAATTTGTATTTCGACGTCACTAGCTATTTTTATTTAGAAAATCAGATTCCTCATTTTGTTTTCTAACTTCTTGGTTACTATTTTATACAGAATCTTCTCTATCGCCTATTATAAGTGGTAAAAGTTTAAGATTCTGTCAACATGGCAACGTTGGATTATTATGGTGCTTGGGAATGGGTAGGTCCGCAATCTGATTTGTTATTCCATTGGTTGCCATGGTGATATAGACCAAGGCCTGTTAATTAGAGTTTAAAGGCCTTGGATGTAGACGACGATTAATTGCGACGTTGTCGGTTCATTCCAAAAATGATGATATAGTCGAATGCGGTCTTATCGTGCGGGTCCGAAGGTCACCAACATTATGAATCAAATCAGAAAACACAGTGAATACCAAACTGTTGTGCGATTCTTTTATTGAACTATTAAATCTCGATAGGGTATTTACAAAAATACAGGGAGAAAGAAAATAGTTTTTTTTAAATATATTACGCAATATTATTAAGATAGCCACTTAATATTATTTTATATATTAAATGCCGAGGGACTAAATAAGAAAATTTGCTAAATATGTATTTGGTTGGCAAAAACAAAAATACACAAAATGGCAAGCGCCTTAATAAAGTCGGAAGGCGGTTCGAATCAGTGGAACAATCAGGATATGTTCTGTTTATACAGCCACTTAATGAAAGTGAGATTTTTTTATCAATCACCAAAAATTATGAACCCCGCTTGCCCTAAAAATGTAACCACTTATACAGTGTCATTTATTTAAATGCGGGCCACCCCTCTGCAAAGAAAACTTGTTTATTTTTTTGTATTGTGATAACAAAAAAAATTTATTTTGCAAAAATATTATACACTTTTGTTAAAATTAAAAACAGATAATTAGTTATTACTTTCCTCGTGAGATTTTTTCAGATCTTTATGTTTAAGGGTCCCTAGATGCCGAAAAACATGTTTTCTCAATTCCGTCTGTCTGTCCGTCAGTCTGTCTGTTCGCGGCATACCTAAAAAACTACTTATCCGATTTCTTCAAATTTCAGTCTAAAATTAAGGGCCATGCATGCGAAAAATACAGGCTATATATATATATATATATATATATATATATATATATATATATATATATATATATATATATACAGGGTTCGCCAAACTCAATGGCGTATTCGATGTATATGGAGAACGAGTAAAGATATTTACTTGAGATTTGGGTAAGTTTCATACTAAGAAGTGAACTTTATTTTAAAAATAATTTCAAAGTTGCGGCGTTGCCAGCTCTATTGCAGACAGACAGAAAGTTTCTTTTTTTATATACAATACCCTGTATATTATTGCATTGTCAAATTCTATGTATTATTCTGAGCATTTTTTATGTAGTATGTCCTATACCTAATTTGAGAGGTTTCTGAAATAAAAATTATTTTCTAATTTTTAAGGGTCAAATCGAGTTCAATGTAAAACACGATATATTTTTAGAACGTTGTCCCAGAATTCTGAAATTTTTATACGAGTTTCCGAACATGTAGGTTAATTGACGACTCAAGGTAATTTTTAATTAAAAGTTATACAGGGTGTATAAAAATATAGTTTATTCGCGATGAACAGAAATGTTCATAACTCGATTTTTTTAAATGGAACACCCTGTATATTTTAATTGCATCAAATAGAGAGAGACATTGCCTTTCAAATGACATTAGGTATTCCTATACCTATCTCTGATGGGTAATGAACTAAGTGGCATTTTAAAAAAAAATCGACCATTTTAGTATTTTTATTTATATTTAATATCAAGAACATGTAGACAATTTAATCAACTTTATCCAGATTCTGTCCCAATGAACGAGAAAAAGTTTAAAAGAATAGAGAAGAATTACAGAGAGTACAATAATGTTAAAAGACCAAGACTTCAAGTCAAACCTGTAACAGGTAACGAAGACAATGAAATTACTGTTTTGTCTTATTTCCATACATACCCTCACGCATCAATTAATAGCGCAGAGAAAGATTTAGGCAGAATTTTGCACAAACATAGAATGCATAATTATAAATTTATAACAGCCCAGGCTTTAGAGCCTACTGATCCTCCTCAGCGCGTCGCATACTGCGAAATGATCCTGATGCGTACACAAGAAGATCCCAACTTTTTAAAAAAAGTTATTTGGACGGATGAGAGCAAATTCACAAAAGAAGGGATATTTAACAGAAGAAATTCACATTTTTGGTCCAAAGAAAATCCTTATTTTATCAGAGAAAAAGGTTTTCAATACAAGTTCGGTTTCAATGTATTTTACCTAATGATGAATGACAAAATAAAGTTTTGCTTTTACGATGAAAATTTAAATTCTGAAAAATATTTGGAAATATTGAAAACTACAGTTTCTGATTTTCTCGACGAGTTACCATTGAACTTACTCCGGAGCCTGGTATCGGTTAGATGGGGCACCGGCTCACTGTACAAACGAAGTAAGTGCGGAACTTACTACAATCTTCGAAGACAGATGGATTGGCCGACGAGGTCCATGGATTTGGCCACCTAGGTCCCGAGACCTTACTAAAAGGGATAGTTTATCAGACGCCAGTAGAAACAAAGGAAGAACTCCTAAATCGGACAAGAGAAGCACTGCTGGCATTATCCGCGGAAGAGATTCAAAAAGCAACGAGTCATGTAATGACACAAGTTCTGGAATGCCTCAGAGTTAATGGAGGACACTTTAAACAGTTCAGTTACTGACAATTCATTAGGGGATAGTTCTGTTGTTAGCTATATTTTTGTAATATTGTTTTATTCGGTTGTATCGTTCATTTTTTATCTAAAGCGTTTGTGAATACATATTGTAAATATTAAACTATAGATTTTTCTCAACAAACGTATTTTCATTTAGTTATCATTAAGATAGATATATTATTGACAAAAATGTTTACTTGTCTATTTAGTTCTTTTAACATAGATTTTTTTTCCAGAAAATAATAAAATGGTCGATTTTTTCTTTTAAATGCCATTTAATTCATTACCCATCAGAGATAGGTATAGGAACACCTAATGTCATTTGAAAGGCAATGTCTCTCTCTATTTGATGCAATTAAAATATACAGGGTGTTCCATTTAAAAAAAATCGAGTTATGGACATTCTGTTCCTCGCGAATAAACTATATTTTTATACACCCTGTATAACCTTTTATTAAAAAATACCTTCAGCCGTCAATTAACCTACATGTTCGGAAACTCGTATAAAAATTTCAGAATTCTGGGACAATATTCTAAAAATATATCGTGTTTTACATTGAAGCCGATTTGACCCTTAAAAATTAGAAAATAATTTTTATTTCCAAAACTGCTCAAAATAGGTATACAACATACTACATAAAAAATGCTCAGAATAGTTCGTAGAATTTGACAATGCAATAATATACAGGGTATTGTATTTAAAAAAAGAAACTTCCTGTCTGTCTGCAATAGAGCTGGCAACGCCGCAACTTCGAAAATATTTTTAAAATATAGTTCACTTCTTAGTATGAACCTTACCCAAATCTCAAGTAAATATCTTTACTCGTTCTCCATATACTTCTAATACGCCACTGAGTTTGGCGAACCCTGTATATATATATATATATATATATATATATATATATATATATATATATATATATATATATATATATATATATATATATATATATATATATATATATATATATATATATATATATATATATATATATATATATAGAAGTTCTAGTTTTAGCATATTGGGTAAAGGATTTTGTTTGTTTTATTAGCCAGTCATAAATATCACTTTTCTTTCTTCCATGATGTTTATTTAAGATTCTTGAATGATAAGATACATTGTCCAGAATGATTAAAGATGGAGCATCTAAATTTGGAATCATTTGTTCTTTTAACCACTTTTCAAACAGTTCACAGTTCATATTACCATGGTAGTCCATATTTTTGGATTTTAAGAAAATAGTAAACTTGCACCTAGGAGAAATCCTGTTGAAGAACCTACATGCAAAATGATGAACCGTTTCCCGCCCCACATCTCTTTCTTGACACTTTTTACAGACTCGTCCTGCCTAAATTTTGAATTAACATTTTCCGTATATTTCTTTAAAAACTGGATACGCTGACTTGCTATATGTGGCAACTCGCATAAAAATCTTCGATTACTTTTTATATCGAAAACCCAACATTTTTATTAATTTTGACAATGATTTTAGTCCAATTTCCAATATGCCTTGATTTTTTAAAGCTTCTTTTAAAATTTGAAGGGTTATATTAGTTTTTGATGTGCATAAATCGTAACTTGCATTACGAATTTTTATTTTTACGTTGTCACTTAAGTCTTCTGTCTTTGATTTCTTAATCTTCTTCGGTAGTAAATTATGCTTTTTTTCATGCACAATTTTCTGTACAGTTCTTATACCGATTCCCAGAGCTTTTGCTACTGTCTCCTGGATATTAGCGAATAGCGATAGCGGCGAATTTTCATTTTCGTAATATTTTATTAGATTTAATACCATTTTTTTCGCGTGTGGATGCAAAAAACCCGAAAATTATTTTCTATTACTCATTTTGTCACTGACTTGTCAATCTGACTTTGAAGTGACATCGCTCAAAGATTTTTGCAACTGCTGGTATTTATATGTTTATTCTTTTTTTTCATATGAAAATATCATAGGTCTATCTAATTCATCTTCCAGATTTTATGTGAAGAATATGATTACGCGTAATAAAAGAAAAACAATCTTAAAAAGTTTGTCGTTGATAAATCGTATGACCCTCACGATAACACTGCTTTTGACTATAACTGATATTTACTTTCCTTTACAATGAAAAAATTAAAATGAAAATCTAGAGTGACTTTGCTTCTGTTGACTAAACAATATGTTTTTAAATTTTAATTATTTGTAAAGCCTATGAAGAGTTTTTCTGTACCGACAATTTTGCAATCCAGAAAGTACATTCCCTCTTCACTCCATACTTTAAGTTGGATACAAACAAATTTGTTACTATCTAGTTCAATATTCTGTTCGTCTGTTCGCAGGTTCAAAGAGAAGTGGCGAGGTTCAAACAGGAGTTCGCCCGGCAACAGCGCGACGAGATCCACGATCTGTCGGAACGATTGTCTGTCAAATCGTTGGAGGCGGCGGCGCTCGAAGAGCAGCTGGGCAGCGCGACCAGGCAGCTGGCGCACGCGCAGCAGCACATTTTGCAGCTCGAACGGAACCCCCAGCTCTCACCTATGCAGGTTGGTATATAGAATAGATTAAAAAGGACAGAAAAAAAGATAAAAGTGGAAGATTTGTTGTATTTTTGTCGATTTACTGTAGAATTGGTTAAAATTAGCAATCTATCTATATATTTAAAACACATTTTTCGTTTAGTGACCCATACCTTTCAATATAATATTTTATTGCATATTTTTTCCGTAAAACCAATATATTTTTTCAATAATGTTTCTGGACGGTATGGTGAATGCACATCATATTCTTATAATTACACTACAAACTCATCGCTCCTTCTAACGGAAAAGGCAGAACAAGGTCTGCCTGACCAGCTATAGTTGTATTTATAAAGTTTGTTTATGAATTTTCCAATAATATAAAGATCTACTAGTGTCTCAGAATTTTTCAAAATCGACAAGGGTAAGGTTAACTGAAATTTTACCGTTTCTTTAACCTTATTTTTCGATGGTTCTTAAATAGTGGGGGTATATGGAGTGGAAGACAAGTTATCCTATTTGCTAAAACTAACTTTTTTTTAGTGCATTTGTAAAAATATTTCTTTTTGTTTCAGAAATGACGGTGTGTATCCGTGAGGAGCGAGAAAACCTACTAGTCTTTAACAAGCCTCAATACGTATACCAGTGAATTAACAATATTTTAGTACAATATTATCGATTTAATAATAATATGTTTCACCGTTGTGTACAGATTATTGCACCCTGTTTGTTTGTTCATAATCATCCCCCTTTTTAACTGTTTGATCGATTAATACTTTTATAGATGTTTTCTCCTTATTTATTTGTGTACCTCAGTCACCCTGTAGGGCCGTTCTGTTTTACTATCCCAAGTCGTATATTTTTGTCTGATCGAGCTGATAATACCGAAGTATACAATAAACTTATCAATTTTTGAAATTAATAATGATTTTTGTAGTCTCCTGGGTAAAGATGTTAATTATATTAAATTATATGTGAGAGCTACATTATTTCCAACTAAACGTGCTATACTGATTCAAAGTGCATTTCAATTACGGGGTGAACAACTAGCTATTGTAATTTAAACTTTTGTCGCCTGGTGTTTTGTTAACTTTTTGTACCGTTATGTATTGTATAGATCTCCTTGTTTGCAATCTCCACAAAGAGAATAAGTTTCAGTTACCTCAATATTAAAGGATCATATAACATGACTTTTTCCACGTTTCCTCTTCGGTTGCAAGAGGGGATCTTTACTCCACGAAATCTGAACACTGAATGAGACCGGCTTTTATACTCGACTTTTAAGCTCGCCAGACTGAGAAAATGTGTTAAGATCAGCTTCCACGTGCAAGCTAGACATAACCCCGTATGTTTAAGAATTTTAATAGATTCTCTAATTTGTAATATGGCCAGTGATATGCTGATGTGCAGCTACAGCAGATTGAACCATTTGTTTCTTTTTAATACATTGTTCATATTCCTTCACCTTCCTGGTGGATATCGAGCGTTCTGTTTCTCCAGCATACACTTCCCTACAAGAGTAAGGAATTTCATATACCCCTTCTTTCTGATTTGTGTATTGAAGATTGTACATATGTTGGACCGCCGAAGTAATTGTTCTATTTTGCCTGTAGTGCCATGTATGTAGGAAAGAACATTACCTAATGGTGGTTGCTTATCATTCTCCTTTCAGGGAGGTGGATTAGTATATCTTTTGATCGAAGGCCTAATGACTTCAGTGCAATAGCCATTCCCTTTCAGAGCTTCGGTCAGTTTCGATTTTTCTAATGTAAGAGAATCTTGAGCAGAAATCGAAATCGCTCTAAATACTAGTGAGTTAATAACTGATTTCTTTCATTGTGGATGGTTTGGTGGCAATTTGCATTTATTTGTATGCATCTGTTTTCTATACACAGGATGTTCTAATGTACCATTTTCCTTCCTTTGAACATATACATCTAGAAAGAGATTAGATTTAATAAGGTGGTCCAGAAATTTGGAGAGATTTTCCTGCCCTGAGGGCAAACAACAAAAGTTTCATCTATACATGGCGTTTCCTAATAAGTGTCCGATATTTTACAGGATAATTCCTCAAGTATTTTCTAAGATAAAAGTTCATACAAAGATATTGTCAAAAACGCTTGGCTTCCAAGATATAGGATGATAAAATTTCATTTTTATTTAGCTTTTTTACTGGATACTTTTACTTAGAACACTGGCCTATTCTGTTTTTTAACCTCTCTTACTACAATTTGATAGTTTCTACTGGTAAGAAGTTATTTGGAGTATCTAAAGAGACATGATCCTTTAAAAAACTAACACCCTGTATATTTTTCTAAAATGTATTATAGCCATTTCGTAAATATTGTTCATGGTACGCTGTGTGCCAAATTTGAATAAATTATCACCATAAGTATACAAAATTTATTAAAAAAACTCAAAGAAAAACTAGAAGTTTGACTCCCCGTATGTTGGAAACGAAGCATTTTTGACCACATCTTTATAGGAACTTTTTATCTTAAAAATACTTATGGAATTGTCCTGTGGGATATCGAATACTTGTTAAGAAACACCCTGTATATGTGAACAACTGATTTGGTTTTAGTATAACGGATGTTAAAGCAATATCCTCAAAGCCCTCCATAAAACTGCCCCTAAGTTTTTTTTTATAAAAAGTTTCTTGAAAAATGAAATAGAAAATGTATCCACTAGGTCTATTAAGTGGTTAACAGGAAACATTTGTGTATAGTGATTCTCCATCGAAATTAACCAAAATATCTTCTGGATCCAACTGGACTGGTTTTTAAACATTCAAAAAACTTCAATAGAAATGCAGTTTACAACCTACATCACAGGTGGAAACCGATCTTAACACAGGGTCACGGTTCGGAGAGCACAAGTCGGGTATAAAAACCCGCTTGAATCTCTCCGAGCTCATTTAGTGTTCAGATCTCATATAGTAAAGATACCTGAAGGTGCCTTATGCATTGAATTCGAAACGTTGTATAATAATTTTCAATTTGACACAGTCTAATCCCAAGAACAATGATATTTTAATTGACCAAAGCCATGAAGGGTTCTGTTCTATATTATGACTCTTTCTCTAACTTTTTCGGTAACTCTAATTTTAGTGCTTAATTTTAAGAGTTGGTTATAGAATTCTTTATTTTTATTTTTATTTTACAAATCAAGCTGTTATTCAGTCAATATCAAAAATAAAAAAAGTCATGTTATATCAATTCACCTCGAAGAATTTACAATCAAATATTTACTTCAACAATTACGAACAGTACAGTAATGTTCCAAAATCGGTTGCCTACAGTTGCAGTCCTGAGATAGATTTGATTCCGGTAGACTGATTCTTCTGTATTTACATATACCAAGTATTAATAAGTTTAATTATGGATATTTTGTTACACAGGCAATGCGATAACACAAGATTTGAGGTTTTTACCGCCACAAAGATGATTTGTAACACAATCTTTAGATAGATATAGAAACATTGGAGCGAGATGAGAAAGTAGGTTGTCCCAATTTTTTTTTATTATTGGCCTCTGTTCCTTTACATTACGATTTGCCAAATTGCTCTCTGTCAGAGCTGGAATAACCCTACCAGAGAGTTGCATATATATATATATATATATATATATATATATATATATATATATATATATATATTACTTCTAGAAAAAAAAGAGGTCCTCGGGTTTTCTATATGAGTGGAAGTTCTGAACTTTTATGTATATATGATAACCAAATAAAAATGCCTTTATTGTATCTCAGTTATTATGAGTGAAACTGGCCATAGTGGAGGCTTTAATTCCTAACTCCCCCCCCTAAATATGCTACTGCTCCCATATGATTTGAATGATCCCAGTTTGGAGACGTTATCAGTGGGATGTCCGGATGGCGAGTTCTAAATTCCCGTCATCCCGATTATTCCACATATCTTTTTAAATCAATCAAATTGACTTTAAATATTTATTTTTGGCTTCAAGCTACCCCTTACCTCTTCTATTCCAGCTACTTAGCAGCTATTATGCTAATATATGTAGAACTGGTCAGACAACAGGAATAACTAGGCCTCACACGTTCACAGCGTATGCTTCCTTTGGGTCTTTAGTTACTACTCTCAGGCACTTAATAGGGAATTTAAATACATTTTTAAATACGAAAAACGTGGTACTTAAACCTATATCTAAAAAAAGTCAATTTTTACTGCCTCCCAGACCGACAAAAGGCAATTAAAAAAGCCCCAAAATTCAAATTACGTCACCCGACCAAAAACGGGACGTGACGTCATTACGTATACGCGAAATCTGGCAACGATGCACCGTTCAACAACAACTGGCGTTATTCGTCAAGCCGTCAGCCAGACGAAATTTGTTTTTTTTGTGGTTTATGGACAACATTGACAGCGTTTTGTTAATTTCGACTTTATTTTGTTCAGTAATACACCATTTTCTTTTAAATAAACAAAAAAATTAAGCCACAAAATCAAGAAATGAAAACAAAGAAAACTGCCATCAACCATAACAGCTGACAGCCAGCTGATATTGCATTTTTGTTGGTCTTTGGCGACGTTGCCATACTTGTACGATGTGACGTCAAACTGTAGAAATTTGAGAACTTTATTACAAACTAAGTATCGATTTTTAAGGCATTATATTTTAGATATTTATTTTTTATATGTAAGACAATACATTAATGTAATAAAAAAAAATATGCAAGTTCCCTATTCACCCGAAACAAAGCAGTAAAATAGAACACGTGGAACTACATATATTAAAAACACAGAAGTGTACCTTCCACGAGGACATTCGAAAGATTGTTTTCCAACTTTTTTTTGTATATTTCCGTATTCCAGTAATGTTTAATTACTCTTTTTCTAATTGGTGTTATATTTATTAATTTATAAAGAAAAACGTTCTTTAAGTTTGAATTTTCCGCTTTTAGAAATTAGAAATAAAAGGAGAAAAGTGTCCGTGAGAACGAAGTTAAGGATGATTAATATAAAGTTTCGTTTTTTAGATAAAATAAACATAGCTGCTGGGTTTCTTTAACCATTGCCGTCACTGGAGCACTACACACCAAAAACATTTAATTAAAAAAATCTGCTGTATCCAAACCTACTCCAGACAAGAGTCTAGCCGGACCCCAATGATATCGATTGCCAGCTTCGGAACCTTCATTTGAGGCAGTGCCGTATTTAAGAGGGGGATTGGCGGGGAACCCTCAATGCCAGTGTGCTTTAGATATATAAAAATAAACTAGGCTTTTTTTCGATATTTCATCGCCTAAACCCCTCTCCCAGAAGCAAGGTCTATACGCCACTGTTTGAAGGGAGATTTTGGCTTTAATGATGGTTTTTAT
Organism: Kuschelorhynchus macadamiae; assembly: GCA_030620095.1. Taxonomy (NCBI): domain Eukaryota; kingdom Metazoa; phylum Arthropoda; class Insecta; order Coleoptera; family Curculionidae; genus Kuschelorhynchus; species Kuschelorhynchus macadamiae. The sequence goes on along the minus strand of JAUTXW010000521.1, from coordinate 2,042,263 downwards.
CAACAAATTTGGGATAACCTAACTTAATCCGCATTTTTATTAATTTTGTATAACATTGAACAAAACTTTTTGTATCAGTTATCGTCGCATAAGCAGCACAATGGATAACACTGCGGTCTGGCTAGACTCTTGTCTATTCTACTGTAAACCCGGTACAGTGTTGCCAATAATTGATAATAAAATTATTCACTTAAAATGTTTCGTTTGGAACTCCAGTGGCAACTTATTGTTACTATTTTACGTATATGTTCGACGCAATATTTCGCCTAATATGACTTGGGATTTTTAAATAGAATGGTCCTGTTACAGTCGGTGTACAAAATGTATTGGTTAATTTTTGTAACAGTTTATTTGTTTATGTGTTGGGTTTATATGGAATGTTTACAAAAGAAAAATATATGAGTTATCAAGTTAAAATATCTGTTCCTTTATTTCACATTTCCTTACTCCTTATCCTAGACATATAGAAAAGCTACAACAAAATAACAAATGCTGAACATACGAAAATAACATGAAAGCGATACAGTTCAAAAAGTGTACACTGCGATGAGTATCAAATAAACATAGTTAAATTTTTAAAATATCAATTATAAACAAATATATGGTTTTAATAAGTAAAATGTTACCCATTTTAGGTAAGCGTGTGCAACATAACATGTTTAAAATATGATTTGTGTCTTATATTAATAGTTTGGGTGAAGCAACAGCAAGAAAAACAGAATGTTCAAACTCTTCTGTTATATACGCTTTAACACTTCATTTATTCATGAAAACGCCTTCTTGGAAAATGCAGTTTTCTGTTTTTGCTACTACACCCTCACCCAATAAACAAAAAAAAAACGTTTGTTTTACCCTAGGTTAAACTGTTTTCATTTTACTGACTTAAACCGTTTAAGAGTTAACTGACTTCTTAAAAAAGTCAATAAAGTAGTTTCCACACCTGTTATACGAGTCCTGCCGCAGTAAAATTGTCCAAACATTGAAACTTTGTGACATATCATCAAGAAAAAGCTTCAATCAAATCCCACAAGATCCTTTCCGTAATTACGAACCCGTCTCCAAGAAATTTGGAACAGTTTTACATCAAATGACTGCCAAATATTAGTTGACACTATGTCAAGACGCATCAAAGCAGTAATCAGTCAAAAAGGTGATGTAATGCAGTGGTAGCTGTTATTATATTTATATTTTAGATATTTTTTTTCTATGTTACAAAGATTCATATGTGTTGAAATGACAATCCAAATATATAATTTCACTAACTGACACGTATATGTAGACACTGCTTTAATTGGTAAAAAGTAGAACTAGTGAGGTTATGTGTATATATAAGTTCTCTCTGGTGGTAATGTAATGATTAGTGATACAGCGATTTGCAATTCTTTGATTTTTAAATATATCTTCCAGAGATTATTAAGTAAAGTGGTTTCATTGAGTGTTGAGTGGTTTATTGTCTGGCTTAATAACATCACAAGCTTAGTAGCCTGCTTTCAAATTTGTGTTAAGGAACTTAGGGAAGAATTTAACAACAAAAAATGGCCACCCCAAGCACAAATAGTGTTATGGAGAAGTTCGGGATTAGTCAGTTTAATGGTAAAGATTATGACCACTGGAAATTTAGAATGGAACAGTTTTGGATCAAAATGGGGGTATTATCTGCTATTGAAAGGGAAATTGAATCTCCAACTGAGCAGCAACAAAAGATTTTTTTTAGATGCTGCAATTCTTCTTTGCAATATGCAATAGTCTTGAACAAAGGCATGCGCAGTTTGACAAAAGGTACAAATGTCTTACCACTGCGCATGCTTTTGTTTAAGACTATTGCAACTTGCAAGAAAGAATTGCAGCATGTAAAAAGGAAAGTTTGGAGAGCCACTTTATAAAATTCGAAGAGTTGGTAAGGGAACTTAAATCTGTTTTAGCGAGTTTAGAGGAAATAGATATTGTATGTCACTTGTTACTGACCTTGCCACAGCACTGGAAACACTGGACCAAGATAAGTTGACACTAGAGTTTGTAAAAGGAAAATTATTCGACTACGAAATGAAGAAAAAGAGCACTATGCAAACCGAAGAGGGTTAGTCGAGTTCTACAACTGCATACAATACACAGAGAGAGCGGAAGTACACAAGCAGTGGTACTCGGCACAATGGCTATGAACAAAAGAAGAAATTTACATGTCATAATTGTGGAAAACCTGGATATTATAGGAAAAATTGTTGGTTGCAGCAAGGGCGAAAGCATGGAGAAAGACAAGCCAATGATGGTGAGAAGGTGGATCAGCATATTGCATTCAATGCAACAATGGGAAAAGTACACAAGCAGTGGTACTCGGCACAATGGCTATGAACAAAAGAAGAAATTTACATGTCATAATTGTGGAAAACCTGGACATTATAGGAAAAATTGTTGGTTGCAGCAAGGGCGAAAGCATGGAGAAAGACAAGCCAATGATGGTGAGAAGGTGGATCAGCATATTGCATTCAATGCAACAATGGGAAATGCTATAGTTTGTGAGACACCAATGGAAGAAAATATTGTGAAATTTGTTGTTGACTCTGGTGCGACAGATCACATGGTAAATTCTGATAGGTATTTTTTCAGAAGCAGGGATTTAGAAAGGGAACTAAAAATTGCAGTTGCCAAAGATAGCGAGACTTTAAGTGCTAAAAAAATTGGAGTTATTAAGGTAAAACTACAAGTCGTAGAATCAGGTGAAATCAGAGATGTTTTGTTTATTAAAAATTTAAGGCATAATTTATTGTCAGTTCAAAAATTAGAAAGGGCCAATTTAAAAGTTGTTTTTGAAAATAATTCTGTATCTATTTTTAACAAGAGCCAGTTAATTGCCAAAGGCAAGAAAAAAGATAGTTTGTATGTAGTCGAATTTAGAGTTATTTTTAGTAATGTGGTAAATGTTTTTGAGGTAAATAAAAACTATAAACTTTAGCATGCTAGGCTAGGGCATATAGGAAATCAAAATTTTGATAAGTTTAAGTGATACAGAGGTTGAGAATTGTTCTATTTGTCGTCAGTCAAAAATAACACGTTTACCTTTTGAAAGAGCAGTTAGAAAGATGATAAAAAGGGCTTTAGAGATTGTGCACAGCGACATCTGTGGGCCAATTACTCCTGCAACATATGATTACAAGCAATATTTTGTCACATTTCTAGATGACTTTACTCATTTTAGTGTAGTGCACCTAGTTAAATATAAGAGTGATATATTTCAGTATTTTAAGGAATATGAGGCTTTTGTTACTAATGTAACTGGATACAAGATTGGTTCTATACAATGTGATAATGATAGGGAATACTGTTCCACTCAGTTTGTTGGTTTTTGTAGGTCCAAGGGCGTCAGGTTCAGGTACTCAGTACCACACAACCCAGAAATGAATGGTAGTGCAGAGCGACTCAATCGAACATTATTGGAAAAGGGTAGGGCAATCCTTTCGCAATCAGGGTTACCCAAAACGTTATGGGGGGAACCGATTCTTTGTGCAAATTATTTGTTGAATGGTACACCAACTGCTTCATTAAAAAATGTTACTCCCTCCGAAATGTTTTATAAAGAAAAGCGGGTATCTAAAGTTTGACCCTAAAAGTGAAATTAATATCATAATAGGGTATGCAAGTAATAGTTATAGGGTTTGGAATCCTCTTAAACAAAATGTTCACATTGTTAGGAACGTAATTTTTGATGAGTCTAAGAATATAAACAACTTGAAGGCAAATACAGGTCTGGTTGATTTGTTTGTGGTTGATGATAGTCAAAAAGAACAAGGGTTGAATGAAAGCTTGGGTGAACACAATATTGAAAGCAGTAATAATGAAAATCTTGAAAATTGAAGTGAGTGGAGAGAAAGATCAAGGCGAAAGTAAGGTAAGGAAAAGTAATAGAAGAAGAAAAATTCCATCATATTTTGATGAATATGTTTTAGACGATGAGTTTGAGCATATGGCCTTGAGTGTTTCTACTTTTATTAACAATGTGCCTGAGATGTTTAGAAAAAGCTAAAGAGTCTTCAGAGTATAAATTTTGGAAGAATGCAGTAGACGAGGAGGTTAACTCGTTAATAAAAAACAATACTTGGACATTGGCGAAAAGACCTGAAAATGTTAGAGTTACAGTTACTCGTTGATGGCCTCACTTCTCTTCTTACCTTAGTTTTAGACCAAAATTTTTTCAAATTTAATGGACAGTTATATAGACAAAGGTCTGGGCTGGCTATGGGTTCCTGTTTGTCGCCATTTCTGAGTGAGGTTTTCATGAACAATTTGGAAAACAGGATAATGAATAGTTATTTTGCCTCCTTCCTAACAGCATATAAAAGATACGTGGATGATATTTGCATTGTATGGAATGGCAACAGAAATCAGTTGGAAGAGTTTTTACAATTCATTAACTCGTTGCATCCTAAAATTGAGCTTACATTGGAAATGGAAGATGAGGAAAAACTACCGTTTCTTGACCTTTTACTATCGCGGAAACACAGTAGGATAGAGTTTGAGGTTTACCGGAAAACATCGTCCACGGATAATGTTATTCAGTATGCTTCAAACTCTCCTTACACACATAAATTCGCCGCGTTCAACTCCTTTTTCTATCGGTTGTGTAATTTACCATTGTCAAGGGAAGTGTTTAATAAGGAGCGTGATATTATAATGCAGATTGCTATGAATAACGGTTTTCCTTTGGAGTCCATCACCAAATTATATTATAAATTTATAAACAAGTACAAAATGTCCTATACTGTCATACATTCAAAACTTAGCGATGAGACAAATTTTTTCAAGTGCATTACTTTTTTCAGAAGTATTTCTCTCCAATTGGCTAATTTTTTTAAAAATATTAAAAATGTCAATATTTCATTCAAAACAGTAAATTCTCTCAAGAGACATTTAGTAAGGACAAAGGACACAACCGATAAATTGTCCAGGTCTGGGGTTTATGCACTAAATTGTAGCGAATGTTCCAGGACATATGTGGGACAAACAGGTCGAAAAATGTCTACAAGGGTGAGAGAACATTTAAGCCTTGTCAACAAATTCAGAAATACGGATGTAACTGAGACTGTTTCAGCTTTTGCCAATCATTTGTTGGAGTCAGGTCATGAATTTTCCATTTTTGACGTTGATGTATTACATGAATGTCCAAAGGGGAAAAAGCTTGACCTAGAAAAAATGGAAATAACCAAAGATATAAAAAGTCCCATTCTCACTTGCGTTAACGATGTTTTTAATTTTGAACCAACCCTAATATTTAACAATTTAATGTAATAATAACTGACACGTATATGTAGACACTGCTTTAATTGGTAAAAAGTAGAACTAGTGAGGTTATGTGTATATATAATGTTACGAATTTAGCCCTAGTCATAGATTTGTTAAGATTTAGATGAATTTATTTATTGTTTGTTATTTTATTGAAGTAGACTTACCTTAATTTTTATCCATGTAATGACTATGTTAGTGTCAAAAATCGTTCTCGAATGTTCTGTTAGGCTTAATTCGTCTCACCCTGTACTATTTAGATTATTCTAGAATTTTCTAGATCATTTAGATTCAGTTATAATTGAGATTTCGAAGTGTTAAAAACCTGACATTGACAAGTTTAAAGTTATCTTAGTTACGATTGTTAAGTATAACCAGTCTCTACCTTTGATACCTGTAACCTGTGTTTTGAATAAAAGGAGTGCATTCAGATTCTACGTGTTTGTGTACCGGCCAATCCGGAACATTTGGTGTCAGAAGTGGGATTAGGATCCAGTTGAAGCTAAAGAAGTAAGAAATAGTTTCTATTAGTAGCAATAATCATGGCAGCAAATTTGGATTGTTTGATGAACTTGATTATTGCAATGCATAATGACATTCAGAAAAACCAAGAAGATGTAAAACAAGAAATAAAGAAAACCCAAGAAGACATGAAGAGAGGCCAAGAAGACATGAAGAGGGGCCAAGAAGACATGAAGAGGGGTCAAGAAGACATGAAGCAAGAAATTAAGGAAGATATGAAGAGGAACCAAGAAGAACTAAAGCAAGAACTTACAGATGACATGAGGAAGAACCAAGAAGACATAAAAAATGAACTTGAAGATATGAGGAGGCACCAAGAAGACGTAAAATAAAAAATGCAAGAAATGGAAAAGAATCATGAAGAAATCACTAGAAAAACGTTGCTCGAACTGACGCTAACCAAAGAAGATGGAAAAGAGGAAATGGGACAAATGGAGAAGAAAGTGCAAACGCAAGTTCAGGAGGTTCATAACCAAATGCAGCAAGAAGTCCAAAGTTTACGATCCCAGATGCAGAAATTTGGACAGCACAGTGAGTTCAAATCCGACGTTGTCTCTTTATCGCATGTGATAAAGCCACCTACGTTCGATGGTAAGGTGCCGTGGGTTACTTACCTGAAACAATTTGAAGCTGCCGCAACAGGAAATAGTTGGGATTCCACCGAAAAGGCAAGAGCGCTGGTTTGTTCCTTGCGTGGCGAAGCAATGGAGGTGTTAAGGAACATACCCGAAGATAAACAAAATGACTTTGAGACATTAGTAAGCCATCTAGAAATGCGTTATGGAGAAGCACATCTACAGGAGGTTTATAAAGCACAACTTCAATGTCGAAGACAAAAATATAACGAAAGTCTTCAAGAGTATGAAACCGATATCGTGCGACTAATTAACTTGACTTATCCATCCTACCCTGAAGAGATCAAGCAAGAGTTGGCAGTAAGCAGTTTTATCGAAGGCCTTCGTGATCCTGATACCAACCAAGCTTTAAGAATGGCTAGAATAAAGAAGATTTCAGAAGCTCTGGCATATGCCCTTCAGTTCGAAACAGCTAAACAAACATCCAGGGGTCAAGGAAAACTGCGTAGACTACATTACACTCCAGAATACCAGACTACAAATGAAAATGCTTCGAACCTTTTAAAAGAACTGCAAGAGATTCTTCTTAAACATCAGAAAGACGAAAATAAATCTTTAACTTTCCGACAAAGAAAAGGCATCCGTTGTTGGAAATGTGGTAAAGAGGGACATATGCAAAGCCGATGTACCAGCAATGGGATCCCTGAAGATATTCAGGAAAACTCCCATTAGCCAGTTTTAAGGGGCGAAAGCTGGCTAGGTGCTACCAAGCCCCATCGACAACAACAAAAATCAAAGTATCCCGGCTGCAGAATAATGGCTCTAGCTTGGTAGTACCGGGGAAGATATGCGGTCGGGACTGTGAAATGGTACTGGATACCGGTTCAACACACACCATCGTGAGGCCAGACATTATAGCGCCTTGCAGGATAGAAAATCCATACAAAAAATATGTCTTGGAAACCGCCAATGGTGAAATTATACCTGTGAAATGAGGCTGAAATTCATGAGGCTGAAATAACCCTGGGGAACACTACCTTCATACACGCTATTTTCGTCACAGATATAATGGGTGATGTCATACTTGGTCTTGATGTTATGAACCAAAATAAGTTTATTCTTGACATACCTCAACGAGTCCTCCGTACAAAAAAATGAAGAAATAGTTATGAACCTGCCACAAAGAAATCATTCCACTATCCGAGACGTGGTTTTGCTAGAAGATACTACCTTACCTGCCTGTTCGGAATGTGTAGTAAAAGCGACGTTTGATGATATTGAGGAAGAAGTAATTTTATTCGAACCAGTTCAAGACTAGACCACTACATGCGAAGGGAATTTTACCAGCAAGAACCTTAACTCATTGTAGAGGAAACATGATGTTTGTCAAAATGATGAATCTGAAAGGTCATCCCCAGCAAGTAAAAAAAGGTGACAAGATCGGAACCTGTTAACCTGCTAATACAATATTTACCTGTACAAACGTACCACCTTCAGAACCTGGAACTACTTTACCTAAGGTACTCCAAGACCTGGTGAAATCGCCACATTTACTGAATAAGGTTCAGATGACCAAGTTGGAAGAACTTTTGAGAAGAAATCAAAATGTTTTCTCTCTGTATGACAGCGACTTAGGAAAAACTAACATAGTTCAACATCGAATTAATACTGGTGATGCAGCGCCGATAAAACAGCCTCCAAGACGAATACCTTTGGCAAAGCGACATGAAGTTAATCAGATGCTTAAGGATATGGAAAAACAATACATTATAGAACCATCTCAAAGTCCATGGTCGTCACCAGTAGTCTTAGTTAAGAAGAAAGATGGCTCCATGAGATTCTGCGTCGACTTCCGCAGGCTCAATGACGTCACAAAGAAAGATAGCTTTCCCTTACCAAGAATTGATGATACCTTGGACACTTTAACAGGATCAAAATGGTTCTCAACCCTAGACCTGAAAAGTGGTTATTGGCAAGTTAAGCTTAATCCAGATGATAAAGAAAAGACAGCGTTTTCTACTGGGGCTGGACTGTGGCAATTTAAAGTTATGCCTTTTGGATTATGCAACGCCCCAGCAACCTTTGAACGTTTAATGGAACTGACATTACATGGAATGACATGGGAAACATGCCTAGTATATTTAGATGACATCATTATTCTTGGGAAAACATTTGAAGGTCATTTAAAGAATATTGAAGCTGTTTTCCAGAAACTGAGAATGGCTGGCTTAAAACTCGGTCCCAAAAAGTGCCAGTTTTTTCAAAAAGAAGTGAAATATCTAGGCCATGTAATTACCGAACATGGTGTAAAAACCGATCCTGAGAAGACTGAAACCATTCAAAATTGGCCAATACCAAAGGACAGGCATGAACTAAGGAGTTTTCTGGGACTTTGTACGTACTACAGACGATTCATAAAAGGTTTTGCTAATATCGCTAGACCATTACATCGACTTACTGAAAGCAGTCATAACTATGTATGGACCCAAGAATGTAGAGAAGCATTTAACAACTTGAACCAAGCCTTGTGTAATCCTCCAGTGTTGTCATATCCTGAGCCATCCCAGATGTTTATTGTAGACACCGATGCTAGCAATGCCGCTATTGGTGGTATTTTGTCACAAGTACAAAATGGCGAAGAAAAAGTAATAGCCTATTTCAGCAAGGTCCTTTCTAAACCTGAACGCAACTACTGTGTGACAAGGAAAGAATTACTGGCTATTGTTAAAACATTGGAGCACTTTCATAAGTACTTGTATGGGCAAAAATTCCTTTTAAGGACGGATCATGCATCACTCAAATGGTTGCTACAATTTAAGAATCCCGAAGGACAAATAGCCAGGTGGTTGCAGCGCCTACAGGAATATGACTTTAAAGTTGACCATCGCAAAGGGTTAAATCATAAAAATGCTGATGCTTTATCAAGAAGACCATGCCCAGAAAGTTGTAAACATTGCAACAGACACGAGGAAAGAGAAGATCCTGACGATTTTCATTGCCGAAGAACAGCACTTCAAAGCTCTCCAGAGTGGGACTCTAAAATGTTATCCAAAGATCAGCAAGTAGACCCAGATATTGGCCCTATAATTAAACTGAAATTAGAAAATTCACCCAGACCTTGTTACCAAGAAATTGCAGCCAAATCCCAGAAATTTAAAGGATACTGGGCTTTATGGGACTCTTTGGTGATAAAAGACGGCCTGTTAAAAAGAATCTGGGAAAGTTCTGATGGCAAAAATAACAAATACCAAACTATTTCGCCCTCAAAGAGAATTCCTGAAGTGTTGCAAGCCGTACACAACGGTGTAGGCGGAGGACATTTTGGTGTTATGAAGACTCTTGAAAAAGTTCGAGAAAGGTTTTATTGGTTAGGAAGTCGTACAGATGTGAAAGATTGGTGTCGAACCTGCGAAGACTGCGCCGCCAGTAAAGGACCCCAAACTCGTACTCGTGGCAAAATGAAGCAGTACAACGTGGGAGCACCCTTCGAACGAATTGCCATAGATGTAGCAGGACCATTTCCAGTTAGTAAGTCCGGGAATCGCTTTGTGTTAGTAGCGATGGATTACTTCAGCAAATGGCCAGAAGTCTACGCAATACCCAATCAAGATGCCATCACTGTCGCCGACGTACTATTTCATGAATGGATTTGCCGATATGGAATTCCAAGGGAAATACACTCCGACCAAGGCAGAAATTTTGAATCCGATGTATTCAAAAGCTTGTGCAGCCTATTAGGAATTCATAAGACAAGAACAACACCTCTTCATCCGCAGTCAGATGGAATGGTTGAAAGATTTAATAGAACTTTGGAGAACTACCTGAAAATCCAAGTTAATGAACAACAAAGTGACTGGGATAAATGTATTCAACCATTTTTACTGGCCTATCGCTCTGCAGTTCATGAATCCACTGGAAAAACACCTGCCAGTGTAATATTTGGATCTGATCTACAGCTTCCAGTCGACCTCTTGACTGGACGACCTCCGAACTATAAGATAACTACTACGGATTATTTACAGATAAATTACAGATAGAAAGCGATAGAATAAAGTCACGTTACGATCTACGAGCCAATCACACTGGATTTACAGTCGGTGAAAAAGTTTGGTTATACAATCCAAAAAGAACTAAGGGACGCTCGCCGAAGTTGCAGAAATCATGGGAAGGCCCGTATCGTGTGGTGACCCGACTGAATGACTTGGTATACCGGATTCAGAAAAGCCCTCATGCAAAAATGAAAGTGGTGCATCTCCATCGATTAGCCCGTTACCAAGATACCGAAGATGTTTGATCGGGACAATCAACTCTGGGAAGGGGGTAATGTTACGAATTTAGCCCTAGTCATAGATTTGTTAAGATTTAGATGAATTTATTTATTGTTTGTTATTTTATTGAAGTAGACTTACCTTAATTTTTATCCATGTAACGACTATGTTAGTGTCAAAAATCGTTCTCGAATGTTCTGTTAGGCTAAATTCATCTCACCCTGTACTATTTAGATTATTCTAGAATTTTCTAGCTCATTCCATCCTTTTCTAAAAGCTATATAAGCGCGCCGCGAGGCCTCATTTAGATTCAGTTATAATTGAGATTTCGAAGTGTTAAAAACCTGACATTGACAAGTTTAAAGTTATCTTAGTTACGATTGTTAAGTAAGTATAACCAGTCTCTACCTTTGATACCTGTAACCTGTGTTTTGAATAAAAGGAGTGCATTCAGATTCTACGTGTTTGTGTACCGGCCAATCCGGAACAATAAGTTCTCTCTGGTGGTAATGTAATGATTAGTGATACAGCGATTTGCAATTCTTTGATTTTTAAATATATCTTCCAAAGATTATTAAGTAAAGTGGTTTCATTGAGTGTTGGGTGGTTTATTGTGTGGCTTAATAACATCACAAAAGCCTGCTTTCAAATTATTACAATACGTTATCTGAAACATGTTATAGTTTTGATAATTGGGCCAACTTCACTGAGACAAACCTCGTATACTACCTACTCGTATTTTTTTACGATTGTATTTACGGAGTACATTATTTGGCAATGTAACTTTTAATGACAGATTTTAGATATTTTTGAACCTTCTGCTTTCAACACTTGTATTATAGAATCTTAAGAAATTCGAAGAAAGCCAAATAAAATTGACGAGTTCCAACAATTATTGTTATCTTGATTAATTACTGTGGTTTTCTAATAGGCCACACACCGTGAACAGCCATATACAGCGTGTGCGTGGATTTGGGTAACATATGGACAACTTTTTTATTTGTGATTTTCGGCGAAAAAGTTATTCCTCATAAAGAGTTTTGCTTATCTGAAAAATAAGATTGTTTTAAAAAAGAGTGTCATACAGAATACAAAATAAATAAAAACCAGAAGTTTTCCAAAAAAATATGAAATTCTTTTCAAACAGCTAAAGTAAACACCCTGCAAATACAAGTCAAAAAGCTTTTAGAAGTTTTTTGATATAATACTTAGTTTTTGAGAAAATTAACTGCCATTATCTCGAAAACAATTAAAGATACGCGAAAATTTTAAATACACAAAATTGTTAGTTTTACGAGAAGAATCTACATTTTCGATAATATACAGGGTTTCCCATTTAAAAAATATAAGTTTGATTCGGTGCGTCTTTGTGAAACACCCTGTAGCATATTTATATTGTCAATAAAACAAATTAGACGATTCCCTACAATTTAGTAAAAAAATGAGCTTTCTATCTTTAAAAATAAAGATGTAAAAAAACTTTGAATTACTTTTTATCTCACACTTTTATGCTTCTCCATTTGATTTCCAATTTGTTTTCTTTCTTACATAACTTGTATATTATATGTTATCCAAATCCACGCACAAGCTGTATAGACAAGAAAAAGAAAATATAAAAACCTATTTTATTGATTCTTAAAGGCCTTTAAACAAAAAGGCACGAAATATAGTTTTAGGGTTGGGAATAAAGCATGTATATCTGGAACAAATATATTATTATAATTAAAATAATAAAAACTATTAGTCTTTGGTAAATAATAAACATCAATAAAATAACAAATAAAAATATAATAATGATTATGTATGTTATACTAGAAGTGAAGCTCCCAGAATGTAAAAATATATGCGCAGTGTTGACATATAGGGCTCGGTGTTGCCAGAAGCGTGATTTAGGTTTACTTGTTTGGAAATACAACACAAAAGCACAGAATCTGTGACAAAAGTTATCCTTTAACGATGAGTTACAGATTACGCATACCAGAGAGGGAAGTATCAACCAACTGACTGAGGTGAAAAGGACTACGATAACTGCGATCGACAGAAATTGTGAGCAACTGAATGTTTCTATTTATATATATATATATATATATATATATATATATATATATATATATATATATATATATACAGGGTGTCCCAACTAAAAGTATCCACCCCAAATAACAAGTCGCCAACCCCATCATATCATCAACATCACCCTCTGAGCGGGGGTGAGATTCAGCCCCAAAATGTTAAATGGAAAGGGGGGTCGAGTGATACCTTATTTTGAAGGGTTTCCGACCCTGGTTACAACTGCCAAGTTTGAAGCCTCTGCTGTCATTCCCGAAGAAATGGCAGCTTGTAGAAAAAAAAATATTAATAAATTAACTGCAAGAGTTGGCTGCTTTAAATTTAGGGTATGATGCAGGCTAGTGAAAAGATTTTAATAATAATTACTCCGGACGAGAGGTAAATAAAAATAGTAAATGTAAATTAATGGGGAATTTTTGCGTTTAAGAAATGTTTTCTACAAAGACTAAATTATTTCATGAATTGTTCGAAATGTTCGCCATTTACTCCCTTGCAATGAAACACCATTGCCAAAACGAATTGTCACTGTACAAAATTTAAAAAAAAATCAGCATTCCATTCTTACTGTTATCATAAAACATCAGCAACAAACAAAATAAAATCACATTGTTATCGTTTATTTAGTGTCAAGCAATCATACGTTTATTACAGTTTGTGCATTTTATTTAAAATTTATTTTGTCTGAAAGTGTTAAAAGACGAAAGTTTCTAACAATTGCCTATGACGTTTACGATACAAGAGAGAATCGAAATTATTGTTCTTTACATTAGAAACAATAATTGTGCGAGAGCTGCAGCTGTAAGTTTAATGAATCTCATCCCGAACATTCTTTGACTCATAGAAGTGTATTACAACTGTGGAACAAATTTTTCGAAACCGGCTCAGTTGTCAATAAAAAGCATGAAAGAGTAAGACCAATAAGAAATGAAAATGTTGAGGTTGCAGTCCTTGGCCATGTTGCTATGGTCCCAAGTAACTCCATCAGAGAAACAGCTGCAATATCAGGAGTCTCCCGAAGCAGTGTTCACCGGATTCTAAAATCCCATAAGTTTCGACCCTTTAAATATCAATTGCTTCACGAAACGAACGAAGATGACTTTGATCGCAGAGTAGAGTTTTGTGAGAATATTTCTGAAAAATTAAACAACCATACCATTTCATTGTACAATATTTGTTTTTCTGACGAAGCCACATTTTACTTAAATGGAGAAGTAAACCGTCACAACTGCAGGTATTGGAGCGACAGCAACCCCCATTTATTCAGGGAAACCCATAGACAGCATCCTTTAAAAGTAAACGTGTGGGCGGGAATTCTAGGCAATCACGTTGTTGGACCTTTTTTCATAGAAGGCAATTTAAATGGTGAAAGTTATTTAAATTTACTTGAAAATGCCATCGATCCGCAGATTACTGAGATTCTAGAAAACGACCAGGATTTAGCTGAAGATCAGATATTCTTTCAACAAGATGGAGCACCTCCTCACTACGCTCGTCCGGTAAGAGATTTTCTCGATAATACTTTTCCCGATCACTGGATTGGAAGAAGAGGTCCCATCGAATGGCCGGCACGACCACCTGATTTGACGCCGTTGGACTTCTTTCTTTGGGGACACTTGAAAACAAAGATTTTAAGGTGCAGCCAGAATCACTTGAGGATTTAAAACAGCGAATAGTAGCTGAATGCCGTCAGTTAACACCTGAAACATTTCAAAATGTTAGAGAGGAATTCGAGGCTCGTCTGTATCATTGCATGGAAGTAAATGGCGAACATTTCGAACAATTCATAAAATAATTTAGTCTTTGTAGAAAATATTTCTTAAACGCAAAAATTCCCCATTAATTTACATTTACTAATTATTATTAAATTTTTTTTACTAGCTTGCATCATCCCCTAAATTTAAAGCAGCCAACTCTTGCAGTTAATTTATTAATATTTTTTTTTTGGACAAGCTGCCATTTCTTCGGGAATGACAGCAGAGGCTTCAAACTTGGCAGTTGTAACCAGGGTCGGAAACCCTTCAAAATAAGGGTATCACTCGACCCCCCTTTCCATCTAACATTTTGGGGGTGAATCTCACCCCCGCTCAGAGGGTGATGTTGCGAAATTGAAAATAGGCGCAAAATGTTTCCCCCTCAAAAGCAAAATCGACGGGTCCGAGCGTTTTATTTTTTTTTGTCTTGGCGACTTATTATTTGGGGTGGATACTTTTAGTTGGGACACCCTATATATATATATATATATATATATATATATATATATATATATATATATATATATATATATATACACAGGGTGTCCCAATAGTGCGGTCTCGGTTGATATCTTGATAACGGATAGCGATATAAAAAAAGTTCAAATACAAAAGTTGTAGAATAGTGTAGCCCGTACATAACCCAAAATTATTTTCATTTATACAGGGTGTCTCAAAAATCTGTAGCGAAGCAAAGGTATGTTTTTTTCTTATAGGACACCCTGTATATTTTTGCATATTTAGATTCTGCTCGTGATTCTACACATTTTTTTGTATAACATGTCCTATATCTAAATCTGATAGTTTTTCTAATATCCGCCATTTTGTAAAAAATTATGAATTGCAGTGCCTTTTTTCAAACGACGTGGGCCGTTGGCTTTTTGATATAAGATTATAATTTTTGGCAGGAACATTAACAAAAGTACGGCTTGACTTTCAACGTGAACAAAATTTGTCGGCGTTGTACAGGGGGTCCTAGATAAGTAGGAGAAATTAAAAAAATCATAACTTCATTTTTTTAAATGGAATGTTTAGTATTTTAATATTTTAGACTATTCGTGACCCAAAACCCTATCTTTCGTTATAAATAAGTCCTATACCTATTTGTCATAGTTTCCGAGATTTTGACATTTTTGTATTTATTATTTGGCAATCGCCTTAAAATTTGCTTTATTATCGAATTTTCTAATTATAATACACTACAAGTGACGCAAAATTAAAAATTCAGCTCATAATATTGTGCTAAGAAGCGCGACCTAAAGACTTAGAACAGATATTTTACCAACTATTCTTAAATATTTACTATTTTGGCTATTATAAAAGCGTAGGTAGTGTCAACATTTAGTTAGAACTTAATGTACGAAGATGCCTTAGACAATCCTAAAGTAAAAACAAATGAAAACGGGGAAAATGTTGTCATGGCGAAATGTCAAACTCTTGTATTTGTGTAGTAACGGTATTCGAATTGATTCAAAATGAATTTTTCTAGAGAAGAATTAATTAACATGATTTATGTTTTGGGCGCAAGTGATCAAAATTGTTTTTTAGCAAGTAGAGTTTATGCGCAACGGTTTAGCAATGCCGAACGTCATCTTCATGAGGTATCATTTGTCAGACTCATAGAACGATTTGAAAGAACTGGATGTGTCGATGTCGATGGTATAATCGGTAACCGTATCATTGGACCTTATTTTTTCGAAAAAGTTAATGGAGACACTTTCCTAAATTTACTGCAAAACAGTTTGCAGGAGTGGATTGACGAATTACCTTTGAATCTAGTGAGGCGGATGTGGTTCCAACTAGATGGCGTTCCGGCACATTTTAGCAGGAAGGTGAGGCAATTTTTAGACGCCAATTATGAAAATAAATGGATTGGTAGGGGAGGTTCAGTATCATGGCCGGCAAGGTCTCCGGACCTTACAAAAGTAGATTTTTTCTTGTGGGGTTTTGTTAAAGAGCAAGTTTACCAAACGCCCCCCACTACCATAGAGAATATGAAAATGAGAATTAGAAATGCATGTACAAATATCAATGCCGCGATGCTGAATAGAGTTAACAATTCCTTTGTGAATCGGCTACGAGTGTGTGTTGAAAGAAATGGTGGTTGAACATTTAATCAAGTGATTGTAGGACTTCTTTTTCTGTTGTGTCTCTTTAATTAAAATATTTATTTGCATTTTTACATAAAGAAAAATAGTAGACTGAATTTTTAATTTTGCATTTTTTACTGTGTACAGGGTGATTCACCGAGATTTGCCACCCCCTTAATTCCTTTAATTTTAATAACAGAGAAAAAGTTGAAATACTGACTCATTGACTATTTGACCTAATGGTCCACGCCACTGGTTTTTTAATTTTTATTCTTAAGGGTGAAACTGAGTGACCCGCTCTCATGAGACACCCCGTAGATATAACATAATTATATTAGACCTGAACATTTCAATGTTTGACATTAAAAATAATTTGACTAATTTTACTAATCAATTTTATTAGTCTAACTAAAGCTGCAATTATAGTCATACGACACTTCTAGTATAACATACATACCTAAAAGTAAATTAAGTCTTATATTAACACAGAACAGCTTATAAATAAAAAGTATAATTTTAAAAATTTCTATTACAATTAAGTCTTATACAGGCTAAATTAAAAAAAAAGTTTAATTATTTCAAGAGTTACCACATCCAGGAATCAGTCAGTGCTAATCCCTAAATGTTCAAAAATCATTTCGGAAATGAAAACTGTCAAAGTCAGTTAGTTGTCAATGATGTCAAGTAAACCATATACTAAAATCAATAAAAAAGGGGGGACACAAAGAAATGGAGTCAAAAAGGTACAATCCCCATCCATCTTGAAAACATTTTGGAACCGATTTATCTGGGTTCCTGTTCGTCGACAGAGAAAAATGTGACCTAACTCAACATTTTTACCATTTTTTTTGACGCCGAACTCTCTGTAGTTCATTTCCGAGAAGATAGAGGGTGCCACATCCAGGAATCACTCAGTGCTAACTCCAAAATGTTCAAAAATAATTTTTGAAACGAAAACTGTCAAAGTCAGTTAGTTGTCAATAATGTCAAGTAATATAATATGCTATTTCTAGTGGTTAAAAAGGTACAGTCACGAGTTGGCGTGTATCCATATGTCTTCCTTACCCGTCATTTTGAAAACATTTTGGAATCGATTTATCTAGTTTTCTGTTGGTCGGAAGAAAAAAGTGTAAGAACAAAAACTGCAGAGATCCATATTTTTAACATTTTTTTTTGTTTGCGGCTAAACTCTCTGTAGTGGGTTGCCAAGAAGCTAGAAGGCGACAAATTTCCAGAAGTCAGTTTCAAAAATTGATTTAAACCAAATACTTTTTTTGTAAAACTCAAAGATTTCGAAAAACCCAGTAAAAACAAAAAAATACATAGACTCAAAAGTGTTGCATCACTTTGTTAAAATAATTTGTCGAAAACAAATTTTTTTTATATGTATTTATGTTTGGCTTTACAAATGATACTGTTTTGTTGGAAAAAGAGTGATCTGCCTAGTTTAATTACTCATCCAGGAATCATTTAGCGCTAACCCCACAATGTTCAAAAATCATTTTTGAAACGAAAATTGCCAAAGTCAGTTAGTTGTCAATGGCGTCAAGTAAGCCATATATTACTATCAATATATCCTAAAATAGGAGGGAGATAAAAAATGGAGTAGTGTTAAACGTTTAATCTTATTTCTGTTGGTTAAAAAAGTACAATCCCGACTGGGCGTGTATCCATCTGCCTCCCTTCACCGCCATCTTGAAATCATTTTGGAATCGGAAGAAAAAAGTGTAAGAACAAAAACTGCAGGACTCAATGTTTTGAATATTTTTTGCCCAGTCGAACGAGTCGGTAGTGCGTTTCCAAGAAGATAATTCAGACTAACACGACATATTTTCAAAATGTTGATAATTTTCATTTTCAGCCATCGTAAAATATAAAATATTATACACAAAATATGATTTTAGCAACTGACTGATCTTGACAAGGGCTTAGCAAATGATCATCCATTGTTCTAATAATAACTGCTTACTTATTATACCATACTCACCAAGGGACACATTTTGTGGAAATTATGAATTTTAGGTTTATTATTTAAAATATATATCATGTGCTATATATTTTTGTAAAACTTAGAAAATTTCCAACCAAACGAAAGAAAACTATACAGGACGTCCCATTAAAAAAAAACTGTTTGATTTATAGTTAAAAATTGACTGCTCATAGCAAATATCTGACTAGAATTTACGTCAAAAACTATATTTAGTAGACATTTTTCGAATATGCAGTGTCGTCATTTTTTGCATCTTTGTAACAGTGAATTTACTAAAAAAAGTCACGTCTTTGCTTATTTCAACTAAAACTTGTCACGTTGACAAATCCTTAAGTGTAACATTTCGAAACGATAAAAAAGTTTATCTATGCGTCAAAACAAAGTCAATACCAAAAATGCCAAAAAAATTTGGAAATAGACGACTAAGCGAGCAAAGCCAGTTTATTATTCTTGATATATTAGCTTTTTTTGAGCTAGAAAAACAACATATAGCTGCAGAAATTGCCTTGGACCTTCAGAATATGGTGGAAAGAACAGCTTCCGCAACGAAAGTAAGTTCAAGATCGATATTTAATTTAAGAAAAAGTGGACTAAAATCGGACAACAGATTCAAAGAATTATCATCAACAAGAAATAAAGAGCATATCAAGTTAACCGACTACTTAAAAAGTAAGATCTGGGATACCATTTATCGCATGTATGTCCAAAAAGGACATACATATTGCCATAAAGTCTCTCCATCAGAAACTAAATTGATATGTCCAATCATTTCAACTATTCTATTAGTTTTCTGCGAAAACGGGTAAGAGAAATTGGTTTTCGATGGAAGAGAAATAACAATCGCAAGTATCTCGTGGATTTACCAGAAGTTTTTAATAAAATAATTAAATTTTTGACTGAGTATACAAAAAATATGAATTCATTAAAAAAACGGTTTTACTTCAGTCTTCCTTGATGAAACATGCATATTCAGTAAAGGGTCTTTTAGAAATACCTGTCAGCCCACCAGCTCTTCAAAAAGCGGTGAAAAGTTTCTGGATCATTTTGACTATATTTGTTTTTTGTTTAATTTAGTTTTCTTATGCAATTTAAGGTGTTCTTTTAACCCAAATCATAAAAAAACTGAGTTTATTATAGACACATTTTTAACGGTATTTCAAAGATAAATAATATGAGAGATAAAAAATATTTATATTTATTTTTTTGGGATTAAAATAACTTTTTCACATCCCCTCAATAATCAGAATTATAAATCTTCAAAGAAATAAAAATGTTAATTTTTTGATATTTAACAAAAATAATTACTTTGTCAAAATCCTATATTATTTATCTTTTAAATACTGTTGAGAATATATATAAAAAAATAATTTTTTTTCTTTTGCTCCAGTGTTAAACCTGTTGATTTTTTTAGGTTATATAAAGGGAGCTAGTTTAGTTTTTAAAAGTGGGACAAAAAGTGAGGACTACCACGATAGTATGAACAGTACAAATTTCGAAAAACGGTTTAAATATCAACTTGTTCTTAATTTGCCGCCCAAATCATTATCATGGACAACGCAAGCTGTTACCAATCTGGGCTAGTAGAAGACATACCCCGAAAATCCTGGACCAAAAAAAGATTAATTTTATGGCTTTCCGAAAAAAATATTGCCTTTCCAGAGGCAGCAATGAAATCTGGGATATGATAGAAAAAAATACAAAATATTTTCTTATCGAATATGTAAAACCTTTTGGTCAGAGTGCAAAAGAAAATATGAACAATATATTTTTGCTTAAAAAGGAATATCCTCTGAAGTGTTGGCAACGTGGGGAAAGGTTCTTGGCGAGGCAAGCGCTGATCATTGGCAGAACTACATTCGGCACACCCAAAAAAAGATTCTAGAAGCTTGGGAAGTACCCTGAGTATGCGATACTTAGATATAAACCCCGTCATAGTGACCGAAGATGAGAGCGACGATCTGTTTTCTTACATTGACGATCTTTGACGTTTAATATTTTATTTAAAAATATTTTTATGATTTTTAATTATTAGTTTTAATAATTTTGCTGCACATTAAGTTTTCTATTGTTACACAATTTCTTTCTAAAATTAGTCTATATTACTTTTAAACTATTTTGGAATGTACTTTTGCTCTTGTTAATGAAACTTCTTTGAATCTCTTGTCCTTTTTTAGACAATTTTTACTTAAATCAAATAGGTCCTAACACTGGAACCTATGCACAGACGGGAAAAATTTCAAAAAGCTGGCCAGAACCCCAATTCGGGAAGATTGCAATTTCACACTTTTACGCATCTAGGGGCTTTAATAGATCATTGGGCTTTTTAAAATTAGAAAACCCGTAGATGGCGCTCTTCGTTGAATACGGTGACAATAGTTGAATGTTAAATGTTGTTCGCGTAAGTGTTTTTGCGAAAAAATATTGGCTGTTTTTGTGTACATATTGTAGACATTATAGTGCTGAAAGTAAAATGGATTGTACTCCTGGTGGTAAGTAGTACCTTTAGCTATACTATTTATATAAAATAATAATATTTTTTAATTATGTGTATTTTATACAGAAATAATTTTCTGGAGTAGTGCAAAATTATAGTTTTAATTTTATTGTTAATATTTTAGTAAACTTCTGGGATCTTCCGGGCTTAACTTTCTGGAAAATTGTGTAGCTGAATACTTTAAATAGTAAATGAAAAAAAAATATTTTCCGCTTTTGTCTGCCTTTTTGAGATAACTTAATCAACTTTGTTTTGTGTCACTTGGAATTTTCCCCAATTTATCGCTTTCAAATCGTTTAGGGCTAATTATTTTTATTTATTTCAGGATCAAGGGACGTAGATCCGGATGAAAATGTTGTTTTAAGTATGAGAACGCTTTCTGACGTAATACTGACATGCAATTCAACAAAAATTGAAGCTAATTGCGAATATTTGCATTCGTATGTAAAAGATCTAACTAATTGCCCTGAAGTATTATCTAATGTAATTAAACAAAAGCTTTCACATTTTCTTTCTGATTTTAAATTAAAATATAAGACTGCCCAATACAAGAAAGATATTTTGCCCAAAACAAAACTTGGTTGGAAACAAATTTAAAATTTCATTTTTTTGTGCAATCACCTACAGCGAGTTTAGGTGGTCGCCCTGCTGTTAATTTCCAGACTAGTAGCGAACGAACAAAACGAAGACAAACCGAATATGTTGGATCAACAATGAGTTCCTCAGAGCCTGTGTATGCTGCTCAAATGAGTCTGCGCGCTGAAGGAAGTATAGATGCTGCAGCTGTTATAAAAGATGTACAATTTTCAACCCCAAAAAGGGCCCAGAACTATAGAAAGGCATATAGAGAGCTGAAAAAGTTGATCAGCTATCTGGTGATAAAGCATTGTCAGTATTTGTTAAAGCAAATAGACACCAATATCAGATCATAAGGAGTGAAGATAAAAAACGTTTTCCATCGTATAAGAAGATTCAGGAGGCCAAGGGGCGCTGTTACCCAAATCGGGATGCAGTTACAATCACGGGGCAAAAAGCTGAAGTAAAATTACAAGCCTTACTAAACCATACTGCCCATCGTATAGTGGAGGTGCAAAAAGATGTATTGGAAACATTAACAGAACCTCAACTTGCTTGTTTGACACTTAGGTATAGCCAATACAAGCAAAATTTTGACAGCGATGAACGTTCGGATGCCAGTATATTTTTAACATCCTTTGTGCCACTTCTATTAACATGCGACGATCCAAATGAATCTACAAACAAAATAGTTTGGCAAAATCCACGTCCAGGCTCACCCCGCTTTTCGTCCAATCAGAATTCAATTTATACATGAGACCACTGATTTAACACTTCAAGAAATAAATACCATGCAGAATGAAATAGAAAACCTTACACCTACTTCCATTAGTGTAGGCACAAGGACATTGAACACAACTTACTTTTTACAATGGTAGATGGCAAAATGTGCAATGCTGCTTCATCTACGACATCCACGAAAAAGTGTTATATATGTGGGGCTTCTTCCAAGTCTTTCAACAACATAGATGTTAAGTAGAAGTATTTTACTCAGTTTGTTAAACTGTGAAAATAGTGATTTTTTTTAGAAAAGTATGATCAGTAGCAAAAGTTATGGTACGAGCGGGAATCGAACCCGCACCTCTGCGTGTCTAGCGCATCGCCCTAACCAATTGAGCTATCATACCACTGATAATAATAATATTTTTGCAAACTATATCTAGTGGATACCGTATAAATATACAAAAATTTAAAGATTATGCTTTAACAACAGCTAGGATACTTGTACAAAAATATCCTTGATACAACATGCCTAATACGGTCCACAAAATTTTAATTAACTCGTCAGATATTATTGAATCTTTTTTATTGCCTATAGGACAATTATCTGACGAGGCCCAGGAGGCATTAAATAAAGACATTAAGAAGTATAGAGAAGGATTTTCCCGAAAGTGTTCAAGGCAACAAAACTTGGAGACTGCTTATATCGTCTGATCCAGTCATATTAAGCATGCGAAAACTTCCAAGGTGAAAGTCCAAGTCATTCGAAAAAGAAGTCTTAGATTTATTATTAGCCCCCGTCCAGAGGGATCTGCCACTAATACTACTAATGAAGACTCAGAAATTAATAGCTCAAGTGACTCAGACTCCGGGGATTAAAAACAATAATTAGTTATGCGACATTATTTCTGAGAATAAATGATGCTGTTATTAGTTTATTAATTATTAATTTTACGCCGTTGATGACTTTAAATAATATAAAAACAGTAAAATGTAGGCAGTATTTTTTAAAACAATTTAAATTCGGTTTTATACACATAATTATGTTTTTGTCAAGTATTTATTTATTATATTATTAAATTTTCCACCAGATTAGTAGCCAATTGACAAATATGTTAATTAGTTTTTACAATATTATTTCTCATAAACACATTAAGGAAATTTTATTACTACATATCATCGTTTAAGTTTTGGCCAGGTTTTTTCAATTTTGCCCGTCTGTGCTATGGTGGAAGATAGATCAAAATACAAAAGTTCTAACCACACTACACCACAACTTGTTACGTTCTGGACGCGCGTTTCGCTAACCAAGTTAGCATCATCAGCAGATGATATAAACTAAACTAACTTATCCTAACCGAGACTATTTATAGGTAAATGTGGTCACACTTGGTTGCACCCGACTGCACCGTTGTCAAGTAAACAATAGAGGGGACTATAGGGAATAGGCCCTCTGTCTTTATTTAGTGCTTTCTTACCACATTTAACTATTTCTATACTCTCAAATGCATCCAATAATCTATTATCAGATACATTTTTAATCAATTTAAGATTATTTATTCCTATTCGGTGATTGTTTTCTAAAGCATGTTGGGCAACGCTTGACTTTTCTGTTCTTCCGTATCTTAAATGTGCCATGTGTCCTTAAAAACTAATGTTTATGAAGCGTTTAGTTTGCCCAACATATTTTAGATCGCAGTCATTACAGCTAATTTCATAGATGCCATTCCTCTCCTTCAAGTCGACTTTGTGTTTAGGGTTTCCAAGGAGATTTTTCAAACTGTTCTCCGTTTTGTAGGCTACTCTAAAACCTACGTTTTTAAATACTTTTTCTAGACCTCTCGTATATCTGGGATCATATGGGATTACTATGAATTTATTGGAAGCCTCAGGTATTTGAAGAGTAGTGGCATCTTTTAACATTTTTTTTATGCTTATGTCTATTTACTAATTTATGTACAAAATTATCATTATATTCATAACTTTTAGCTATATTTTTAATCCGATTCATTTCATTGTTAAAACGTTCTTTACTTAATGGAAAATTGACTAACCTGTGAGTTAAGAAATGAAATGCTGCCATTTTGGGTTGACGGCAATGTAATGAGTCGGATGTTATATATCTATCAGTATTAGTAAATTTCCTATAAATATCAAATTCTAATTTATCGTTATTTCTAATAATTAATGTGTCGAGACAAGGTAATTGCCCATGGTTCTCCTTTTCGTACGTAAAATTAATGGAAGGATATTTATTGTTTAATGTTTCTAAGAAAGTGTCGAAATTTTCTGTTTTAGTATCAAAAACACCAAATATATCGTCTACGTATCCATACGACACCCTTGGGAAATACTTGAGTTCTTTTTTGAATTGGGTTTCTAATCTACCCATAAACTATCATCATATATCTCCGTTCCTCGCAAATTTGTTTATGGGCAATTACCTTTTCTCGACACGTTAGTTATTAGAAATAACGATAAATTAGAATTTGATATTTATAGGAAATTTACTAATACTGATAGGTATATAACATCCGACTCATTTCATTGCCGTCAACACAAAATGACAGCATTCCATTTCTTAACTCACAGGTTAGTTAATTTTCCATTAAGCAAAGAACGTTTTAATAATGAAATGAATCGGATTAAAAATATAGCTAAAAGTAATGGATATAATGATAATTTTGTACATAAACTAGTAAATAGACATAAGCATAAGAAAATGTTAAAAGATGCCACTACTCTTCAAACACCTGAGGCTTCCAATAAATTCATAGTAATCCCATATGATCCCAGATATACGAGAGGTCTAGAAAAAGTATTTAAAAACGTAAGTTTTAGAGTAGCCTACAAAACGGAGAAGAGTTTGAAAAATCTCCTTGGAAACCCTAAACACAAAGTCGACTTGAAGGAGAGGAATGGCATCTATGAAATTAGCTGTAATGACTGCGATCTAAAATATGTTGGGCAAACTAAACGCTCCATAAACATTCGTTTTAAAGAACACATTTAAGATACGGAAGAACAGAAAAGTCAAGCGTTGCCCAACATGCCTTGGAAAACAATCACCGAATAGGAATAAATAATCTTAAATTGATTAAAAATGTATCTTATAATAGATTATTGGATGCATTTGAGAGTATAGAAATAGTTAAATGTGGTAAGAAAGCACTAAATAAAGACAGAGGGCCTATTCCCTATAGTCCCCTCTATTGTTTACTTGACAACGGTGCAGTCGGGTGAAACCAAGTGTGACCACATTTATCTATAAATAGTCTCGGTTAGGATAAGTTACTTTAGTTAGAACTCTTGTATTTTGATCTTTAAATTAAATAGCCATCTTGAACTCACTTTCGTCGCAAAAGCTCTTTATTCGAACGCATTTCCAGTGCCCAAGAAATGCATGCAATTTTTTGTTGTTTTTCTAGCTAAAAAAGGATATATAGATTAATAGGCCTTTTCGTATTAAAATTTTTGTTAAAAAGGCATTTTCTACCAACTTTTTTTAGCCCAAAAAAGTTTTGGTTTTGTTATTATAAAATAGCTTAATATAAATCTTTAGAATATAAACATATTTTGTACGTTTTTTAATGAATAAATCACATTTCGTACTGTTTCTCTTCTCTTTATTTAATTATTTATTTATATATAGTTTTTGTTAAATGTCTGCATAGCTTGGTGCACTGTAAAGTTATTAAAATTAGCATTTATGCTCCTTAATGGCAGATACACATCAGCACGATCTTGGACACGATCACTGCCACCGTGACGGCCAGATGACAGCATAGGATCGCCACCGTGATTGCTGCCGAGAACGCTTTAGTGTGTGCATTCCTTAAATAACTTGGTATTATTAATTGTTAACAGCTAAGAAATACGTTCTTTTTGTGCTATCGTTACGTCACTGCATATCCGAAATAATTCTATTATATGAGTCACTGTTTACCTTTGCGATATGCGGGTCCAAAATGCAATATTTTCAAGTTCGCCTTGTATCTCAAAAATCAAGGGAGCTATGAAAATTTTGTTAATTACATCTTTCATTTCACATAAAAGTAGCATATCGCCGCAACTCTCTAGGTTGACTCGTAAGCGATATACTCCGTAATATCATCGAAAATGAGACAACCTGTATACTTTAGAATTTTATCACTGAAATGCTCTAGCTTATTATATATTTATTATAATTTTTTTCACCTTTTTAAGTAATATTTTGGTAATTTGTTTCCAAAATAATCCACTTAATTCTAGAAAAAAATCATTTTAGTTTTTTATTTGAAAATTTATATAAAAAGGAAAACCATGTTTACATAAAAAAATGCAAGAAAAAAAATCTGGGGTAATTTGATGTTTTTTAGTTGTCTTACAAAATAGACCATTTTCTTTAACATTATAAAAGGTATGGAATGTGTACTATGAGAACCGAAAATAATCAAAACCGGTCCTGGATTTAAAAAAAGAGTAAACAATAATTACTCAGTCTTCATATACATACTTACCTAACGTTCATTTGAATTATTTAGCTAGCAAAATCTTGAACTCTTGAAATAACAAAGTTAGTAAAAACTTACTAATAATTAACAACCCTGCAATTCTATGAATATTAGAAATGAGTACTATCTTATTCTCTTTTTTTTTTGCTTAAAAAATAATTTTAGCTTACGAGTTACTTTGGACTTAGCATATTTAAGTAGTTTTGGTCTACCGTCACCCTCGTTTAAAATAAAATGAGATAATTTAAATAATACTGCCAATTATATAAATTCGAATAACCAAATTCCGCTAGCTAGTACCACTAAGTACAGTCACAGACAAGAACAATCCTTGGGAAATCCGTTCGTCCTGATATTATTTGTGATCGAGACTAGTTGGGACTTCTTTACCTGAAGGCTCTAATACATATATGCTGCCAATTACCCTGAAACAAATAATTTTAATTTAACAGATCGTGTGATACTTTTTAAGATTTACGTTGAAGTTGGTAAATATTATTTCCGAGGTTGTAAAAAAGATATACAGGCTTCTCAAAATGAATTTTTTTTATGTCATGTATTTTATGTCATGTATCTAAAGAGTGAATATACATACTTTTTTAATAACTATTTACCTAACTAGAATAGTGACACTTTCCACGTCTAACAGGTGAAGAAGAAAATTAATTAGTTTTTGTAGTTATTTTAAATAAATTCAGTACATGCTTCAAAGTAAAAATATGAATGGTAAAATAACAGTTATTTGCATTCGTTAAATGTATGGCAGAAGTTTAATTAACTGGTAAGAAAAGATTTCTTGCCATTTCAGAATTATTTATGCCTTGCATGAGGTGATTGAAGGTCCATTTGTTGCTGGTTTTATATTATTTTCATAGCTGAAACCGTAGCATTTTAATTTTAAAATTCTACAGTTTTGTATACAATGAGGGCATAAACCTTGAGATATGTCAAAAACTATACAAGTTGGGTAAAAAAGTTTCATATAAAAGTTGTATAGTTCCTTACGATTTATGATTCAAAAATGTCTTGAAATATACAGGGTGTTTTAAAATCAAGTTACACGCCAAAACTTCAGAACCCTGTATATTATTTCATTTTAAGAATCTACATGAAATTCTGATTATATTTTATTAAGCATACCCTATCCCTAAAGTCAACTATTTTTGAGATAAAAAAAAATGAGAAAATTGTTTTACAAAATTGTTTAATAACGATTAACAACGATAGTCTAAAATTCTAAATGATGCGTTTAAACGTAATAAATGCTGGAACTGTTGTCCGTTCACTTCCTGACAATATCCTAATCGATTGATGAACTCTTGTTGTAGATTTCGAATGAAAGTAGGTGGGATTTGTCGGATTTCATCTCTTATACGATTTTTCAGCGCATCGAAATTAGGAGGTCTGTTCAAATAAACTTTGCTCTTTAAATATCCCCACAGAAAATAATCTAGGGGAGTTAAGTCCGGGGACCTGGCTGGCCATTCGTAGGGACCACGACGTCCTATCCACCTGTTAGGAAAGATTTCACTGAGATACTGCCGAACAGGTAGCGCTTAGTGAGGTGGTGCTCCATCTTGTTGGAACCACATTGCTGCAGTAGGCATATAGGGCTCATTGCCTGGATACAGTTGAGCTAAGGCTCAAATATCAACTCGAGTTGTAAAAAATCAAGATAAATTTTGCCGGTTAAATTTACGTCGAAAAAGTAGGGACCTATAATTCTATCTTGAAATATTCCAGCCCAAACATTGATTTTCTCAAGATATTGCGTATGAGCCACTTGAGCCCAATGGGGATTCTCTGTAGACCAATATCTACAGTTTTGTCGGTTGACAGTACCATTAAGAAAAAAGGTGGCTTCATCGGAAAATAAAATATTTCTACAAAAGAATGGATCCAGATTGCGCCGCTCTTGCATGCTTTCACAAAACTTAAGTCGGCGGTCAAAGTCGTCTTCATTTAATTCATGGATTAATCTTATTTTGTAGGGATGATACTTTGCCGTGTGCAGAATATTTTTTACCGATGATTGACTAAGGTTTAAATCTAATACTACTTGACTTGTAGGTAAATGTGGATTTTCGTTATAACTGAGTAAAACATTCAATTTCATATCATCATCTAGTTTTGGCCTACCTGTCCTGGGAAGATCTTTTACACAACCATGATCACGAAATTTTTTGATAATTTTGCTAACTGTGGATTTTGCAATTGCTTGTCCTCGCTCGGGATGCGTATTATTAAAAAGTTCACATACTTCGTCAAGATTTCTTTGGCGATCTCCCCATCCAAACATCATAAGAATCTCTATTCTTTCTCTGTCTGAAAACATTTTTATCAGGAAAAAAATAACTCTCCAACAATATGCTAAAAATCGACACAGTTTATTGTCAGTACATGACAGTTTCTATGGGAGTTCTAAAATAATCCACCAGATTTCACTATGCATAGGGAAATGAGTTAATTTTGTTTAAAGCCAAATTTCCATTTTCTCATTTTTTTATCTCAAAAACAGTTGACTTTAGGGATAGGGTATGCTTAATAAAATATGATCAGAATTTCATGTAGATTCTTAAAATGAAATAATATACAGGGTGTTCCATTAGAGATTCTGAAGTTTTGGCTGTAACTTGATTTTAAAACACCCTGTATATCTCAAGACATTTTTGAATCATTAATCGTAAGGAACTATACAATTTTTATATGAAACTTTTTTACCCAACTTGTATAGTTTTTGACATATCTCAAGGTTTCCATACTTTATGCCCTCATTGTATACGGTCTTTTCTGGTAAGATATTAAATCATTAATTTTAATTTGCACTCGTTTTTGCTTTATTTTTCTATTTTTCACAACCCTGGGGCTGCTTGATAAAGCGTCTTTATTTTGACATATTCTTACAACGTTGTCAGTTCTCACTTCCATCTTGAGAATTTTATGATTTTGACAATTTGTCATTAGGCGATTTCTTAATCGTGCAGATTTTCGAAGCGATGTGGCTTCTCCCCGATTTAGTCAGCTGTTAGGCGAATCGATAAAGAAGGGGTTAAGGGCCATTTTGTAAAATAGGTCACTTTCCTTTGGCATCTCGTGCTCGAAAGTCAAAAGATGTCTTCCTAATTTCCTTTTTTTTGCCTGGTGCGGCATGTTGTACCATATTATTTAGTTAAGACTGCTATGTTTGTTTTCTTTACCACGCTTCTTCCTTCAGCGACATTATAAGTCTTTTTGGTATTTTTACAACATTTGTATGAAAATGCAGAGGTAACATAATCTGTCTATTTTTGTCCATTTTCCACATGTTCTTATGGAAGAGTGGACACGTGCACTGGGTTGCTGTGCTGAGATGAGCTAACTCATCATACCTCTACAGATCCACATTCACTGCTTTTGGAATTAAGGCCAGTTATTTCCATTTTATTTATATTGAGTGTGAATATATTTATACATTTTATTTTAGTGTAACCTCATGAATTTTAAGCCCTTCAGGCAAATTTCATGACTTACTTTGTTTATTATACCTAAAACTATATATTTTTATCTATTCAAATTCATATACCTACATACAGTGTGTCCCAGATTCGCTTCTCTATACAGGGATCTCGGCATCTATTATACCTACAGCAAAGGTTAAATGGGGAAAGTTTTAGAGGAAACTTATTGCATTCGATATCCGGCTTCAGATTTACGATCGATCAATTGTTTTTGGAAATATCGGGGAAAAACCGAAAATGGCGGATTTCGTTTTTGGCTACTATATCCAGAACGGTAAATTTGACAGCTGCCAAAATGTGACATTATTCGGACACATTTTTAAGACAAATAAGATGGCGTATACGACACGTCATCATTGTTTTTTGTTAACCCGCAACACGCCTCAACTTTCATTTTTCTTATGGCCGCCATATTGGATTTTTCGATTTTTGGAAAGAGCCTAAAATTTCCCGTCTAGTGATATCTCACAAGTGCATTAAAGATTTTAGTATCATCGAAATATTACACTTCGTAAAATTAGGTTTCAGTTTTTTCTAAGCAGGCCATGATTTAAAGTAATGTTAGCTCTCAATGCTTTTCTAAGGAGGCCATGATTTATCTGTAACAAAATTGGATTTTGGCTTTGACGTCAAGTTAAATAGTTGAAAGTATCAAAGCTGTGTTTTAATAAGTAGTAGGTACGCTTTTATCCCAATAAAATCATAAATCTGACACATAAATTGTCAAAACCTATAGAAAATGGTCGGCATTCCGTATTCAAATGAAGAAAAGATTGACATGTTAGCTCTGTACTTTCAATCATACAGAAACGCCGACGTTACCTCAGCAAGGTATTTGGAGATGTACCCCGATCGACGGCAGCCTCATAAAACAAATTTCAGGAAAATCGTAGTTAATTTAATTAACCATGGTGCCTTCGAACAACCTAGAAGCGGATACAATAATAACAATTAAAATCGAGACAGAAACATTTTACAAGTTATCAACGAAAACCCTAGTACATCGGTAAGAACTGTAGAACAGGAAACTAATGTGCTAAAATCAACAGTACATAGAGTTTAAAAAAAGAATAAGTACCATCCATACAAACCCATAATAGTACAAGGACTTAAGGAAACTGATTTTCCAAGACGACTACAGTTCTGTGAGTGGTATACTAAGAGATGCAATGAAAATCCTGATTTTGTAAATCATGTCTTATGGTCCGATGAGAGCAGGTGCACGAATTGTGGAGTCTTTAATAGGCACAACCGTCATCATTGGGCTGTGCAAAATCCTCACGAAGTGGTAGAGAGACGTCTACAGATCAGATTTGGAAGTAACGTTTGGTGTGGGATCATTGGTAAGTTAATCTAACCAATCTTTTTTAAATAAGCACCAAATGATGGTCAAATAATAATCTTTTTTTTTCGTTTAGCTCTTTAATGATACTAAAAGAGTATAACCTAATAAAAAAAAAGTAAAACGTTCTACTCTAGTCAATCAACTTACTTTTTTGATACTGTATTACATTTTTATTCAATCATTTTGTATTGTAGTTTCGAAGAACCTATAAAAATAGAATTGGGTTCTATAAATTTATTAACACTATCTAAATTTTCTGCAGATTTAGCTAATTCTCTAAAATTATTTTGATTGTCTGAATTTAATGATTTATTATTACCCGGGAAGCCTAGTTCTTGCGTTATGAAAAAAATACCATATTAATCAAATGTCGAATTATTTTTTGATTTTTATTATGATTTATAGAAATGCGTTCAGCTGTATTTCCGAATAATTTAAATTTTAAAGCGCAAGGGGTTTGTTCTTTCGATATTTTATTTTTTATTAAGGCATGGTGTACTTCTTTAAGATTATTATATCACTGAAATAAATTGATTTAGTATTTCCGAAATTAATATGCAATACCAACAAAATAATTTATTACGGCTATTACTTCCTGCTAACCAAATATGTTTTTCTTTTTCATAATAAAGCTGAATAGGTTTCAACTGTATACAAGTTCATTCATTACGGGATGTTTCGATAATTATTTTTGGAAAGAAAATATCTACTTTTTAATAAAGATAATTTTCCCTTTATAATTTATAGTACCACCCGGCCGACCCTGCCGCCCTTGACTGTTGGGCACCTATTTATAAAATATTAATCATTTCAGGAAATCGACTTATTGGACCATTTTTGTTTGACTACAACCTAAACGGGCAGAGGTACCTAGAGCTTTTGTGAAACCAGGTTGTACCAGCCTTACGAGCTATTCTAACGGAAGATGGATTAAGAAGACCTTGGTTTCAACAAGACGGATGTCCGGCTTACAATACCATTCAAGTCAGGAACTTCTTAAGAGAGCTGTTTGACGAAAGAATAATTTCTTTAAATGGTCCAATATCTTGGCCTCCTAGATCCCCTGACCTGTCGCCCTTGGATTTCTACCTCTGGGGTCACACGAAGAATGAGTTCTATGAATTTGATCCCTCCGTGACCATAGAAATCCAGAGACAAAAAGTTCTGGACACATTTAGAAATATTAACCGAAATACACTTACCAGGGTTGTACGAAAAACAGTCATCAATTGTCAAAAATGTCTCGATGCAAATGGACGTCATTCTGCAGATTTGTAAATTAATGTCACCCACTTACAAAGTAGTTAAAGCTCATTTGGATTTTTTAAGTCGTTATTTACGTTCATGTTGTATTGAAAATTCAATGCGTTCAATACATTACTTACTTATTAATGTAATCTTGTGACAAATAAATCATGGCCTCCTTTAAAAACATTGAAACTTAATTTGATGACGCTAAAATCTTTAATGCACTTGTGAGATATCACTAGACTGGAAACTTTAGGCTCTTTCCAAAAATCGAAAAATCCAATATGGCGGTCATAAGAAAAATGAAAGTTGAGGCGGGTTAACAAAAAACAATGAAGACGTGTCGTACACGCCATCTTATTTGTCTTAAAAATGTGTCCGAATAATGTCACATTTTGACAGCTGTCAAATTTACCGTTCTGGATATACTGGCGAAAAACGAAATCCGCCATTTTCGGTTTTTCGCCGATATTTCCCAAACTTATTGATCGATCGTAAATCTGAAGCCAGATATCGAATGCAATAAGTTTCCTCTAAAACTTTCCCCATTTAACCTTTGCTGTAGGTATAATAGGAGCCGAGATCCCTATATAGAGAAGCGAATCTGGAACACACTGTATATGTGATTAGTGTTGTAAAACCTAATCTGATAATTTTGGTTCGAACAATACATAGGCTTATCGGTTAGATAAAGCATATTTCTCACATATTCATATACGTATAATTTCTTGATCAAGGAAGGGGCATTTGAATTATTTAATCGGGTATCATTTTTAAAATTTAATATATCAGAGTTGGTTATATAGTAACATTTTGAATGAAAATATTCTTTACCTTCTTTCAACATTTGTAATTTTTATTATAGCATTAAATCATCATTTCATGTCATCATAAACATCAAAAAAGGGTAAAGTAAACAGATTGAAACTTACTTCAAGTGTTTGATTTTTCTTTAATATATAAACTGAGTGGCGCCCAAAAATAAGGTGTAAATATTTCTTGCCTACTTCCCTCTACTGCCACCTGACGAAGAGCTACCGTTCGCACAACTAATATTTTAGGGGAAATACATTTCCCTTACAATAGTACAAGTTACAAAACTTTCAGCACTAGTTTGAAAAAGTAGGACCTACACCAGTCATCTAAGTGCGGAAAGTACTCGAAGAAGAAAAACTTGTAGTTAACAGCTGTGTCATTGTTGAATATAAAAGAGTCCGTTAGAAACGTTAGAACTTAGAGCAGAACTTAATATTTAGTTGGTTTGTCGAAGAATTATTAGATCTAATAAAACTGCTACTGAATGTTCAAGATGTTACTCCTGGATTCATAACTAATACAGATTTCGATAAAAATCCCTGCAGTCTCATGCTGCCGGCAATGTAATATGTGTAAAAATTAGGGTTTTAAACGATAATAAATATCGCTTCCATAAATCGCGTAATTCTTCCAACCTAAAGCAAATAAAGCAGTTCTGGTTTCTTGGCACCTCAAGATGTAAACGCTTGAATAGCGGGTTTACTAAAAAAGGATAACCCTGTAATAGGACGTGCTTCATGTTAAGTAACAATTTTTGAGCGCCC
The DNA here is from genome assembly GCA_030620095.1 of Kuschelorhynchus macadamiae. Classification (NCBI taxonomy): domain Eukaryota; kingdom Metazoa; phylum Arthropoda; class Insecta; order Coleoptera; family Curculionidae; genus Kuschelorhynchus; species Kuschelorhynchus macadamiae. The sequence goes on along the minus strand of JAUTXW010000521.1, from coordinate 2,007,770 downwards.
CATTGGATCAAAAGGACTTGATGAGTGAGACTCTGGAAGAGATACGCTCGACACAAAGAGAAAAAATTGTTCAGCTTGAAAACGAACTTGAACATCCGTTTTTAAATGAAATGCCCTGTATATTATTCCATTCTTGTATTTTCCTGAATGTTCTAAATATGTTTTAGTTATATGCCGAAATTCAACTGTTTTTATTATCTATTTTTTTTCCTACAAATTTCCGGTTTGACAGAAAGCAGAGCTGGGATGATTACCTTTACCCGGAACTTCCCTCATTATAAATATTTTCTTTTCTTAGGGATAGTGAAGTGTGCCCCCTTTACTGTCTTTCCAAATACTGATTGGGTGCCATTTTGATCCACCATATTGGATTCGTACCAATAGTTTACCAGTTTCTATCTACACCACACTTGACATTTCGACGTAAATTGAAATAAATGGAATAAGAAGTTTTTACAGTAATTTTTTAAGACCCCCATCGTACTAGTTTATTTTTATTTCACATCTAATTTTTGTGAAAAATTTAATAAGAATTTTTTACGCCGATTTTTTAAACATTTTATTTGGTCTTCATCTTACTAGTTTAAATTTGAAATTAATCTAACAAACAGTTTTTCAGGACAATTTTTTTACTATTTTATTAGGTCGCAATTCTGGATTCATACTAAAATATTGCCGGTTCATTGCTATGTAACATTTAATTTTTGTGCCAAATTTAAGATAATTTGGATAATTAGTTAATTAATGACAATTTTTTTTAACACTTCACCAGACCGGCACACAGTGGTGGAGCCTAAAATCGGTAAAAAATTAATTACTATTGAACATAAAATTTTAGAATTTTTACATGGGTTGAAAAAAATTAATATTTAGATAATGCAGCTTTTTACATGTTTTTTATAGATATACAGGGTGCCTCCGATTAAGTCGGCACCATTGCTAACTTCCTTATTATTGGAGATATGAGGTCGGTTAAAATTAGCAAACTAGTAGCATTTTTTCTGCTGATTAAGATAGTGAAATCAGAAAAACAATTGAACATCGCGTCTTCGAGTTATTCAAAAAAATGTATATTTTTTCAATGGAACACCCTGTATATTTTTCGACATAACGTTAGCAAATCGTCCTAAGAATAAAAAAGTTCATATGCACTAATCGCCTAAACCTAATAACAACAAAGTTATAACGATATTTTTACTCACAGTCAAGTTGGCCATGAAATTCCAAATAAAAACAATATTACTTAATTGGTTAGATTTAACTGTCACAGTAAATGAGCAAACACATCACCATCTTGTTCTATGCATTTTCGGACACATTTTAGCACATGCCTCGTCGCCTTTAAAATTGTCCTTCCATCAATAGACGCCATTATTCTCCTTATTTCAATTTTCGGTTCTTCCAAATTTGCATATTTCTTCTTATAAACTTCATTTTTCACGTAACCCCAAAAATAGAAATCAAGAGGAGTTATGTCTGGGGATCTAGGTGGCCAGCGAACTGGACCATTTGCGGCAATCCATTTGTCTCCAAATAATCTCTGCAACATCATTCTTACATCACCAAACTGATGAGGTGGGGCCCCATCTTGCTGGAAGTAAATTAGTTGTCGTGTAGCCAAATTGACGCCGTCCAAATATTCTTCTAACGCCCCAGAAATTATCAGGTCAACATATCTCCTTCCTGTCAAAGTACCCTCATAAAATACAGGTCCAAGTATTTCGCTTCCTCTCATACCACACCAAACATTGACACTAAATTGATGCTGAGGATTTCTGGGATCAGTGAGAAATAAATTTTCTTGCGACCAATAATGGACGTTTTTGCGATTGAACACCTTTGTTGGAAAAATTGGATTCATCGCTCCAAATAATGTTCTTCAAAATGTCATTATTTCTTTCATAAACATGATGCAACCAATGGCAAAACGCAAGTCTTCTTTCATTATCACCAGGCAACAATGTTTGAATTGGCCGGTACTTATACGGAATAAACTTGTGCTTCTTTAAGATCCGCCATATTGTCACTAAACTAACACCGTAATCTCTTGCTAAATCCCTTGTTGGGTATTCTTTGTGTGCTTCAAAATAGGCTAATATGGTAATTTCAACGTCTTCGCTTATTATAAAAGGTTTTCTCTTCCTTGTCTTTTTAAAACCCTCCTCGTTACTTCTAAATTTTCTATAGAGAACTAAAAAATACCTCCTGTCCGGTAAATTACGAGTAGGGAATCTTCGGCGGTATTCTTGTAATGCCATAGTACTATTTTTCCTACACATAAGGTATGTTTCTAACATATCACATTTTTCAATATGCGTGAACAACATTTTAAAACAAGCTTTAGCAACTAAAACTGTAAATATATTATTTTTCTGCTACAACAAAATGCCCCTCATCTACAAACGGTCATTTATATCGCCAAGCTTATTTTTAATTTCATGGCCAACTTGACTGTTAGTAAAATATCGTCATAACCTTGTTATTATTAGGTTTAGGCAGATAGTGCATATGAACTTTTTTATTCTTAGGACGATTTGCTAACGTTATGTCGAAAAATATACAAGGTGTTCCATTGAAAAAATATACATTTTTTGGAATAACTCGAAGACGCGATGTTCAATTGTTTTTCTGATTTCACTATCTTAATCAGCAGAAAAAATGCTACTAGTTTGCTAATTTAACCGACCTCATATCTCCAATAATAAGGAAGTTAGCAATGGTGCCGACTTAACCGGAGGCACCCTGTATATTACAACGTCGAAAAAGAATTTTTTTTTGACTGCCTTTAAAAAAATTAATTATTTTATTTTCTAGTCTTAAAAATAGGAAATAATACTTTGGGTCAAAATTTGACATACAATTCTAACCAAAAACTCCATACTATAAGGGAATTTTCTCTAATAAATAGCTAGGATTGTAATGATTTAAAAATTTGACAAAAATAGGTTTTTTTTTGAAAATATTTATTAACAGATGTCAAATTTTGGAAAACCAAGATAAATTTTAAACAGAGCTCTCAAAACTGCAAAGGTTTTCTAATATAAACTTTTCTCTATCTACTATAGCTTCCGAGATAAACATATAAGAAAACTCAATTTGTATAGGTCTGTTTTTTTATGTTACTAACACCAGAACAACTTGATACAAAAAAAAATTAGTTGCACTTACAAAGCAAACCTCAGAGTACCATACCCAAATGTTTCTTTTTTATTCCGGCTTGGTCCCTGTAACTGCTTGTTCTCTAGAATAACCCCTTTTTATATTTCTTGTTTTTTAAAGTGGGGTTTAAATAATTTTTTGATTTTACAGCGAAATTGCATCTGATGATTTGTCTTTTGCAAGTTTAGAACTAAAGTGCGGGACACGAAAGAAAACCGGGCGGTCCTTAAAATAAACGTTCATAGTCTTAAGCAAGCGGAAAAGTAAAATTTGTGTACGCAAATAAATTTTATGTTATTTTATTTGTTGTAATAGTTTGCCGCTTCACCTATACAGTGCTCCAGCTAAGCGGTACGGAATATTAATCGAGGATTTAGTAAATTTCGCACTGGTCCACTTGTAACTGGGATGTGCCTAGGGTCTCCATGCACTGGCCGCTAGAAGATTCAAGCTATTTCCAGTGGCGCCTATACATTTCGAGCATTTGTTTTCATTTCTATATAAATGCGTTGCGTTGAATTTAAATTATTATTTCGAAGTAACAACGGCGAGCAAAAAAGGAAAAACAATTCAAAGCGATGCACGTGAAGTTATTGCGATCGTTATAGAGGTCTGTACTAGGGAAGTTGAAAGTAATAATTTGACTATTCCAATTCAAAATCGAACAGAACGCGCTGCATTTTACACTGGTGTTTCAGAAGTAGTGTAAGAAAAATGCAAAGAGAACATAATGATCGCTCTAGTTCTACTTCACCTTTAAATATTCCTGGTAAAAAAAGACCCCGATTATCATACAAAGATAAAATTGACGATGGTGATTTTCAAGTAATTCGACGAACAATAGAGGATTTTTATATAAACTTGAAGAAGGTTCCGACCTGCAAACCCCTACTTCGTGCTGTAAAGAACAAAACAGATTTTCCGTACGGGTATAAAACCTTAAATCGGCTTATACGATCAAATGGTTTTGTTTGGCACAAGTGCTTAAATAAACGAAAATTGCTCATTGAGAGACCAAATATTTTTCACTGGCGGGTGAAATATCTATCAACTGTAAGGCAATATAGGCAAGAAGGACGCAATATTATGTATCTTGACGAAACCTGGGTAGATAATGAGATGACAGTGAACAAATGCTGGCAAAGTGAAAGTTTTACAAATGTTGTTCAGGGAATCCGCTCTAGTAGTCGCTTTATTATAAATAATGCGTCTTATCATTCTCACATAGAAGATAAAGTGCCAACTAAATACTCTACAAAAACTCATATGATATCGTGGCGTAAATCGAACAATCTTGTATGTGAAGAAAATATCAATTATATGAAATAGTATCAGCCAACAAGCCTAGGGAAAAAAAGTATAAAATTGACGGTCTTACACCTTTAAGGCTGCCTCCATACATGTGAGACCACAATTAAACTTGCATGGGCAGGAGTAAAAAAATATATTCGAGAGCGCAACACCCGTGAAAAGTGAACTTTCAATTAAAGATTTAAATAAAATAACATTAGAAGCGATTGACTGAATATCGGCTGGAAATTGGAAATCGTATGTTAAACATGTTCGTTCTATTGAAGATAAATACTGGGAAGTAGATGGCAAAATTGAAAAGGTTATTGATGATTTAGTTATCACACTGGGATCTTCACGTAGTGACGACGAAATCTCATCATTTTCAGAGGAAGACAACGATTTAGAAGGAATCGAACCATTAGAAGCACAGCCGTCAACCTCAAAAATGGCTTAGTTTTTTTTCATATATTTTGTAAAATTGTTCATAAAGTAGCTGTCAATAAACTGCTTCAAAATAATTAATTTTCTGTTCAATACTGGGTGTCAAAAAATATCTTATATTGCAATTAATGTTTGAAAACCTACAGGGCTCATAGTTTTCCGAAATTAACACATCAATGTAGTTATGGTAGGGGAGCCAGCACTGATTCCAGTGAACAAGATTTATCAACATTTTAACTTATGCAGTTCGACTTTGGGCTATTCGGGTATAACAAAAGTGAACGTTTGTCTCCGTCTGTCATATTACTTTGCACAGGGGGCGTCATTGTGAAGTACTATACAGGGCGTTTCCTAATTGCGTGCTAATGTTACAGGGGTGTGATTCTTGGACCTTTTTAAGAAAAAAGTTTAATATGAACTTAAAAGTCTTAACTTTGGAGATACAGGGTTTTAAAAAACATTTTTTTTAAATCCTAATTATGATGCTATTATAGATAAATAACTGTGTGAAATTTGGTACACGTCTTTTTTGCATAAAAGGGCATTTTTTATTAATAATCAATTTTTGAAATTTCTACCAGTGGCGTGCATACGTAATTAAATTGGGTAAATCCGTATGCTCCTTAATGCATAGAAGACGTGTATCAAATTTTATGCAGTTATCTACAATAGTATCAGAATTGGGATAAAAAAAATGTTTTTTTTTTAAACTTTGCCATTTTGTATCTCAAAAGTTAAGACTTCTAGGACATAAAACTCCCCCTTTAACATCAGCACGCAATTAGGAAACGCCCTGTATAGTACTTCACAATGACGGCCCCTCTATAAAGTAATATGACAAACGGAGACAGACGGCCACTTTTGACATACCCGAGTAGCCCAAAGTCGAACTGCATAAATTAAAATTTTGATAAATCTCGTTCACTGGATCTGATGCTGGCTGCCCTTGTAAAATCTGGACTTGTACCGGGTGGTCGAAATTGGTCTGTTTTAACAGAGAAAACCTATTTCCTGACTAGATAGAGCAAAACTGACTTAGGTGTCATGGGCTCGATTTCTGAGAAATGTTTAATGGCAAAAACCGCCTGCCGATATTTTCACTGCCAACTGAGATATAGGGCGTTTTTCAATTTTCGGCCATTTTGAAAATTGTCCATAACTTTTTTATTTTGCGGAATATTAACATTCTGCAAAGACATTCTAAAGGCACTTTTTTATGTGCAATCCAGTGGCGTACTCAGATTTTTTCTATAGTTGTCCGTTTTATCATAAATAGGCAAAACTTTTTTTTTTCAAATGGAAATCATAGTTGGCTATAAATTATAAAAAATGCTCGCGTTTAGCCCTTTTCAGTGATATAAAGTTGTAGGTACTTATTTTCAAAAATAACGAAAATATTAGGTGTTTTTGGTTTACATCGAAGTAGGCCTTGGAATAATGACGCGCGTTCAATATTTTGAATATATTGCTGTCAGATTACTGTAGTCTGGTGTAATTATTGCGTTTTGGTGTTATCTTTATAAAGTTGTGTTAAGTTGCTGACAAAATATGTTTGAGAATTATGAAAAGTATGATATGTTAAAATGTTACATATTATCTAACGAAGTTCCTGAAGCAGCTAGTGAATTATATTTTAATACATTTCCCGAGCGACGTCAACCGGATAACCGAATTTATCAAACATTAAAAAGTAATTTAGTAAATTACGGAAGTTTTAAAAAGTTAAGAACAAGACATTATGAACTAAAGGAAGAAAAGGAAATCCAGCAGCTAAATATAATTGGTGAGGTATTAGATCATCCTGGCACCTCCTCTCGAACATTGGCTAATATAACGAATGTTCCAAAGACCACCGTTTTAAAAATACTCAAAAAACATAAATTCAAACCGTACAGAACGAGAAGAGTTCATCAACTCCGTGAAGGGGACGCCGCTAGAAGATTGAGATTTTGTCAGTGGTATGAGCAAAAATTCATGGAGAATGAGAATTTTCCATTAAATATTATTTGGAGTGATGAATCCAGAGTAGATACTTCTGGTATATTTAATAGATATAATTCATATCACTGGTCCACTGAAAATCCACACGTAGTTGTGCAACAAGACCGGCAAGGTCGGTGTGGATTCAATATATGGGTGGGGATATTCCGAGGAAGATTTGTGGGACCTTATTTTTACGATGGAAATTTAACTGCAGATGATTATGTAAATATTTTGCGCACATATATTGTCCCTTTGTTGGAAGACATACCTTTAGCTGATGCCAGAAATATCTACTATCAACAAGATGGTTGTCCCCCGCACAATGCAAGGATCACAACTGATCTTTTAAACTTCGAATTTCGAGAAAATTGGATTGGTACGTGGGGCCCCATACCTTGGCCTGCTAGGTCCTGTGACTTAACTCCCTTAGATTTTTTTTTGTGGGGAAGATTGAAGGACTTGATATTTAAAGGAAGAAACTTTCACACAAAAGAAGAATTGCAAGAGGCCACTAGGCAAGCTTTTGCATCTATTAGCCCAGTTGAACTAATAAATAGTTGCAACTCGGTACGCAAAAGATGCTTAGTTTGTATTCAACAGGGAGGGGCTCAATTTGAACAACTTCTCTAAATATATTTATCAGAAACCTATCTAACTAAATACCTAGATTTTCATAATTATTTTTTATTTTCACTTGTAGCTGTAAATAGTAGTTTAGTTTGTTAATTTTGTTCAACTTTGCTATGTAAACAAAAAAAAAAAATAAAAAAAATTAATAATAAATAATTAAAATAACGTTAGCTAGTGTTATTTAAAGTTGTGTTTAAGTTGCTAACAAACTATAAATCTTAACAATACATAATTGAGATATTGTCATCACAAATCAAAGCCTACTTCGATGTAAACCAAAAACACCTAATATTTTCGTTATTTTTGAAAATAAGTACCTACAACTTTGTATCACTGAAAAGGGCTAAACGCGAGCATTTTTTATAATTTATAGCCAACTATGATTTCCATTTGAAAAAAAAAAGTTTTGCCTATTTATGATAAAACGGACAACTATAGAAAAAAATCTGAGTACGCCACTGGATTGCACATAAAAAAGTGCCTTTAGAATGTCTTTGCAGAATGTTAATATTCCGCAAAATAAAAAAGTTATGGACAATTTTCAAAATGGCCGAAAATTGAAAAACGCCCTATATCTCAGTTGGCAGTGAAAATATCGGCAGGCGGTTTTTGCCATTAAACATTTCTCAGAAATCGAGCCCATGACACCTAAGTCAGTTTTGCTCTATCTAGTCAGGAAATAGGTTTTCTCTGTTAAAACAGACCAATTTCGACCACCCTGTATATCGTGTATCACTATACTGGGTGGTCTAATAATAGTGGACGTAGGCAGTAGCCCGGGAACCGTTGATGACAGAACTCAAGAAAAAATATATTTATAGGTAAATCGATCAAGAAAAATCAAAATTAAATCATTTTAAAATTCGCCGTTTTTGTAACACAAAAGAGATATAGAAGTGCGGTACACGAAAGAAAACAGACAAATATAGATAAAGGTTCATTAAGCATAGTTACATTTTTTAATTATCTGAAGTGCGTATAGTCAAAAAGGAGTGCCATATTATTTAAAAAACGACGGGACACCACTGGTTTAAAAAAATTTCTTGGCCGACCTTCCGAAACCAATTGACTCCGCCCGGTTTTCTTTCCTGTCCCGCACTATATCTGTTTCCTATATACACATACCTGGCTTTTTCTAAAAGTAATTTTTAGCGAAGACAGACAAATATTGCATATTGGTATTTAATGCTTGCAAAGCAGATTATTTAAGGCGCAAAATAGTGTAATTTCAATACAATTGGGAATCTAAATAGTATATTTTGGACTTTCAGGTTTACCGATTTTTGACCGCTTTTCGTCCGAACAGATTCACTATGCGGCATTTTGTTCCGCCATATTGGATATTTACCAAAATGTTACCAGGCATCCCCAAATGACCATTAATTTTTGAGCAAAATTTGAAATCAATCGGGTAAGTAGTTTTTTAGCTACACCCCAATTTGACCGATAAACAGACCCACGGAATTGAGAAAACATGTTTTTGGGCATCTAGAAACGCTAAAACATGAAGCATGAAGCTACTTTCAAGGAGATTCCTTTCACGAAAACAAATAGTTGATTTGGCGGCCAAAATTTTACTACTTTATCTCTGTATTTCGCTTAATTCTTGCACAAAATTTTAAAGCAATCTAATAAGTAGTTATTTCATGCTGATTTTTTAAACATTTTATTAAGCCGCCATTTTGTTTCGTCATCTTGGATTCGCACCAAATTGATTTCTACGTAATACCAAAGTTTACTGAATAAAAATATAAGTTGCAGCACTGGGCCGTCGGCAAATCGCAGATAAAAGACGAGCCGTCTAGTTTCAAACCCCATCGACACTGCCTCCTATTACCGAGCTGTTTAAAAGTAGTTTGGCTTCGCGCTACGAATTTTTATCTATTTATATTATTTATTTATATATATGAAATAAATATTTTGAAAAAGCCTGAAATAGACAGGCGAAACGTCAATTAAAGTTTTTTTGTTTCAATCCACGAACCTAATCCCAAGAAAGTACTTGATATTTATAAATTATAAGGTTCAAGAAGAGAAAAATAAATATATATAATATATATATATATATATATATATATATTATATATATAAACAAACAAACAAACAAAAGTATGCTTTATTGCCGCAGAAAAATTTTACAATTTTATGGACAAAGCAAAATATACCTAAAATAAGACATATCAAAACATTAATCGAAAAGAATTTCGATAGGTCAATGCTTTTTAAAAATGTAAATTATCAATTTACCAAATCGTAAAACACACGTTAGAATATAACATAACATTGCCGCAAAACAGTTAATGAATCCTAATAACCTTATAAAAGTAAACAAACACACATGTACGAGGTGAATAATTTCGATGACATTGAAATCAAAATTGCAACTATGCGACCTTAAACTCTATGTTATTATAGTTATACAAATAATTGTGATGTTAAACAGAAGGTATAATGAACTAGTGTAGAATGTAGTATACAAAAAAGAATTAAATTTTGTTTTTAATCCAATACCTAACAAAAATAATTAAGTTTTAAGTGAATGTTCGACAGTTCTTTTCTCTATATGATGATTTTCAAAATTCTATGATACGAGTTAGTACATGACTCACAAAAGATTTAAGTAAACAAGCGAATTGTGCAAGCATAGGGATAGATTTTAAATGTACTGGCAGATTGTTGTAAAGTTTTATGGCGTTGTAAATAATTGATTTTTTTATTAATTCTGAGGAAGGAATGGGTAGATGTATATCATGCCTAGAGTTTCTGGTAGGGTATACATGTTGTGACCTTTCTGGGAGGGTGTTTATATGTTTTCTCAGCAAACATACCGTTTCCAAAATAAATAATGCAGGAAGTGTTAATATTTCATGTTTTTTGAAATAGTATTGGCAGTGAGCTCTATTATTTAGACCAAACAAATAACGAATGGCTCTCTTTTGAAGCATAAAAATACTACGAAATTGCTCGGTGGTACAGCAGCCCCAAAAGGGAAGGCCATAGCGGAGGTGGGATTCAAATAAAGAGAAATAAGTAAGTCTGGCAGAAGGAACGTCTAGTTCTTTTGAAACTGATCGAATGGCGAAGCAGGCGGTAGAAAGTTTTTTAGTTAAGGTGTCAATATGATTAGACCATTTTAGGTTGTTATTTATATTTAAACCCAGGAATTTAACCGACTCTACGTATTCAATATTGCTGTTATGTACCTGAAGTGGTTGTAAAGTTCCCTTATAAGATAACGCCACCGTTTTATCGACATTAAAACAAAGCATATTGGAATCGGTCCAAGCCTTAATTATAACCAAGTCTTTGGAGATACTAGAGTGTAAAGACGTTGTATCAAAATCACTCCAAGTTATGCTTGTGTCGTCAGCAAAAAGGGAAATTTTTCCATTAATTTTAAGTTTCGTGATATCATTAATGTATAACAAAAAAAGAATAGGTCCCAAGACTGAACCTTGAGAGACTCCACTTGTAATCAACTTACAATCAGAATCGGAACCATTAGCCCTTACAAGTTGTTGCCTTTTCCCAAGATAAGATTTGAACCAATTTAAAGAAGTACCACGAATTCTATAAAAATTTAGTATGTTTATCAGAATTTCATGACTAACACAATCAAAGGCTTTCGCATAGTCACAAAAAACTGAGGCAGTTGGGTGGTTGTTATTGAGAGATAAGTAGACGCCTCTAAGCAACGTGAACATGGCGTCGCTGGTGCACTTGTTGGGTAGAAATCCGAACTGCTCCGGGTATATTATCTGATGTTTCAGGAGAAATGGCATACGACGATTCTTCAGTAGCCTTTCGATGATTTTTGATAGCACTGGTAGTAGTGCAATTGGGCGATAATTGCAAGAGTTAGTTTTTTCGCCACCTTTATGAAGTGGAATAATTATAGCTGTTTTAAGGCAATCAGGGAATACACCTTTTATAAAGGACTCATTTATTAATGTTGTAAGGGCCTGTATGACTGGGAGTGGCAAGTTCAGGAATATTCTAATTGATAGGCCATCAGTGCTACACGAAGATTTACTTTTGATATTATTTATTACCTTCAATAGTTCAGTGTTGTTAACGGGACTTAAGAAAAAGCTATCAGCTAAATTTTTTGAAGGAGGGAGAAACGAAAGAGGGTATATATATATATATATATATATATATATATATATATATATATATAAGTACTTACAGCAATTCCAATATCCCAACCCACACCACCTGGATTCTCGGATGATATTCCTATTCTCCTTATCACAGCTCCACTATCAGTCACAGCCCACACTTCCGTTTTGCCTACGCTAACGTGTTTAAACCCTTTTGTATGGGGGGCGAAACCTAAAAAAAAGTAAACAAAACATAACAAAACGACACTTAAATAAATCAAAACTGATACACACATCCCAGATATGGACGTTAAGTGTTAAAGCTATCGGCTAGAAATATCAATTATTAAAGAAGACAAAAATGTATTTTTTTTGTAGAAGCAGGGGTAAAATGGGCAATTTAGGCCTTCCTAGCACTGCCTAAAGTGCCACTTTCAATCCCACGAGAGAAAACGTGAACTTTTAATCCTAATGAAAAAAACTACGGAAAAAAAGTAAAAACCAAATAGAAACGAAAATTATCGTATAACAGAACTTACTATCTAATTTTATTACGTTAACATTGATATGAACAATTTGACAATTAGTTATGTTAAATAAGCAATTATTTTGGTAAAATCTATCAAATCTGACCAAAATAAATTTCGAGAATTACGAATATACTATGACGACCCCTCTAATTGGCTTTATATGCAGTAAGAGTCTCTAAATTGCAATATATTCTTCTAACGCTTGGACATTTCAATTAATATTTTCAGTTGCGTTTTTTTTTTTTCATAAAAATATATACAAGGTGTCCATTAGAGACATAATGTAATCGATAATTTTTTTAAATGGCAACCAGGTTTTTTGTTGAATATTTTAAAAGGGCTTAATAAGTTACACATAACTACCAAATTTAAATTTTTATTTTTAATTAAAAAAGAACTTCTTTATTCGGAAAATTTAAAAATCCATTTAATTAATATTTTGTTTTCAATAAATGTTCAAAATATTGTCCATACACTATTCGGCAATACCCTCATCAAAGTCAAAAGTCAAAGTCAAAATATGCTTTATTATCAAAAGAAACTGTTCTTATTGACAAAGCTGTAAATAATAATACAATGAATTATAATTAAATTATTTCAAAAAGGAGATATAATGTAAGATGCGTCCAAAATAAAGATTTAAAACAGAATCTAATACATATAACAGAACTTAGAAATAAGAGAAAGAAAAAAAAAACACTAACATGGTAACACAAATCGTAATTAATATTTAAAACTTGTTCACAAACAAGAAATGCTCATACATGAACCTAAGCATAAAATATAGACAATATCATTATAGAACCAAAGACACAATTTTCTTACACACAATTAGTCAAAAAGTAAAAAAAAAATTAAAACATATATATATATATATATATATATATATATATATATATATACACGCAACCCGTTCATTAAAAGTTTTTGATAATGCCATTTAGATAAAAATTTCAAATTTAAGGTAAGGTCAAGAGGTACTTCTTTTTTGAAATATTTTCAACTTCTTGTCACTTCCGGTTTAACCGAAACTTGCTTATTTTAAATAGAACACCCTGTATTTTATGATATTTTTGGATTCTACGGAGAATTTTAATGCTATTTTATGTAGCATGTCCTATACCTAGGTTTAAGCGTTCTTAAGATACTTGACCTTGAACCAAAAATGAGCCTTCGGGGTAACAAATTTTAAAATCTCATATTTTTGTGAAGTTTGAAGATATAATCTTCATATTTTGCAGACGATCGGTAAATAATCTTAGGTATCTATTTTTTTTTATTGAATTTGCCTATTTTTATACAGGGTGTCCTAAATTCAGCGGCAAACATTCACATTTTCAAAGCCGCTAAAGTCCGTTTTTTTAAATGGGACACCCTATAGCTTTATGCACTATCAAATGTAGAATTTAATTTTCTATCGAACTGTATTAAGGTTCCCTATACCTATTCGTAACCATTTTCGAAATAATCAGGTTTTTATTAAACTAGCATATGTATTTCCTAAATGCTTACACCTTCCCGTAGTAAGCCATGGAAAAACAATTGTTATGCTTTTCTATTCAACATGACAGCTGATTTGAAACTTTTAAATTAAAATAAAATAACACTCAAAAGCTGATATTCTCAATTTATTTTATATTCGCGGAGAATGTTACAAAATATTGGAGAGAACGTGCCATGTTTTTAATGAAAAACATCCTCATTTATCGCGAATGAACAAGAGAAAATTGAAGAGGATTGAAACAAAATTTTTTCGTTTCGGAAAAGTTAAAGTTATAAACTTCTCGAGACTGTTCTAAACTTGTTTTAGTGAACTTAAAAATTATAGCAATCTAACAATCAACAATAAATAAATAAAATAATAAAACTGAATTATAACAAATGTTCTATATGCTGCCCGTTCATTTGAAGACACATTTCATCAGTACAGTTGCTGTGGCCCGTTGAATTTGTCCGTTTCCTAATTCGGCAAAAGCCATTCGTATCCTGTCCAGTAAATCTTGTTGGTTATTTACTGGGGAAGCATAGACTTTTTGATAAATCTCCATAAATAAAAGTCTAGGGGTGTTAAATCAGGCGATCGCGGGGGTCATCTTCAAGGGCCATTGGGACCAATCCAGCTATCTTCAAAAATTCGAGATAATTGGAGATAAACTGCAACGGAATTATGTGCTGGTGCCCCATCTAATTGATACCAATAATTTTGCAGCTCACCAATAGGAATTTCTTCTATAAATTCAGAAACCGTCCCTCGTAGAATTTCCAAATACTTATCACTATTTAAATTGTCTTCATACATACAGTACCGCACCTGATCATTTAATACTATACCGAAAACATTGAAGCTAAACCTCTCTTGAGAACGGGTTTCGCGTAAAGCATGCGGATTTTCTGCTGCCCAGAAATGTTCGTTTCTTCTATTTGTTATTCCTTCTCTAGAAAATTTCGCTTCATCGGTCCAAAATATTTTTGAAAGGTCCTCTTGAATTTTCAAAAACATAAATTCGCAAAATTCTACTCGGCGAACGTCATCACCAGTTCTCAAGGCTTGCACGTTTTGGAAGGAATAAGGGTGCATATGATGTTCGCTCAAGATTCTTTGGACAGAAGAAGAAATTCCCAAATCGTTTTCTGCAGAGAGTATTAAACTTTGCGGGTTTACGGTTTATTACGTTATCCTCGGCATTTGTCACTGGTTTCGGAACATTTTTTGTAACTTTAACCTTGCCAAAACGCAAAAAGTTCGTTTCAATCCCCTTGAATTTTGACTTGTTCATTGGCGGCAAATCAGGGTGGCGTTCATTAAACACACGACACGTTCTCTCCAAAATTTTGTAACATTCTCCATGAATATAAAATAGATTGAGAATATCAGCGTTTGAGTATCCTTCTATTTCGATTTAGAAGATTTAGTTTATCACTGACAGCTTTCGATAAATAACGCATACTAACCATCAGTCATATTGGATATTGAATCTCAATTGTTTTTCCATGGCTCACCATTGGAACATGTAAACATTTAAGCAAATACATACGATATTTTTATAAAACCCAATTATTTCGAAAATGGTTACGAATAGGAATAGGGAATCTTAATACAGTTCGATAGAAAATGAAATTCTATCGGCTTTGAAAATGTGAATGTTTGCCGCTGAATTGAGGACACCCTGTATAAAAATAGACAAATTCAATAAAAAAAATAGAAACCTAAGATTATTTACCGATCGTCTGCAAAATATGAAGATTATATCTTCAAAACAGAAATATGGGATTTTAAAATTTGGTACCCCGAAGGCTCATTTTCGGTTCAAGGTAAAATATCTTAAGAACGCTTGAACCTAGGTATAGGATATGCTACATAAAATAGCATTAAAATTCTCCGTAGAATCCAAAAATATCATAAAATACAGGGTGTTCCATTTAAAATAAGCAAGTCGATACCAACTTCCGGTTAAACCGGAAGTGACAGGAAGTTGAAAAAATTTGAAATTTTTATCTAAATGGCATCATCAAAAACTTTTAATGAACGGGTTGCATCAATAACCCTGTATATATATATATATATATATATATATATATATATATATATATATATATATATATACAAAAGAAATAATACCCAAGACCAGTAGTATATCAAAAGTCGTCAAAAAAGTAGTTCATCAAAGTTTAATAGGCCTTATCCAAAAGAAGGTGCTTAACTTGTTTTCTAAATTTCATGTAATTGCTTGTTCTTCTGATGTTCAATGGCAAATGATTAAATTTTTTTTTTAATTATAAAATAAAGAATTTTTTATCAATAAATTGTCACAATTTCTTGTTTGGTAAATTAATGCAACTCTTGTATATTCATCCCTTCTTTTAAAAATTAAACAAACTGATTCCAAAATATACAAGCATGACAATGTAAATATTTTATGTTTTCTGAAAAGTGGCTTGCAGGAATCTCTAGGACTGGCATTGCACATACATCGGACTGCTCTTTTTTGAATTAAAAATATCGATGTAAATAAAGTCTGGGAACAACCTCCCCAAAAAGGTAGGCCATATCGCAAATGGGATTCGATCAGTGCAAAATAAACTGATCTGGAGAAGGATAAACCCAGTTCTTTAGAAGTTAGTCGTACTGCATAGCTACCTTTTAAAAGCTTCTCAGTTAAATGTGCAATATGACTTTCAAATTTTCAATTTTGATCTACAAATATACCTAAAAATTTAGTGCAAGATCTGTTTTCTATAAGTTGATCCCCCAAATAAACATTACCTAGTGAACAGTTAAAATGTAGAATATTAGTTTTTGACACGTTAAAAGAAAGAAAATTTGAGTCGCACCATTCCTTGATAATCGCAACTGAAACTCGTTTCGAACTTCGCCTCTCTTTAAACAGAAATATCTACCAATACACTGAAAGATTTCTTAGCGACGCGTTGCGGCTACATTTATTTGTCATTTTGTCAAAGTCAGATCTTCTAAAAATTCATCCAACGTAATGCATTATCTAACTGAAAAGCACAAGACTAAAAATCTTAACGGCGATTAGATACGGAGTTAGAGCTACAACAACTACACAACAGTTTCGGGAAAATGGACATGTAAGGAAAACAAACATTCATCGTCAAACTGCGCGCAATGAAGAAGTCAAAGTCAATGTAATATATGTTGAAGAAAATCCTATACCGGGTGACAATGAAACTACTACCGGGGGCGCCATTTGAGAACGGCTAGAGATTAAAATAAGGAATTTGTTGTGTTGATAGAGTTGAATATTGTGAACATTTGTAACATAAAAACAATTGAATATCGTTTCCGGTTTTTCCGGAAATGGCCGCGACTTCGTTATTTTAAATGGAACACCCTGCATATTTTATGTTTTTTGAACTCTCTTAACAATTCTAAACAACTCTTGTATAACATAACCTATGTCTAAAATGTATAGTTTTCCAAATAAAGCCACTTAAAAATGTGCCATAATTCCCACTTAATTGTATTTTATGGAAAAACGGAGTTGGCCGGGATAAAAACAATCACGGTTATTGTTCAAGCCTTCATCCATCTCCTTTTTTTTGACATTTTCAAAAAAGAAAATGTTCGGAGTTTAAAAAAAAGGGTTTTTCACAAATCGATTTTCAAGTTTTGATCAGACCCTGTACCATAACGGGAAAACTGACTGTTTTTCGCTTTGGATAAATATTAACATCACAAAAATAGGGTACCTAATTTTCAATTTTGCAGTTGTTTATGAAAGTTAAGTTAATGATAACTTAACCTAGTGTGATAACTAACTATAAACAAAGGTTTGCTAAAATTAAAATAATCATATTAGCCTTGACAGAGGTTGCTATGGTTTTTAAAAACAATTGAATTTTGACAAGTAACTTTCATCACTTGCGGGCTTGGCAGATTGTTGCACTTTTTGTAAATTCTCGTGCGCTATTTCGTGTCTATATTGGTGTAGACTAAAAGTTCTTTGTAATCTCTTTAAAATGGCAAGTTTTACAATGGCGGAACAAATGGATATGCTTCTCGTTTATGGCGAGTGCTTGCAAAATAAAACGCAGGTTCAAACACTCTACGCAGAGCGATACCCCCACAGAAACCAAACAAACAAAACAAACAAACAAAAGTATGCTTTATTGCCGCAGAAAAATTTTACAATTTTATGGATAAAGCAAAATATACCTAAAATAAGACATATCAAAACATTAATCGAAAAGAATTTCGATAGATCAATGCTTTTTAAAAATGTAAATTATCAATTTACCAAATCGTAAAACACACGTTAGAATATAACATAACATTGCCGCAAAACAGTTAATGAAACCTAATAACCTTATAAAAGTAAACAAACACACATGTACGAGGTGAATAATTTCGATGACACTGAAATCAAAATTGCAACTATGCGACCTTAAACTCTATGTTATTATAGTTATACAAATAATTGTGATGTTAAACAGAAGGTATATTGAACTAGTGTAGAATGTAGTATACAAAAAGAATTAAATTGTTTTTAATCCAATACCTAACAAAAATAATTAAGTTTTAAGTGAATGTTCGACAGTTCTTTTCCCTATATAATGATTTTCAAAATTCTATGCTACGAGTTAGGACATGACTCACAAAAGATTTAATTAAACAAGCGAATTTAGTGATAATTTAAGGAGACTTACTCGCTGTAAAAATCATTAACGCTGTAAAATGGTCTCTCAATGAGGTATGCTTTGGTGTTTTTTCGAAATTGTGCAAGCATAGGGATAGATTTTAAATGTACTGGCAGATTGTTGTAAAGTTTTATGGCGTTGTAAATAATTGATTTTTTTATTAATTCTGAGGAAGGAATGGGAAGATATATATCATGCCTAGAGTTTCTGGTAGGGTATACATGTTGTGGCCTTTCTGGGAGGGTGTTTATATGTTTTCTCAGCAAACATACCGTTTCCAAAATAAATAATGCAGGAAGTGTTAATATTTCATGTTTTTTGAAATAGTATTGGCAGTGAGCTCTATTATTTAGACCAAACAAATAACGAATGGCTCTCTTTTGAAGCATAAAAATACTACGAAATTGCTCGGTGGTACAGCAGCCCCAAAAGGGAAGGCCATAGCGGAGGAGGGATTCAAATAAAGAGAAATAAGTAAGTCTGGCAGAAGGAACGTCTAGTTCTTTTGAAACTGATCGAATGGCGAAGCAGGCGGTAGAAAGTTTTTTAGTTAAGGTGTCAATATGATTAGACCATTTTAGGTTGTTATTTATATTTAAACCCAGGAATTTAACCGACTCTACGTATTCAATATTGCTGTTTTGTACCTGAAGTGGTTGTAAAGTTCCCTTATAAGATAACGCCACCGTTTTATCGACATTAAAACAAAGCATATTGGAATGGGACCAAGCCTTAATTATAACCAAGTCTTTGGAGATACTAGAATGTAAAGACGTTGTATCAAAATCACTCCATGTTATGCTTGTGTCGTCAGCAAAAAGGGAAATTCTTCCATTAATTTTAAGGTTCGTGATATCATTAATGTATAACAAAAAAAGAATAGGTCCCAAGACTGAACCTTAAGGGACTCCACTTGTAATCAACTTACAATCAGAATCGGAACCATTAGCCCTTACAAGTTGTTGCCTTTTCCCAAGATAAGATTTGAACCAATTTAAAGAAGTACCACGAATTCCATAAACATTTAGTTTGTTTATCAGAATTTCATGACTAACACAATCAAAGGCTTTCGCATAGTCACAAAAAACTGAGGCAGTTGAGTGGTTGTTATTGAGAGATAAGTAGAAGCCTCTAAGCAACGTGAACATGGCGTCGCTGGTGCACTTGTTGGGTAGAAATCCGAACTGCTCCGGGGATATTATCTGATGTTTCAGGAGAAATGGCATAAGACGATTCTTCAGTAGCCTTTCGATGGTTTTTGATAGCACTGGTAGTAGTGCAATTGGGCGATAATTGCAAGAGTTAGTTTTTTCGCCGCCTTTATGAAGTGGAATAATTATAGCTGTTTTAAGGCAATCAGGGAATACACCTTTTATAAAGGGCTCATTTATTAATGTTGTAAGGGACTCTATGATTGGGAGTGGCAAGTACAGGAATATTCTAATCGATAGGCCATCAGTGCTACACGAAGATTTACTTTTGATATTATTTATTACCTTCAATAGTTCGGTGTTGCTAACGGGACTTAAGAAAAAGCTATCAGCTAAATTTTTTGAAGGAGGGAGAAACGAAAGAGGGTCCAAACTTGGCGAGATACTAGAGGTAACATTTTTGCTTACATTAATAAAATAATCATTTAGATCATTAGCCCCTGGCAAGATCTGAGTCACAGGGTTTGATTTGTTTCTGAGGTTATTGATGATGGACCAGGTTTCTTTTGAAACGTTATTTGAGTTTGTTAGACGTTTTCGGTAGTGTAATTTTTTTGCTGACTTAATAAGAGTAGTGTAGATCCTCCTATAGTTAGAGATATAGTCGAGAATAAGAAAGGAGTCGGTGATTTTTTTATATATGAGAGCGAGCGCATATTTTTAGCAGAAATTCACTTAAAAGCACTTAAAGTTTTATTTAAAAAAGTTCTGAAGTTTGTGTTGACATTATCAGATTCAAAATTCCAATCGGTGTTAAAGCAAATATTTTGAAATACTGAGAAATTTGCGGCCGAGAAAATTCTGCCCCGATGGCGAGATCTTGGTAAGGGCCTAATAGGTAAACTAAACCTGGAAATTACCGCCTCGTGATCGGAAAGACCTGAGTTATAGACCTGTGAATGCACCTCTGATGGAGAAAAATCAGACGCCATGTAATCGATGATAGAAGAAGAGTTTTTTGAAATTCTAGTTGGCGAGAATACATGCATTGAAAGACCGAAAGAGTCGAATATAGAAATTAGGTATTTTATAATAACCCTGCTATCCCTATTTTCCGTGGCTAGTACAACATTTGAAAACCGTTGATGACTTTACTCGGCGAGTAAAGTCGATGGTTTATGAAAAATTCTAACCATAATAATAACTTTAATAGATTAATATTATTTTCGGATGAGTCTCGCTTCACGAATCTGGGAATGTTCAATGAAAATCAACATTTATTTAGAGAAGGATCTTTCCAAGAACGCTTTGGTGTTAATGTGTGGCTAGGTGTTTTAGGAACGAGAATTTTGGGCCCAATATTTTTTAATGAGCCCCTTACAGCACAAACTCATTTAAACTTTCTAGAAACAACAGTTACCGATTTTTTGGACAATTTACTTCTTGCAGAAATTCCCACATCTACTTTCAACAAGATGGTGCACCGGCCCATAATGCTCGAATTTGTGTAAATTATTTAAATGACAGGTTTGGGTACCAAATAGATAGGAACGAATGGACCTGTAAGTTGGCCAGCACGTTCGCCTGATTTGACACCTCTAGATGTTTTCTTCTGGGGTCATATTAAAGAAAAAGTTTATTTAACTCAACCTGAAAATTTGGACATTTTAAGAAATCGAAATGTATTAAGGAACATTTTTGAAAAATGTGAGACCCGTATCGAACAAGAAGGTCGTGTTTTTGAAAATATTAATTATGATTAAGTACGTTCTTTTTTCTATTCCTTTTATTATTAGTTAATATTAAGATCACTTAATTCAGCTTAAGAACGCTAGTCTGTGGCCACCTGGTACCATAACTGATCCTACCAATGATTCAGTTTCACCAACTCTTATCCAAACGCCGCCCACTTCCACAGCCCATAATGTCTCATCTTCTAGTCATCAAGATGTCAATATAGATATCCCAAAGAGCCGGGGGCTGTCTCCACCAAAGCCTCAATTATTGGAATCACCAGTGACATTTGTGCCTGAGGAGGATAAGTCAGTCATGATTGGCTCTGACAGGGAGGCCATAGCAGCTTGTAGGTCATTGGCACTGGAGGGTTCTAAATTAAGCATGGAGAAAACTGCAAGGAAAGATGATTTTTTGCAGTTTGATCCAATGACTCCACCAAGAGTGCGGCTGTCCCAAGATTCGGATAAAGCAAATGGTCGCTATATATTAGCCAGATTAAGGGATCCTTCCTTACTAAAGACCTTAAGGCTATTTCTTGCTTATCTACACGACCAGCCATCTAGTGTGTGTTTTGAGGGGCATACAAGTACTAGCATTAAATTATTGCTAGCTTCAGAAGGCCTTCCCAGTGACAAGGACTCCCTACGCAAGTAGTATTATCGCTTCCACGATGCCTATGGGATTGGTTCATCTGAAGTGGACTCAGACCTTGCAGCGTATAGATCTTTCTACTCCTCGGAAAAAATTTTACGGCTCCAAAAAATTCGTGAAAGTACTGGTAAATATTATTCTAGTGGTTCACCATCAAAAAGTAAAAATTTTTAGTCAATATGACGCGAAAAGAGGATCTAGCACCCTCTAGAAAATTGACCAATAGTAATTTTAATCTTTTTTTTCTTAATATTCAGTCCTTAAGACATAAAACAGACGAATTATATCTTTTGTTAGAAGAGCTAAATTTTCCAGAAGTCATTGCCATCACTGAGCACTGGCTAAATATCAATCAACCTGTTTTTATTAAAAACTATAACACAATTGCCAGATTTAATAGAACTAATTTAACTCATGGAGGCACCATGATAATGTCTTTAAACAACGATTTTTCCGAAATATCAAAGTATAATCATTTATTATCTGAAAAAGTATTTGAATTTTCTATCGTTTATCACAATACTTATGACCTTTATATTATTTGTATTTATAGAACACCTGATGCTGATGTGCAATTATTCTGCCATAACCTTCTAAGTTTGCTCGAGTCCCTTCCTGTAAAAAGCAAATTAATCTTATGTGGCGATTTCAATATTGACTTTTCCAGTGTGTGTGCTGCTCAGGAATGTCTTCAGTCCATCTTTGAGTCATTAGGAATTGCCATGCACGTCAACTCACCAACCAGAATTACTAAGACAAGTGCCAGTACTATAGATTACGTTGTGTCTTCTTTCGATCCTAGCTCCGTCGAATGTAATGTCTTAAGTCCAGGTTTCTCCGATCATGAAGCAATTTTCACAAAATTTTCAATTACATCCAAAGCCAAAAATTCCTCTAGACTAGTAGGCCGTATTTCTTCGGTTAGAAATTTCATTAATTTCAAACACCTATGTCAAATAACTGACTGGGACTCTCACACTTATGATGTCGACACTGAATTTTCTCGTTTTATAAAAACTCTAACTAATATAGCTTCTGAATCTTTTCCTCTTAGGCCTATCAAAAATAAAAGAAGTAAACCCTGGTCCACTAAAGGTTTACGTATATCTTCTAAGAACATGCGGTCACTATCTCATTTAAAGAAATTTTCGGACAGTGTCTTTTTTCATAATTATGTAAAATCATACAGAAAAATTTATCATAAGACTATTAAAGCCGCCAAAGATATTTATTACAATAATAGACTTTCTAACGCCAAAAATGTAGCTAAAGAAACCTGGTCTATCGTAAATGATTTAAGAAACAAAACTTCTTTATCCAACACTATCCTTACCTCTCCTGAGGACCTAAACAATTATTTTGTAAATGTAGCCAAAGATTTGACTAAATCCGTATCTCAATCTAATGACCCAATTTCATATCTCTCTAATCATAGGGTAAACCTGCACAGTTTCTTCTTTTCACCAGTAGTTTTATCAGAACTTCGCAGTACAATTAATGATATCAAAAATAAATCTTCCTCGGGAATTGATGGGCTTACTTTAAAAATGTATTCAAGTCTGCCGGAGTGCACTCTAGAGCATCTGACTGCTTTGATAAATATGTCTTTCCAAAATGGTACTTTTCCAAGCTGCCTTAAAACTGCAATAATCATACCTCTTCACAAAGGAGGTGTTTCAGAAGAAGCTTCGAACTATCGCCCAATTGCACTTCTCCCTACGCTATCTAAGATCATCGAAAGACTGGTTAAAAAAAGGCTTTTATCATTTCTGTCTAGATATGAAATACTTACAAAACATCAATTTGGATTTTTAAGTAACAAATGCACAAGCGATGCCATGTTTTCCCTTCTTAATAGAGTTTACTCCAGCCTAAACAACCATCACGCTATGGCAACAATTTTCTGTGATTTTTCCAAAGCTTTCGATTGTGTGAATCATAATATATTAACTAACAAGCTGCAGTACTATGGATTTAGAGGGGCTCCTCTCGATTGGTTTAAGTCATATCTTAGCAACAGAAATCAAGTTGTGAAAGTTGACAACAGGATGTCTTCTTGTAGGCCAATGGAATATGGAGTGCCTCAAGGCTCGGTACTAGACCCTATCTTGTTTCTTCTGTTCATAAACGACATGGCTAATTTAAACATTAGTGGAAAAATATGTCTCTTTGCGGACGATACCAGCTTTACGTGGAGCCACCCAGATGTCACGGACCTACATAGGATTGTATCTAATGACATAATCACCATTAAATCCTGGTGCGATTCTAATCTCCTATGTTTGAACATCTCTAAAACGAAAGTCTTGTCTTATAAATACACGCTGCAACCTTTTGACCTTAATGGCACCACTATTGATGTCGTAAACTCTGTAAAATTTCTAGGGCTTCTTGTAGATGATTCTTTAAAATGGGATCCACATATCGACGCTTTATCAAGGAAGTTGGGTTCTGCTTGCTTTGCGTTAAGATCTGTTTCCGAGGAGCTTAGCTTTTCTACCTCTAGAACTGTTTATTTTGCTCTTGTTGAGTCGCACCTCAGATATGCTATTCCATTCTGGGGTACATGTTGTGCGACTCAATTTGATCGAATTTTTATACTACAAAAAAGAGCTGTTCGTTACCTACTGAGACTTAACAGTAGAACTCACTGCCGAGATTTCTTTAAAAGATATAAAATACTAACCCTTCCTTGCTTATTCATTTTGGAATCGGTTTGCTTAATTCGTAAGCATGCACCTGCTCTATTAGAGAGACCTTCTCACAAGTACCCTCTCAGAAACACTGAGCACGATCTCTATCTTCCAACCCCACACTCAGAGTTAATTAAAAGATCAGTAATCTACAATGCAAAAAAAATGCATAATCACCTGCCATTTAACATCAAATCCATAATATCTCTGACTTCATTTCGCAAGGCTGACTAGGATGACTATTCTTACTGGAAAGCGCCTTCTACACCGTGAACGAGTTTTACAACACATAAATTTATCCTTATGAACCCCTAGTGTGATAGTTGCCATTACCAACCATTTTTACTGAATTTTGTATATGTATTTTTTTAATTGTTTCGTACTTTTTTATTTTTTATTTTTTTTTACATTATATTTATGAAAATGTTTATAACATAGTACGACTGACAAAGTACATTTCTAATGTACTTCTTTTAGGATTCTATTATATTAATATTCTAAATTCTTGATTTAAATATTATTTTTCTATAATATTTATGATGTGTTTTTGTTTTGTTTTGTTTGCTAATTTTGATGTTTGTAAACTATTTTTTTTTACAACAGCTTTGTCCACAAAATTGTAAAATTTTTTTGACAATAAAGCATTTATTTATTTATTTATTTATTTATTAATCATCTCTAGGTATAATAAAGTTCATTTGTTTTCACGTTATCATATTTGTTTCTTTTTTAAAATTTAAATGAATTTAAATGAATGATTCCTTTGAACAGTAGATTATTTTGAATCCATGGCCATTGCCTGTTGTATAATTAAAAGGGTGCTAGTAATACTGATCTTCGCTTTAGATGAGCATTAACAACATGAAAATAGGGTATCAAATTTTCAAGTTTGCAGCGATTTATGGAAGCTGAATTTTTCATATGTGGATAAAGAAGTAGGATTGGGTAGTGAAGATTTTGTTCCAGTCAGTTGAAGTACAGTACAGGGTGTCCGGATTTGATTGCAAAAGCAGAGTATCTCGCTTATTTTTAAAGATAGAACCTTGCGGTTTTCACGAACCTGAGCTAATTTTTTGTAAAACTCATGAAGCCGTAAACAAAATTTTCATAGCCTTCTTCGTTTATGAGATACAGGGCGAAATAGAAAATTTTGCATTTTGGGACCCCCCTCGTATCTCGGTTATCCTTTAACTTAACCCAAAGGGAAAAATTGCTGCTTATGCAGTTTTTACGCTGGATCCAGTGGCGTAGTCATATTTTTCATTTGAGTTGTTATTTTTTAGATATGACCCAAAGTTGTGTTTTTTTAAATGGGACACCCTGTATATTTGTCCAGAAATTGATTTGTCCTTTTAAAAGCCTCTCAAAAATATATAATAGTATGGGTCTATTTTAATAAACAACAACAAAAATCCTAATTTTTGTAATTATCATCCCAAATCTTGCAGTAGGCCATTCAAAACAATGCTGCCTTTTATTTAAAGTCGTTAACCATATCTACATCCTAACAATAAATCAAAACAAATATGTAATTAAATCTATTTATCAAAATATGTATTGATAATTTCGCACCAAAACAGTACCACCTACCTACATTTATGTAAAACAAGAACAAAACATTAATAAATTATTATGTAACAAACCTTTCAGCAAAAATCAACTATCGTATAAGAACTACAGTAACCAAGGAAATCAAAAGAACTGTTCAAACTGATTTCCATTTTGTTCCATGCATGCTTCGCACAATTTTCGTATTCGTTTTACGGAATTAAGCAAAATAACGGGATGATTTTGTAAATAGCGAAAATTTTCTCTTATTGCATTTCCTAAATCTTGGACATTATCATAGCGGTCTTTGTAAATTCTATTTTCCAGATATCCTCCTGGGGACCTAGGGGGCCATCTTATAGGTCCATTTGTTCCGATCCATTGATTGGTAGAATTATTGTTCAGAAATAATCTCGTCATTCCAGAATTGTGTTCAGGAGCACCGTGCTGTTGAAAATAAATTTCGTTAATTTGCGCTAGATGAACAACGTCGAGTAATTCAGGTATAGCTGCCTCTAAAATTTCTATATAGCGATAGGCTGTTAGATTTCCCTCAAATATATAAAATTTTATATGTGTTCCTAATATGAAGCAGGACACATTTAGACCAAACCTGCCCTGCTGTCTTCTGGGAAATATTTGGTGTTGATTTTCCTGGAACCAGAATCTACTATTGTGCCTATTGAGTATACCAGAATTACTGAAATGTGCTTCGTCTGACCATATAACCTTCCTTTCAAAATCTCTAACCATATCGCATCTTTCTCGAAACCAATTGCAGAAGACTACCCGACGCTCTGCATCCCCTGGCTGTAAGTGCTGCACGAGCCTAAATTTGTATGGGTGGTATTTGTGCTTTTTTAGAATTTCTTGAACTCTAGTTTTTGGAATGCCTATGCTCTTTTCACTGGCGCTACAAAAGTTTGTAGGGTAAGCGTCTGCATTAGCCAAAACCGTAATTTCCTCAGCCTCCCGATTTTCTTTATTATATGCTTTCGTACGAGGTTTGATAAATGATCCGCGAATAAGTAAATTCTTTTTTGTCCGATAAAAAGTGGATGTATTAGGTTGCCTCCTTTCTGGATACCTAAATAAAAATTAAGCAATAGTATTTCAACATACCTAAAAATTAACTATTTACCTGTTAAAATATATCTCAGAAGCCGCTTCAACATTTTCATTACTTAATATAAAACAAGCTAACATATCGTACTTTTCATAATGTTCGAAAGTCTGGTTTTCTTCCATAATAATACAAATATATTTTTACACAATAAATAAATACAAAAAACTAGCGCTATATTTTATATACGCGTACAAAATTGGGAAATAAATAAATAAATAAATAAATAATCGCCTTTATATTACAAAAATGCATATTTACATAGACAGTGTAATAATATTCAAAAAAAATGGCACCACAATGAGGCGAAGTCTAGCACAAGTCGGCTACTCTACTTAACCTCAAAAGTAATGCAGAAAATGTATAAGTATATAAATAAAAGAAAATCAAATATATAACAAATATAGATAAAATCAATATATCCAAAATAATTCACAAGTAATTGCATAGTTATAATTTAAAATATAACAAAATTATGGAGAAATTTCAAGTTGTGACACTAAAGACTTTGAAATGTCAATAAAAAATTTTTCAATTGTTTTTTGAACTGAGTTACATTAAGTGAGATAAGGTTATGTTGCAAATAGTTATATGTTTTAACGGCATTATACGTAAATGACCTCTGAAACATGGCTGAACGATGGTGAGGCATAGTTAAATGATTGGTAAAACGAGTCCTGTCATGAATATTATTACGAGGTACCAATTTATTTTTTAGTTGAATAGATGCATCAGGGTTATTTCAAATATTTAATACAAAAGTAGCCATATGATGAAGTCTGCGATTGTCCATTTTTAACCATTTAAGTTGTTCAAATGTATGCGATATATGGTCAAACTTTCTGAGTCCAAAAATGAACCTGCAACAGGAATTTTGAACCTTCTGGATCCTATTTTTATCCAAAATATCAATACAGTTACCATAAATAAAATCACAGTAATTAAAGTTGGATAAAACTAAGGATTCGCACAGATTTTTGCGTAAGCGTAAATTTAGGATGTGTCTGTTACTGTACAAAAGTTTTAAAGCTAAAAATGATTTTTGCATGAGTTTTTTAACATGTTCTTTAAATCTTAAATTTGAGTCTATGATAATTCCAAGATTCTTTGCTGACTCAACTATAGGTAGTGTCGTACCATCCAGAGCAACATTAAACCCTTCTTTTAAGGTATTTACCTGATTTTCATTTCCGAAAAACATAACTAAAGATTTTGTGGGATTTAATTGTAAGCTTTGCTCGGACGACATTATTTTTAAATTGTTTAAATCATAATCAATTAAATCTGATGCTTGTAGGGAATCCTGAATATTAAAAGAATAGTAAAGCTGAGTATCATCAGCATACGCTTGTGTTTGGCAATATTTTGTAGATTTCAGAATGTCAGCTGTATAAATAAGAAACAGTAAACGGCCCAATATTGATCCTTGAGGCACTCCAGAGATAATCGAAATTTGTTTTGAGAATTTATTTGCACAATATATCTTTTGAAACCTGTTTTCAAAATAAGAATTAATAAGATTAGGGATGCCTCATCAAAGCCATAATATTTTAATTTGGAACAAAGAAGTTTTTGGTTGATGGTATCAAAAGCTTTAGAAAAATCGAGAAGTACTAGCACGGTATATTTCTGCTGATCCCAAGCTCTTAAAACGTCATCTATTACCTTAGATAACGCCACCGAAGTACTAAAATTTTTTCTAAAACCACATTGAAAATCTGCTAAAATTTTATTAAATAAGACAAAAATATACAGTTGGTTATATAAAATTTTTTCAAAAGATGTTTTGGTTTACCAATTGCGACCTTCCATTGGTCAGGAAAGTAGCCATTTTCTATGCAGAGATTAATAATATGAACAAGATATATATCAATAAAAGGGCTGCAATATTGCAGCGTAGATGCCTTAATGCTATCTACACCCGCACTAAATGTACCTCTTCAACTGTTGTCAACTTAAAAGAAAAACTAATACTATTTTTAAAAAAATTATTACTATAGAACTCAATTTTATTATCACAATTTAATACATTCTGCAAAAAAGGTCCAAAATAATCACTAATTAAATTGGGATTCTGCAAATTTTCGGGGATGGTTTTGTTGTTTTTATTGCAGACATTTAAATCTTTTAATGCCCTCCAAATTTTACAGTGGTTTTGATCAGCAGACAGTGAATCAAGATACCTTTTTTTTTTCACGTCTCACTACCGATAGTGCGAAATGTCTTAACCTTTTATAAGCTACCCAATCATTTGGATCACTCGTTCTTTTAAAAGTCTGTAAAGCCCGATCCCTCTGTTTCATGTATAATTTAAGGTTTTCAGTAAGCCACGGTGCTTTAGGCTTTGTTATTCGAACTTCTTTAATTTTGGCATGACGGTTAAACAAATCTAAAATAAGGTTATTAAATAAATTAATTTTGTCATCTATACTATTTACATAAAAAATATTATTCTATTCAAAATGATTCAACTCTTGACAAAAATTGTGATAGTTAAAAGATTTATAAGACCGAAACTTAATAATTTTAGGTACAACACGGACTTTATTTATAGTTAAACTGCAATAAACCATTCTGTGATCGGATATATTATCCGCAGAGATCGTACCATGGCTTAAAACAAGTTCTTTATCTGAAAATGTCATTTGCTTCCAAGAAAACAAAAGAAAACGGCATCGTTTTGCATGCCCTACTGCAAAATTTGGGATGATAATTATAAAAATTAGGATTTTTGTTGTTGTTTATTAAAATGGACCCATACTATTATATATTTTTGAGAAGCTTTTAAAAGGACAAATCAATTTCTGGACAAATATACAGGGTGTCCCATTTAAAAAAACACAACTTTGGGTCATATCTAAAAAATAACAACTCGAATGAAAAATATGACTACGCCACTGGAGCTAGCGTAAAAAACTGCATAAGCAGCAATTTTTCCCTTTGCGTTAAGTTAAAGGATAACCGAGATACGGGGGTCTCAAAATGCAAAATTTTCTATTTCGCCCTGTATCTCATAAACGAAGAAGGCTACGAAAATTTTGTTTACGGCTTCATGAGTTACAAAAAATTAGCTCAGGTTCGTGAAAACCGCAAGGTTCTATCTTTAAAAATATGCGAGATACCCCGCTATTCCAACCAAAAACGGACCCCCTGTACAGGGTCTGATCAAAACTTGAAAAATGGTTTTGCGAAAAACACATTTTTTTAAAACTCGGAACATTTTCTTTTTTGACATTTTGTAGGATGAAGGCTTGAATAAAGAGTAAATAAGCGTGATTGTTTTTATCCTGGTCTACTCCGTTTTTCCATAAAATACAAATAGGGAATTATGGCACATTTTTTAGTGGCTTTATTTGGAAAACTATACATTTTAGACGTAGGTTATGTTAAACAAAAGTTGTTAAGAATTGTTAAGAGAGTTCAAAAAAAATATATACAGGGTGTTCCATTTAAAATAACGAAGTCGCGGTTCATTTTCGATGAAACCGGAAACGATATTCAATTGTTTTTATGTTACAAATGTTCACAATATTCAACCCTATCAACACACTAAATTCCATATTTTTATCTCTAGCGGTTTTCAAATGGCGCCCTGGGTAGAAGTTTCAATGTCACCCAGTATATCACTACTAGGCAGGTAGTGCGCGAACTTGATATTAGTCAGTCGCTCAAAAACATCATCCCTATAAATTGAAAATGCTCCAAGAACTGAGCGAAGATGATCCAGATCGAAGACTCGCACATTTTATGGACTTACAGACTAATAATCTTAACACAGAAAACATTCTCTTTTCTGATGAGTCGACATTTATGTTAAATGGAAAGGTAAATCGACCAAAATTTTCGTTATTAGGCAGACGAGAATCTATGCTGGATGAAGGAAGGCCACACTCAGCATCTGGAGAAAGTCAATGTTTTGGAAGGAATTGTAGGTCAGCAAGTTATAAGACCAATATACTTTGAAGAAAATTTGAATGCAGCGATATACTTGGAACCCGTCCATAATTATCTGGATACTGTATTTCCAGGCACATGGATTGGTAGGAGGAGACCCTTTGAATGGCCACCGAGATCCCCAGATCGCACTCATTTAAATTATTTTCTATGGGAATATTTGAAAAGCAAGGTTTTCAAAAGACCAAGCCAGCAAGCATTGAGGAGTTGAAAACACGAATAAGACATAAGTGTAGACTAATTTCCGCAGAAACAATAAGAAATGTTCAAACCGAATTTCTATTGCGATTAGGATATTGCAAAATAGTGAATCCATTTTAGTCCTTTGGCATATAATCCCTATATACTAACGACGGACGGGACTTGAGAGAACCGGGGGGAGAGGCGGGGGGCGGGGGGTGGGCGTGACGGGGGATCATTGGGGGATCGAGAAAATGCCGAGAAATCCGACCCGTCGGCGGCCATTTTAAATTTTCGCGAAAACGTAACGTTATCGATAGGTTCCGGGCTTCCGAATGAAAAAACTCTATGGGGGTCGCGTGGGGAACGTCGGGGGCAGATTTTGGCTTAAAAAAAATTGACAGCTCCGCTGTCAAAAATTTGACAGGCGTTCGGTATTTCTGACAATGAGACGCGACGGGAACGATCCGAGGGCGGCGTCGGGACGGGGGGGCGCGGAATAGGGGGGGAAAGTTTTGACGGGTGGCGCCATCTTTGACACCTGTCAAAAGGACGCGCGTTTTTTACGGTATGACGCGGCCGTTGCGGGTCGGAATTGACCCCGGGGTCGCGTAGGTATGGTTCTGAAGAAAATTTTCGAAAAAACAAAATTGACAGTCGGACTGTCAAAAGTTGACAGGTGGCGCTCTATCGCGAAAACTAAAAATATTTCACCGACGGATGGAGGGTCGAACGGAAAGCTTTCGAAAAGAGATTTCGAAAAATTTTTTTTTGACGGCTGTCAAATTTTGACAGCGATTTTCGACGTCGTATTTTCGGTCCGTTTACGGGTTTGGGCGACATGTCGGTGTCGTTTTCGACTAACTCGAGGTCGACGATCCCGAAAATGGCAAAACGAAAAAAATCGGCCGCCATCTTGGATTTCGCGAAAACGGCGAAAAAACGTTTTTCGAGCCGGGAAACGATTCGGGGGCGGGGACGGGTCGGCGGGCGGCTCGGAAAAAAAACGGTACGCGGCCCGCCCGATTCCGACGTTTCGGACGTCCGAAAAATCGAAAAAACAGCTAGCCCGTCGGCGGGGGGTCGTTTTCGGCTAATTTTTCGCGTAGATTACGAAAATGACGAAAAAAAAATTTTTCGAAAATTTTTAACCCTACTTTCCGAAAAATTTTTTTTTCGAAATTTTTTAAAATTTTTTAAATGCCCGGATGTAAAGAACAGAAAAATTAGATTTACCGTAAAACACGAAAAAAAATTTCTAGAGGCCGGGTTTGGGCTGTACGTTGTTCAAATCGAAATTTTTTTTTTCTTTTCCCGATCGCGGCTTCCCTGTGGCCGAGAGCGACCCGCGGCGGCTCTCCCCTAAGGTTTTCGGGGTCGGCGAGTCGAACGGTGAAAATTTTTTTTTTCAAAATGGCCGCCGTCGGGTAGCTAAAAATTGAAAAAAATCGAGTTTTTTCGATCGCACTCTCGAACGGTCGACTAGGACGGGCCGAATCGGAAAAAAAATAGTCCGTCGATGATCATTTTTTTTTCGCGGGTCGAGAGGTCGTTTTATCGCGTGGGCCGTACCGGTCGCCGAATCGAACGATCCGCGGGTCATTTTCGACCCTTCTCTTCCCCCGAGCGCGAATATGGCGAAAAAAAAATTTTTCGAAAACTTTCAGTGCGACTTTGAAAATTGAAAAAATTTTAAAAATTTTTTTAATTTTTTTTTACGCGCGGATGGAAAGCGCGACGAGGCTAGGTTTCCGGCAAAAAAAAGATTTTTTGCCTAGCCCGAACCGTTCGGGCGGTAGGCGCGCTCAAAGTTTGAACTCCGTTACGTTTTGACATACCGGTATCTCCGTTATTCGAACAGATACGGTAAAAAGTGCGAGAGTAAAAAACGCTCGGTTTCGGCTCATTCGGTCCGGGGCGCGGTCGAAAATTTGCTAAAAAAAATTTTAAGTCGTCCCTCCCGTAAGCGGCAATAGTTACGGTTCCGTTTACGTGCGATATCTCCGTTATTCGAAAAGATACGGCGAAAAGTGCGAGAGTAAAAAAATGGTCGTTTCCGCTCTTTTATTCGAGCGCGGGGTCGAAAAAAATATAAAAAAATATTTTGGTCGTTCCCGCCGTAAGAGGTAATGCGTTTGGGGGGTCATTAATCTTAACGTTAGTTTTTCGTCGTTGTTCGAAAAGATACGGCGAAAATCGCGAGAGCAAAAAGTTTTTTATTTTTGCCCATCTATTAGTTGGCGCAGTCGAAAAAATTCCCAGGAAATTTTCAGATTTTCTCTTCCCGTCCGCCATTTTTTTTCCGTTATTCGAACGGATACGAAGAAAAATGCGAGAGTAAAAAGTTTTTTATTTTCCCAATTTACCCCGTGGCGTGATCGAAAAAATTTAAAAAAAAATGTAAAAATTTTCGGATCTGAAGATGGTCGATATCTCGAAAACTGTTATTTCCACGCTTTCGAAACTATGAAAAATGAATTTCGCGCGTCGAAAAACCCCCCTAGACGTAAGTTTGGGGCCGATCAAGGATCAGGCCCGAAACGGCCGAAAAGCCCGACGAATCGAAACGAAAAACCTTCGCCGACGTTTATTCGACTTCCCGTGGGTTTTATGAAAAAATTCGACTGAGCTTTTTTTTCGCGTTCAGATTAGTACTTTTCGAAAAAAAAAACGAATCGAGTCTGATGCGCTTCGTTTGGCAGATACGGGCCGAAAACCGAAATTTAGTTTTTGGCCTATAACTGGCGAACGGCCCACTGTATCGTCGATTGCGACGTACCGGCGCGCGCGTCGCTCCGTTCCCTACATTTTATTCAATTTGGGTTTTTTTCGTAACTCGCGCCGTTTTCGAATTATCTGCGAAAAACCGATTTTTCGAAATTTTTCGGGCCAAAAATCAACTTTTTTTTTTTAAACATTTTACGACGGGAAATTAATGTGGGCGTTCGTAGGAACCCCTAAATGTGTCGCACGCCGATTTTGCCGCGTTCCTACTGTGCGTTGTATAGGTAGAAATTTCCTGACGATGGTCGATATTTCGAAACCTGTTAATTCTACGTTCTCGGAATTGCCAAATTTGGAATCGGCATGTCGAAAAATCCCCTTAGGAGTACATTTGGAGTTGCTAGGAAATTATTCATGAAATGACTGAAAAAACGGCCCCGTATGAATTTAGCATTGCCATTTAAATGAATGAATGACCTTTACCTTTCGGTGGATTCGCACCGGGTTAGCACCAGGTTTGCCAATGATAAATGTGCTTATGGAGGAAAGTAATTTTTTTAAGATTAAATTTAAAGTTTTACAGCCTATAGAAAGAAAGTAATATTAAATTATACGGGGTTTATGAAATTTAATGTAAAAAGTTGAATAAAACAACGCAGGCGCCAGTATATTTAATTTTTTTTAACATGTTGTAATCTGTAATGGATAATGTTTATCTTTATGACTATATCGGGTGTGAAAAAATTAATTAAAAAATGTGGATAAGACGTCAGAGATTTATGCTACGTAAAAAAAACAAAAGCGGCGCCATTTTTGTTTTTTTTTTAAGCCCAGTTAGGATCTATTTTTGAACTTTTCAAATATATACAGGGTGTATAAAAATTATTGTAAAAAAAAGGTGAATAAAATACAAATACTAGAGGAAAAGAATGGCGCCGCAGGCGCCATCTTACATTTTTAACTTACGTTTGAGTAATACTTATTTTTCAAAATTTTCAATAATGTACAGGGTGTTTAAAAATTAATGTAAACAGGTAAATAAAATATCGCAGACTCAATAATACGTAAAAAAATGCGTTGCGGGCAATCTTTGAAGTTGAACATTTTTTTTTAAGTGACATGTAAAAATTTAATTTACATATATTATACAGGGTGTGCAAAAACATAATAATGAAAAGAAAAAACGATTGAATAATTACACATATTGTCCAGGAAGAATAAAAAGTATGTGTAAAAGACGAATAAAAAGATCACAGGTTGCA
The DNA here is from genome assembly GCA_030620095.1 of Kuschelorhynchus macadamiae. Taxonomy (NCBI): domain Eukaryota; kingdom Metazoa; phylum Arthropoda; class Insecta; order Coleoptera; family Curculionidae; genus Kuschelorhynchus; species Kuschelorhynchus macadamiae. The sequence goes on along the minus strand of JAUTXW010000521.1, from coordinate 1,972,446 downwards.
AGCGCAAAAAAATGAATAAAAATACAGGATGCGTCAAAAATCATTGTAATTTGGCATGTGGCATTATCTAGATATAAAACGATATCTATATATATTTACGTATATTATGCGGGGAGTGTATAGATGAAAATGAAGAAATTGAGTTTTTGCTATGCGAAGCGTTTTGGTACGAACGCGAAAAAATACCGATAACGTGAATCTAAAGTGAAAAGTAAAGTTTCGATTTTTTCTAGAATAATCAAGTATTATACAGAGTGGGTGAAAAGTAACGCGAAAAGTCGAACAGGAGATCGCGGCCTGACATTCGGGAGGCGGAAGGGTGGCGCCGGAGGCGCCAAAAAAAAATTTTTTTTTCGTCCCAACCAATTAAACTTTTATATATTATATATATACAGGGTATACCTTCCCCCATCTACGGACTTTAAATTTAAAAAAAAAATTATAAAATATCGTGCCAAAACAACATTTTTTGAGCCGCTCCCACTTGTATAGTATTAATGTTTAAAAACAAGTAAGACCTAACAATGTAAGAATTTTACTTACTTAATACAGGTGGATCAGCCACGATATTTTGCCAGTGTGTTCCTTCAGGAAACGTTGACGTCACCTCCTTTCTAACATTTATCCTACCTAAAGTATCAACCGCCCAGATTCCTGCCGAATTGACCGAAATCTGTTTCAGTTGCGCTCCGACTGGAGGTTCAACGCATATCCACCTAGAAGTATTTATTAATATAACTCTTTGAGAGATAGAACTGAAATTTAAAAAGTAGAAATATTTTGAGTATTAAACTGTCCAAAGTTGACATACTATTACACATAATTTAGGTAGTATAACTGTTATTTTATTTACCTTTCTCCTTCCAGTTTGTCTTCTTTAATCCCCACTCTCATATAGGCACAACCTTTTTTTCCTGTAGCCCATACTTGGTTAAAGGGGCCACAACTAATACTGCTCAACGGCTGGTCTGTAGTTATGTGTTCCCAAATATGACCCTAAAATATTTTAATCTTATATAATAAAAACACAGTGTAGAATAGCATGGTTTAAAAAAGATTTTTTCAAAATTGTAATTTTAAGTCACATTGGGCTAGATCAAGGCTAAACAGAAGGAGACAATCTCCAGGATCTATTTTTCCATAAGTGAAACTACATAGATGAAACATCAAGGTCATTATCAACAAAAATTAAAGAACAAATTAAGAATTTAATACATTAACATGTTTTTTTTTTTAATTAATTGAAATATTTCTAATAGTGGAAGTAATATATAGCAAAGAAACTGAATTTAACAGATGCTATTTCATCACAGCGGATTTCATGACAGTATCCGAACATCTGGTACAAAATAAGTTGTCAAATATACAATTTCCTTTAACTAATCACTGGGGAACAAATTTCTACTTTTTTTGGTCGTCAAATAAAAACTTTTTTTTTGGATTTAACTACACCCTAGTAACTAAAAAATACCTAAATTGTTGACTCGCAAAAAAATCTAAATTATTTGTCAGAAAATTTTAATTTATAGGCATACACAATGAACATACAAAATACAGATACCAATATATTGTGGGTTCAACAAAAGTAATTAAATAGTACATTTTTATCATTGAATCTAAAGTTTAGGCAATCATTTTGCGCTTCTTAGCCTGCCTTTTAAAAGCAACCTCAGGGGCGAGAGATGTCTCATAATAATACAGCAGTGGGCAGCTAACATCTCACAGTTCTATTTTCCCCTAATACTTTTTTTCGATGTTTGAAATATCTTGAACCTCTCATCGTGCTCGTCACTTACAGCACCTCAGTTTTCCGGAAAGTAATCCAGATGAGAATCCAGGAAATTAATTTTCAACGACATACTACAGCCTAGATTTTGGTAACACAAAAGAAGTTGGGCAATCAGGTCTATTCTCTTCTGCTTTTATATTTCCCAAAAAATTTGTTGCAACCATTTCGAAAGCATTTCAAGCATCTTTTTCCTTGCCTTCAAGTAGTGATCCAATCGTGCTCGACTGTCGCATTCCCAGAAGAAGCAGCAGAATTTGGTATTACCTAGCTGCATTCCAAACAAAACCCCTATAGATTTGTCATTTATATCTTTCATATTGTATGGTAACATTTTCAAATCGCTATACGCTTCTTTCATGTGGACTGCATGACCAATTGGGACTAAAGGCAACTTGTTTCGATTGTGGAATAACACAACTTTAAGGCTTACTTTTGAGGAATCAATGAAAAGGCTCCAGTCTTCTGGATCATAGTTCAGATTTAAAGCTACCATTAATCCCTCAATGTCCCTACAGGTTACCAAATGGTTTTCCATGTTAAAAAATGGTGTTAGGCTTTTCTGACAGTGTCTTTTTTCTTGGGGAATCCTAAATCCCTTACAAGGTCGCTAAATTCACTTTGACTTATTTTGTGAGGTTTTTTACCAGGATGTAAGCTTCCTGAGTCTTGCCAAGTTGATGAGCCGGCAACATTTTCTATTACTTAAAAAACTTTGGCTTTTTAATGTTTCATTTATTAGAGAGTTACTCTACATATGTTTCGGTTTTTTAGGCCTTTCTCAAGAGATGCTTCAGTGAATACTAAACTAAAAATGAGCTATATCTAACAGTGTGCATAATGCAATTTAGTTTTATTGCTTATCTATTTAAAATGGGATTTTTTACATTTATATTATAGGTACTTAGAAGGCTGTCTATTATTGGGATAATTTGGAAATTTTGTTGGTCATTCGTTGTGAGTGAATTCCTCGATAAAGATTTTTTTAATTTCAAGTTGTTCTAAAAGATCCAAACGTTTACCTTTATTTTCTTGATGTAATAACATTACATTATCGATGTCAATAAAATGGTTGTTTTCTATGCAATGAGCAGATAATCCTGACTTTTGAACATTATATAAAATAGAGTTACGGTGTTCTTTTACTCTTGTTTGGATATTTCTACCCGTTTGCCCAATATAGACAGCTTCACAGTCCTTACATTTAACTTTGTACACACCTGATTTATTACACTGACAAATTTTTTCCTTATTGTTTATTAAAACACTACCTAAATTTAGTTTATTTACAGAAATTGTGTCGCAACCTAATCTATTAAGCTTATTTGATATTTTGTCACTATAATTGGGAATATAATTTAAAAACCTAAAATTTTTGGTTAATTGAGGCGTGACACTATAAAACTGTCTTCTAAAAACTTTGCGTTTTTTATTCTTTATCATGTTATCTATTAGAGATTCATTATAACCGTTATTTCTTGCAATTTGTTTTAGTACATTTAGCTCGTTATTATAGTCTTCTTTACTTAAGGGAAAGGTTAACAGCCTATGTACAGGGTGATCATTTATAATGTCCCCCCCCTCTAACATTTTTATTTGACGTTTGGTAGAAAAACGTCAAATATAAAAGTTTCACAAAAAACAATAAGCTATTTGCAGCATACATTTTTATATATACAGGGTGTTGCCGAAATCACCCACAGATAAAAGTTATATTGTTTTAAATGGAACACCCTGTATATTATACGCTAAATTAAATCCTATGAAAATTCTGCATATTTTTTGTATAACATGTTCTATACCCAAATACAATAGTTTTCGAAATATCTGCGATTTTATCATTCAGAAATAAAAACATTCTAAAGCTTATAATTTAGCTTAGGTGGCTGTGAAGTAGATCGATACCAACAAACAAAATATTTGTTTATAAGTGACAGTGACAGTGACACAATTAGCAACATTATACGTTCTTTTTATTGTAAAATGCCTTAATCCAGACTAGCGAGAAAAAAGAAAACATTGGAAATTGATGAAGGCAGTGATTTAAACATTTTACTAAAAGTGGAAGAAAAGCCCAATATTTCCATAAGAAAAATATCGGGAAGCCTGAAAGCTTCAAAAACAAAAAAAACTTCTAAAACTTAATTAATAATTTAGATAATAATATAATACATTTATTCTTACAAATGGAATTGTTCAACTGGTCCCCCGTTTTCTTCAATATATTTGATGTATGTTCTTCGTAATCGATCCAAAGCGGCAGTGATAGACTGGGAATATTCTTGATTTAGAATTTGAATTTCCGTTCTAATCAAGACTTTTAGGTGTTCTCTATTTTCGATGTTATTTGCGTTCACACGATCTTTTAGAGTTCCCCATAAAAATGCATCCATCAGCGTCAAGTCAGGACTGTTAGGTGGCCAGTTTATCGTACCATTTTTTCCAATCCATTCCGTGAACTGTTGGTTTAAATAGTCATTAACCAATACGACACAATGAGGAGGAGCACCATCTTGTTGGAAGATGAGGTTTCTCAGTTGCTCCAATGGGAGCTCATCCATGTAGTTTTCTAATTCGTTCCGGAGAAAATTCATATAACCATTACCGTTTAAAGTATCTTCGAAAAAATGAGGGCCTATTATTTTATTGTTTAAAATAGCACACCATACATTAACAGTTTGACGTCCTTGAAATTGAAATTCCCTGTAGCAATGGGGATTTACTGTGGCCCACTGTCTGCTATTTTTTCGATTTATCATTCCACTAGTAGAAAACGATGACTCGTCGGTCCAAAAAACATTTTTTAAATAATCTTCATTTTCATTAACTTTTTCCAACATTGCATGGCAAAATTCAACCCTTTTTTCTCGATGCCTGGGCGTTAATTTTGTGGTAGGCCTAATTTTGAATGCCTTGTATCCTGCATTTTTGAGAGTGGTTTGAATCCTCCCATAAGATGTATTTTTTGGATCAATAAGCTCTTCTCTCAGGCTTCCCGATATTTTTCTTATGGAAATATTGGGATTTTCTTCCACTTTTAGTAAAATGTTTAAATCACTACCTTCATCAATTTCCATTGTTCTCTTCTTTCTCGTTAGGGTGGATGTTTGTTGAAATTTTTCATAAATTCGATGAAAGGTTTTTTTGTCCGGAATGTGCATCCGGGGGTTAATTACACGTAATTCTCTTTGAGCCAATTTAGCACTCTTATTTGCTTTGATAAAAGTTTCCAAAATTAATCGTTTTTCTCTTTCCGAATAGGGCATTTTACAATAAAAAGAACGTATAATGTTGCTAAATGTGTAACTGTCACTGTCAGTTATAAACAAACATTTTGTTTGTTGGTATCGATCTACTTCACAGCCACCTAAGCTAAATTATAAGCTTTAGAATAAATCGCAGATATTTCGAAAACTATTGTATTTGGGTATAGGACATGTTATACAAAAAATATGCAGAATTTTCATAGGATTTAATTTAGCGTATAATATACAGGGTGTTCCATTAAAAAAAATATAACTTTAATCTGTGGGTGATTTCGGCAACACCCTGTATATATAAAAATGTATGCTGCAAATAGCTTATTGTTTTTTTGTGAAACTTTTATATTTGACGTTTTTCTACCAAACGTCAAATAAAAAAGTTAGAGGGGGGGGACATTATAAATGATCACCGCGTACAAAACTATGAAAAGGTGACATTTTTATTCTCCAAGACTGGAACAGTACAACAGTACTGGTACTCTCAGAGGGACAATGCAGGTTTACATTTAAAATTAATACACACAGAACTACTAGCTAAAGAAAATTATTTTCTGTTTCAACATTTAGATAGACAAATTAGGGAATCAGTAAAAGAAAAAATCGATTTAATGCGCACAAACCAAACCAAAAAATTAGAAAATTTAGTAGCTTCCAAAAATAATAATCTTACTAAAAATACTAATAAATTTAATAATATAAATAATGTCCAATTTTATCCCAGAGTAAAAAATCTCTCGAATACTGTATTTTTTTTTGTCTGAGTTAAATATTCTAGAAAAAGGATTAAAATATGCTCCAAATATCTGTAATAAGAAAGAATTCGATATCCTAGCAGTTAACTCAGAACTAGCAGTTAGTTCGCTAGAAAATGTATCACAACTCCAGAAATATAGTATAGCTAATATTTTTACTAACATACAATATAACGCTAATAAAGGAGAAACCAATATTATAAAAAATTTAAAGAACAAGCTAGAACAGAATGAGCTAGTACTTTGCAAAGCAGATAAAATACTAACTAGAGCTGAATACGATTCAAAAATTCAAGAACTCCTTAACTGTAATGAATTCGTGAAAACTAATCATAACCCAACCACTAAATATCAGAATAAAGTTACAAGGGCTATTAAAGACAATAATACAGTTCTTTCTGGTACTAATTACTACAAACTAAAATCAATGAACCCTTTGCCACCAATATTATACGGCCTTCCGAAAATTCATAAAGAAAATAATCCAATTAGACCTATTGTATCATACATTAATGCTCCATTCTATAAGCTATGCAAAGAACTAAGTAACATTCTTCCAAAACTAACCAATTTTCATTCAAAATATTCGGTAACAAATTCTTTTGAGTTTATAAAAAATACAGAATATCTACAATTACCTAATAACGCTAAACTTGTCTCTTTTGATGTAAAAAGTCTGTTTACATCAATACCCACAAAAGAACTGTTAGATATACTAGAAAAACTTATACAAAAATCGGAAATATCCGTAAAAGAAAAAACAGAATTAATAAACCTTTCCCGAATCTGTGTAAATCAAAGTTATTTCCAATTTAAAAATGAAATTTACTTACAAAAAGAAGAACTGCCAATGGGATCACCCATTTCTCATTTATTAGAGGAAATATTTATGTCACATTTTGAGGAATTAATATTTAATAGCAATAACAATTTAAAATCACATGTTATCTATTGGACTCGTTATGTCGATGATGTTTTCTGTATATGGGATAGTACAGAAAGGAGACTGTCCCAATTTTTAGATTTTCTAAATACAATTAATCCAAAAATTCAGTTTACAATGGAATTAGAAGATAACAACGAAATCAACTTTTTAGATATAACTATAAAAAGAATCAATAAACAACTTAAATTTTACAGAAAACCAACAACAACAGACACAGTTATTCATAACCATTCTAAACAGTCTTGGAGAATAAAAATGTCACCTTTTCCCTTAAGTAAAGAAGACTATAATAACGAGCTAGATGTACTAAAACAAATTGCAAGAAATAACGGTTATAATGAATCTCTAATAGATAACATGATAAAGAATAAAAAACGCAAAATTCTTAGAAGACAGTTTTATCGTGTCACGCCTCAATTAACCAAACATTTTAGGTTTTTAAATTATATTCCCAATTATAGTGACAAAATATCAAGTAAGCTTAATAGATTAGGTTGCAACACAATTTCTGTAAATAAACTAAATTTAGGTAGTGTTTTAATAAATAATAAGGAAGAAATTTGTCAGTCTAATAAATCAAGTGTGTACAAAGTTAAATGTAAGGACTGTGAAGCTGTCTATATTGGGCAAACGGGTAGAAATATCCAAACAATTTTATATAATGTTCAAAATTCAGGATTATCTGCTCATTGCATAGAAAACAACCATTTTATTGACGTCGATAACGTAATGTTATTACATCAAGAAAATAAAGGTAAACGTTTGGATCTTTTAGAACAACTTGAAATTAAAAAATCTTTATCGAGGAATTCACTCACAACGAATGACCAACAAAATTTCCAAATTACCCCAATAATAGACAGCCTTCTAAGTACTTATAATACAAATGTAAAAAATCCCATTTTAAATAGATAGGCAATAAAACTAAATTGCATTATGCACACCATCAGATATAGCTCATTTTTAGTTTAGTATTCACTGAAGCATCTCTTGAGAAAGGCCTAAAAAGCCGAAACATATGTAGAGTAACTCTCTAATAAATGAAACATTAAAAAGCCAAAGTTTTTAAATAAACCACTATTTAAAAATGTTTCACAAGGAACCAACCGCAAATTCGATTGATTGTATTTTCTATTACACTACCATTTGAATCCGCTTAAACATCAGAATCAAGGGTAGATTCTTAAGGTGGATTAGCTACAGGCAATTCGTCATTATGAGGCACTGAGGGTATGAGGAACTGTAAATTTGGATACTGTATCGAAGACCCTTTTTTCTCCGAAATGGTTTTTAAGATGGGAGCTGTCAAGCAAAAGTAACAGTCACTAATGTGGTCTTACGTGTTTTTCCACTTACCCAGCCGCAAACATTGGACACATATTTGTTGCAGCAGTTTATGGGGAGACTGGTCTTCAACTTTGCAACCGAAATACAAAAATCACTTCACCACATATATAACAAAAATGGCTTATTTCCACAAACTCGCGTCATGTTGCTCAAAACTCTCTAATTTCTCAAATAAGAACAGCTCTCGATCAACTGGTAGTCGAAATACAACTAACTAACAATTTAGGATTTACGTTATATGAATTTAAACTCCTTATAAAGTACATCTGGTATATCAAATGCAGGTATTTTTCATTTAATGATCGCACTTTTCCATACACTAAAATTTAAGTAATAAAAATAGCCATACTAAGCATGGACTTATATTTACATTTTTTCATTACTTTGACAGTAATTTTCCTTTAAAAAAGTAACAGAAAATTCTAATCAAAATAAGGATTGGGTTACAAAAGAAATTAAAGATTGGTCACAAAATTTAAGGGATTGCTATAAACGGACCAACTGCCGGGATGTATTAGATAGATATAAACAGGCAGACAGATATATAGGCAGTATATACAAAACGTAAATATTAGTCATAGTCAACCAAAACAACATGGAATATTTTTAAAAGTTTACAGGGAACTAGTAATGAGTCTAATGATATTGGTTTTTTTTAAAATTCACAAATACGGTTAACAAAGATAATCAGAAGGTAACAGATCCTGCAGATATATGTGAAATGTTTAATTCTCAGTTTAGGGTAAATAAGAATAGAGACCAAATAAGTTCTTCTGACAAGGACAAAATAACATCATCCATATTGAGCACAACTGGTAGTTTTTTTCTTGCCCTTACTGACGATCTTGAAATCCAGAAAATTATTATGAAGTTGCCTTTCAAGCACCCTACTGGATCGGATCAGATTCCTACTAATGTTGTTATATTTGTCACAGACATAATATGTTACCCTTTGAGGGATTTGATTAATTGTTGTTTCAGTCAGGGAGTGTTTCCGGATAAACTTAAGGAAGCCAAATTGGTTCCCACTTATAAAAATGAAAATAAAAGTGATCCGGGTAACTATAGACCAGTTTCATTGCTCTCGGTTTTTTCCAAAATTGTAGAGCGCGCTGTATATGTACGTCTACTTGGTTATTTTATTAGAAGTAATATATTCTCCCCAACTCAGTATGGTGTTTTGCCTGACTTATCAACAACTGATGCAATAATGGATTCACTTAATTATTTAATTGATGAATTAGATAAGGGTAGGACCGTTGCCGGAATTTATTTTGATCTCTCAAAGGCATTCGATGTCACTGATGGAATTCGTGGAATCGGACTTTTTTTTTAAGTCTTATTTGACAAACAGAACTAAGAGGGTTTGCATGAGGTCTCGAGTATCGGGCACAGAAGACTTATTTTTGGAAAATGGTTGACTGGTGTAGTTTAAATGGGTTGAAATTTAATAGTGACAGAACTGTACTTCTTTGGTTTAAAACTCCTGATGAATCGCTTTACGTTCCACTGGATGGTAATTCTATTCCTCAAAGGGAAGAAGTAAAATTTTTAGTACTGATGGAGATAATTTGTTGTGTAGGAAGCAATTGGACATTATAGAAAAAAAAAGATGCTATATCATGCGGTACTTGCACAATTACCTCAGCTTGGACACAATAAAACTGTTTTATTTTGCATATATTCAGTCTATTGTCTCCTACAGTATAATTTGGTTTAGATCAGTCGTTTCTCAAAGAATATTTTTGGACCAGAAAAGAGCAATAAGAGTTATGTGTAGCATCTCTAGACTTGTGTCATGTAGGGAATATTTTAAAAACCTGGGAAAACTAACGTGCGACCTTTGCTCTAGTTTATAACCGTAGGGTGCAAGATTGCTAAGCTCTTATTTTTTTTTTTTAAATAATACAATAGGAAATATCTTTATTAATTTACTGAAATAAAAAAAAACTCGCACAGGTAATTAAAAAAAAAAGGCGAAAGTACCAAGGAAGGTGGAAGGTGTATCAGTAGACAGGACCTTAGTAGAGTTATAGGGCGGAACGTTACTCGTTCACGTCAAAGTTAGTCTTAAAGCCCCATACTAGGACCCTATTTAATAGGGTTTAATTCGCCCCGGACAGGAAGACTTCTTTCACAACGTGGCAGAAAAATGGCGGCTTGGTCCAACTTCAGCACCAAAAATCCTCTCTCAGAGAGATTACTTGGAGGTTACAAAATATTGTAAAATTCACAAATACAAAACCCCAAGTAAATTATTACGAAGCTGAGGAGAAATCCCACTAACGGATTCCCAAGAAAAACTTGGATATTATTTACCCCAGTTCGCGCTGAAGACCTTTCGATGTCACAGGAGACCAGAAAAGTGAAGTGAAAAAGTAGTTCCTTCCTGGAACCAGCTCCGTTGTACCTTCTAGAATTTACTCAAGTCGGATACCGAACTATCATTGGTTAGATTGCCCCAGGTGTCATCAGTGTTATCAAGAGGAACTCGGAATGATTTAAAATAGGTATTGAAGGGCAAGAAAAACGATCACTGATTGGTTTATAATTCAAACGGCAACCACCTGAGAATAAACTTGGCAACAGTCGGGATCTTAGCATGCGCCTACTGAATGAGGGCATATCGGATGCAGCGAGTGACAGCGCATAGGAAGTGACACGTCCCATAATCCTAAATTATACTGTGAACTAGGCAAAACGAATAGTTAACAAACATCTATCTTCCAGGTTCCAAAACTTAGATAATTAGAATAATAGTTAAAAAGGCTATCCCGAAAAATCAACTTGCAACTAAAACAGAGAACAAAGCTATGGGGAATTGATTTCAAATGGGGAAGTGGAAAAACTCTGACAACAAAAATGTACCTAGGCTTGAAATTCCTGTGGTGTGTGTGTGTGTGTGTGTGTGTGTGTGTGTGTGTGTGTGTGTGCGTGCGTGCGTGCGTGTGTGTGTGTGTGTGTTTTATATAAAAAAACAACTGTAATGAACTGTTATTTCTGAATAACAACTGTAAAACAACAGATTACTAAATAAAAACTGACCACTAGCTGGAATTGATAATGCACTCATTATTTTATATAAATTTAGGTCCTAAGAATTTATTATTTTTTCAGATTTCCAAAAGATACTAGAAGGCATGATCTTTGGATAAAAAACATGCAAATTATAGATTGGAAGCCTACAAAAAAAGATAAACTTTGTTCAAAGCACTTTGAACCAAATTTGTTTTATCATATTGAGGATAGGACTCATTTGCTAGATGAAGCAGTACCTACATTATTTATGACGTACCCAAATACCTTCAGGAAAAGCCTCAAACAAAAAGGGTAAGATTAACTAAAATATTTTATTTACTTATTTTTAAACATTTGGATATGGTGACAGATTTACAATAGAAAATTATATAATTGGTCTGAGGGTAGGCAGGTTATGTCAAGAACCAAAACAAATGGGCTCGTTTATTAATAATATCATATTGCTATTTATATTTGTTGTTAAATCTATAATTAAATTCATCTTAAAGTAATAAAATGTATTTTTATAATTTTGTGTGTGTGTCAATAAACGAATTTAAATTATTATTTAACAGTTTTTGACTCGGTAGGCACATATTCTGAATTAGTAATCGGAGCTGTCTACCTTAGGGAGACTTAGGAGTCTACCTGACATTTTCAATACCTATAGTAGAGAAGGCGACAAAATATCTGAGTTGTTGTCAAATGTCAAATAAGATAGTGATCGCTACAGTTCTTCCCTGCGTCCTAATCCACTGCTTGTGATAAAAATATAGAGCTGCAAAAGTAATGTCTGGGATTTGTTCGTTTCATAACCTGTATCTGTTCAATATCATATTGAAGGCAAGAGGAGTTACTGCTTGATTTGTTTCTTTGTCCAAACCAGGCTACAGCAGCGAAACATGATATATCCCTTGTTACAGTTGATACTTACCGTTCTCCTCTGCTGGTAACAACTGAGTTAGTTTCGAGTAAATGGATCAGACTTTGACTATTTTAATTTTCACCACAAAATTCATTTTAAATATGTTTGTTTCTCATCTGTTTATAATGTTATTGTTAGTAGATTGTACTTATTTATTACTTCTCTTTTATATAGAATTATACTTATAAAATATTATTGCGTATGGCTGAATAAATAAATAAATAAACGGTCGATAGATGCTTCATTATGCTACTTGGATTATCAATTAGACGAACAACCCGCTTTTGAATCCAACCAAGAATTTAAGGAGTCAAATTTCCAGACATAGAAATATTATTTAAGGTTACACAGATACAATAATTATACCTGTACTTGTATTAAAATTTCTTACCAATGGATTTGACCTAGATGTTCCAACTCGAAACATGGCATGTCCTCCAGACGCTAACGCCCATACGGAAACAGGAGTATCAGGATCATCCCTAACAGGTTCTAAAGAGACATCTAACAGCTTCGTATGACCGAGCTCCTGCCATGGGCCCGTTGTGGCTATCGCACACCTCCTATACCACCTAAAAAATAGGACAAATAACTACAATTTCATTATTTAAAAAAAAATATGATTATAGAATTAGATTCGAAGTAATCTAAATAATTTGTTAATCAGTTTCATTATTGTTGATTATGAAATACTTTAATAATTTTTTTCATAATGAAAATGTGTACATAATAAATAGGCTTTACATCTAATACAACTTTGTACTATTTGTAAATGGAAAAATATAATTTGTATTGTAATAATGTAAATGTAAAAAAATCACGTGATTAATACTGTCACCGACGTCACTCAATTGTAAAAAATGATCTCTGGAATCAGGAAATAATAGTGGATATTGGTCCCTATATCCTACCATAAATACTACATAATTTGCAACTGTATATTAAAAAGAAAATTACTTTCCAGTAGAATAGCAAGTGTAGAGGACAGCATCTGAAAACTACCACAAAAATAGGCAGATTCAGTTCGATATAAAATAGTTACGATTCTTTCCAAACCAGAAATATTTCGGGGAAGGGGTCGAGACAAGGGGGTCTCAGGAAACAGCATATATCTATATCAAAATATACTGGGCTAACCAAAAACTCAGATGGAAATTTAAAACACGTTTACAAAAAAATTACAGGCTTTTATAAGAAAAACCAAAAACTAAACAAGTCACCTGTCGGGGATGAAAACTAAGACCTTCGCAAAAATTACCATGTTGTCAAGTGTACTCTATTTAGAAACCAACGAGGTCAGAAGTGTTGTAAACCTGTTCAAATTCACAATAATGGTCATAGCCCTACTGTATACTCGCCTTCAAACTTAAGGTAATTACATCTCACCTATTAACGTGGCATTAAAATTAGTAATCTCACTATAAATTTCGGACACTCACCTTCTTCGTCTAACCAAATCGGTAAATTGTTTGTTAGCATGGTAGTGAGCGGGAAAATCCACGGCATACTGCCATCCCTCCTTATCTACTCCACCTGGTACGTGGAAATCCACCATCCAATCTGAGACCCACTGCCAATGGATCGAAAGAAGCTTAACTTGATCTTTTAGGCGCTTCTGACGACCGGAAGCGTCGCTCCACATATGTCTGTCGGTTGGAAGACCTAAAAATCACGTTCCAAAATTGATACATTTTGAAATTTACTATCTCTTCAACAGATTTTAAACAGGATTTTAAAAATAATGAAAATCAACTTATGACATTTTTGAAATTCCACCCTTAAGGAGGTGAATTGTGTTTTTTCCATTGTTTACAATATTTGTTCAATTAAATGAAACTTTAAAACTATTCCTTCGTCAATGGTTCTCAAAAATTAATACCAAAAACTAATGTTCGGGAAACGCTGTTCCCAAACACCTAAAAATACTTAGCGTATTTAATCTAATTACACATACATCGAAAACCATTCTAAATAAATTTCTACCCCTGGCTAAAATACTGTTTCACCCCCTCATATATATTAAATTTTATTCTGATCATCATGTCTTACAAACTTTAACTTGCCGATACAGCTAAATTTCATTCCCATAAAATAACTTTTTGTTAAATTGAACAGCAAATATTCCACAAATTACACTGGCCGACAAAAAAAATTTTTTTGTTGTAACACAAATCAGAATAGCATAATCTAATAGAATGGACCTATCCAAATACGAAAATGACAAATATAAAGCGCTTTATAAGCATCTAAGAGTTCATTAACTAATTGTTTATAATTTTCATCCATATTGTTGCCTAAAAATCCTCTTACTACATTAACAAATGAATTCCATGCTCTGAGTTCCTGCCTGGTGAGCTTTTCCGTAAAATTGACATCGGCCAGCAATTTTCTGATTTGTGGCCCAATAAAAATGCCTTCTTTTAATTTGGCATCACTTAACTGGGGAAAGACATCTCTTAGGTATTTAAATCCATCACCATCTTTATTCAAAGCCTTCAAAAAGTTTTTCATCAGCCCAAGTTTATTGTGAAAAGGACGCAAAAGGACATTTTTGGGATCAACAAGAGATATAAATTTAACATTTTGAGATCCGGGTTGAAATTCGCTTCTTTCTGGCCAAATTTTTGTTACATAATGCTGATTTATTGCACGACTGTCCCACAAACAAAGAAAACAGCAATATTTTGTAAATCTCCCCTGAAATCGCTATAACTTTTAAGTCCCCACATATCTGCCATTTATACCTAATGTAGTTTATTTTATACAAAATCGTGTGCATATTTTCATAATTTTCTTTTATTGCAACTGAACGGGCAACGGGTATAGAGGGTTTTAAATTTCCATTATGCAATAACACAGCTTTAAAACTATATTTAGATGAGTCTATGAATAACCGCCACTCACGGGGAGAATGTTCAATATCAAGTTCCTGCATTAAACTGTCTATTTCAGTACACGCGCACAACGAATTTTCCATACTGTAGAATTCAGAAAACATAGCATTTCTTTTTCTGAAATTCGTAATTTTTGTGTCTTTGGTCAATAGGTTCCATTCCTTAAGACGGGAACCCAGAAGTTCTCACTGTTGCTTGGATAACCCCAAATCAAGTACCGTAAACTTGGGTGACTTTGGTCCACTTTTCAACTTTGAACGCTTGTAACTAACATCGGGGTCAACATATTTTCTAGCTCTTGGTCTTATTTTACAGGTCTATAATAACACTTTTAATGCTTAGAGTAACAGTTAGTTCCAGGCTTACGAAATATATTTTTTTAAAAAAAATATTGGTGGCCAAAGTCAGAAGGCTAAGTCGGGTCACTTTGGCCAAACTATATATTACCATGAAACTACAAAGACAAACAGTTATATGAATGACTTTGGCCACCAAAAAAATATTTCTTTTTAGTTTTGTATATTTTGCATAAAAAAACAACTAAAATATATTAAAAAAACTTATTTTATTTAACAAATCAAAACATAGCGCAAATTTATTCGCAAAAAATAAACTACAGTCCTGTGTGATACAAAGAGAATAAAATAATTATGAATTAAACATGGTGTTACAGATGAACAAAATATTTAACATATTTTTCAATTTCTGGGATTTTGAAAAAGCCTCTTTTAGATGGGGTCGGTGTGTTAATCACCTGCAAAATGTCATCTTTTCCATACCAGAGAAAATCATCCTTTGTTAACCATTTCCACTGAGAGATTCCACTTGAGGTGAGAGATTTTATTTTATATTCGTTTGTCTCTACATTTATTTCCAAAACTTGACCAGGATATATTCTTTTTTCATAAAAAAAACAGAACGAATTTACCAATTTTAATTGCTTGGTCTTCACCATGACTATCTTTCGTTTCGAAATCACTTTCATCGGAACGGTTTGGATCGTCATTTTCTTCAGAGTGGATAGAAATGTCCAATGAAGATTCAGAGTCGCTGGAAATCCTCTCGTTTCTCTTCTTTTGGAAGTTTTTTTCTTGAATTCCGCTAGGGCCAGCTTCTGGGTCTCTGTGAATGTCTATGGTTGAAATACCCATCCCTGCCTTCACGTTAACTTTGTTTTTCCTTGATGTTTGGTCTCCATAATTTGAAAACCTTCTCTCTTCTAAAAGATCAGTCACGGAAGCACTGACGTTAAGTTGTATAGTGGGATCGAGATTATTGTTGGTTGGTATTCGATCTAAAACTTTGGCCCTGTTTAGAGGAAAAATTCCTGCTTTTTCGAATCCACTTTTTAGATTGTTTTGTCAAGATTCTAATAAATGTTCTGTTAGTGACTTCTACTAGAAGTCGAGGAAAATGGGATTTAGGTACGGTATTATTTGCTCCAGTCAGTTTATAATTGGTGATAAGTTGTCGCCATTGTATTTTTAATGGCCGAAAGTACGCAATATCTAGGGGCTGCGTAAGATGTGTCGTGTTCGGTGGTAAGCAAATAAACTTTATGTCATGCTGAGAACAAAGATCCAAAACATGCACGCTTAAATGCGATGCAAGATTATCCCCAATCATAATTTTGGTTCCTTCTAAGCGTCTCAAAGCAGGTAAAAGTAAAAATTCGAACCAGTCCTCGAATATAGCGCCCTCAAACCATCCACTTTTTGTACGGTTGTAACGAGTCCCAGTAGGTCCACCTTCCATCCAAATATCATACAAATTTGTAGCCTTATACACTACGTATGGGGGTAAAACTTCACCACATGCATTTCCACAAAACATTACACTGGTAGATTGTTTAGACCAATTTAATATTCTTTCTGGGTATTTGCAACCCCGTTTGGTGATGAATTTGTCTCATCATAATTCCATATATTTTGTGGTGGAATTCCGTGCAATTCTTTTTCTAAGTTATCAAAATACGAATTTATTATTTCAGGAGAAATAGCAGCTCTAACGGTTTTTATATTTGCAGCAAACCTTTGTGACAGAGTTGGGTGCCTTTTTAAAAAAAGCCTCACCCATTCAGGTCCTGGAAGATTATCTTGAAATTGTCTCGTAACCCTTTCGATCCAAATAACCTTTGACGATTCTTTTCAAATCTAGTGCATCAACAGGGAAACCATATGTAGATGTTAAGATAATGTGTGCCTCAATTTTATTTTCTTCCTCCATGGATAAAACCGTCTGCCCACCAGCAGTTTTTTTATGTAAACCTTTGATCTTGTTCTGCAGTGTAGCACGTGGTATTTTGTACCTTTCGGAAGCTCTTCTTTGAGATATTGCTCCTTCGTTAATCAGTCGAACAGCCTCCTCTAAATTCGACTTGCTATAATTCACGTAATTTCTGCTCCCTGCAACTCTTTTATATCGGCCCATTTTCGTAAACTATCCCCCAAATTAGTAAATGAAATAGGCAACGTTCACATAAGATAACAAACACTCAAAACTCACAGAACAGAAGAAACTAAAAAAACGTTCAGCATAAACAGCGAGAAAACAAGTAAACAATGCGTCGAAACACGACAGATATGACAGAACGTTAAAAAATAAATCGGTTTTACAGATATCTGCAGTGGCCAAAGTCAGGCACCAATCTGTCAAAAAGGTATTGGGCGACTTTGGCCATCCTCTACCGTAGGTACTGATAACTAAATTATTGCAGCTATTAGGTTACAAGATTCCTTAATGTTCGTTAATGTCATGTTTTGAGCGCGACCTCATAGGTGGCACCAGGTAACTCGATATGAATAAAGTTTTTAAACTTTTAAAGTTTTTAAAAGTTTTTAAATTTTTTTAATAGTAAAATTAGTATTTTCAAGAGCGTTTTTTTATACGCTGTAACTAAAAAGTAGAAAAGTTATTTTGCAAATATGACTAACCTTTATATTTACTAAAGTGTACAGAATCATAAAAAAAATGAACTTGCAAATATTTTATGTTTTAATGCACATCTACACTATAATAATCAATTTTGAAAAACGGCCAAAGCCACCATTGCTGGCCAAAGCCACCCAAGTTTACGGTACTAAATCATTTAATTCACTTTGAACAATCAAATGTGGCTCGCCGGAACTCGGACCTGTGGTAAAAGTGGGATCGGTGCACTATTCTTCTGAGCTGCCTGATGATGCGTTACCTTCATTATCTCCCAAATCAATAGCTTGCCAATTTAAAGGCGCAAGGCACTGGCAAATTTGCATTATGAAGAACAGGTCGTATGGCAGATGCAAATTTGGATATTGTATATTGTGCTTTCCCTTTTTAGAATAACCTTCAGTCTTTGTCAGGCAAAAATAACGATCGTCAGATGGTGGGTTCTCGCCATACCATTGGAACTGCAAAAGGCATACTTTTTCTCTTTCCCTTCATCCACTGCACCAATGATACACTACAACTAACACAGCACACACGGGGAGCCCACCGCTTATCTTGATCCCCAATTAACAAACCAAAATATTTAAAGTAGGCTTTTTTACATTTTCGGAAAATGGCCTGGCTTGTGATCCCACCAGAAATTCTCCACAAATATAACAAAATTTGTCAGGAGAAATTTTGCAACTTCGGCGCGTTTGACTCGACATTCTCGTCTTCACATACACTTGCTTATCGATACACAGAGAACCACTCATTTCGAAACTCAACAGAAGAGTGATGTTTAACGTTTATTTTATGTCTAATGTTGTAAACAACCCAGTCTAGGTAATTTTTCCGTTGTAAAATGGACCCATTTTAGCCGCCCCACAATAAAATGGTTTGCCTGCCAATATAAAAGGTTCGAATTAGGCTAAAAATGGTACGTATTATGGCTTTCCGAATATTTTTTTTTATTATTGGGAGGGTATTTCCATTGTGAAAATAATGAGCTGACCAGTGTTAGAAAAATCTTGTCGGCCAGTGTTATTATACCACCCAGAGTTTGTCGAAATAAGACCGCCTTTAATAAAAACCATTCTATTTACTTAACGACGCAATTCCTGTGGTTTATATAGCAGTCTTTTATACCAACTTCCAAGAAAGAAATAATCCGTCTTTCAGTTTGCTTTTCCGAGAATTCCTCTTGCTAATAATCTTTTATTCGTTAATTTATCTTTCCCCATACTTAATTTTACACATTGTTTATTTTTATAATTCCCTATAGCCCTAGAGAGTTCTAAAAAGCAGGTCATTCCAGCCGTTGTTTGAAACTGGTTGGTGGCGCCAAGGGTTACGACATGTGAGGAGAGAAAGAGAAAATCTACCCGTCGAAAAAGAAATGGTTTGTATTAGAAGATGGTAGAGGGCTTTTTCCTCGCTCGAGGAGGTACCAACCCCCATACACATTCCAAGGAATGGTGAAGTCTTTACCCACGTTAACGTTCTCCTTCCTTTTCCTTTAGTTTCTTTAATTTCTTTTTTCTTCTTTATTTAACCCAAGGCGCAAAATGTTACACGAAAAAAAGTTGTTGAATGTTACTCAAATAAAATTTTCCAGAGTCAAAATATCTCTCCGTTCGGATCTCCGGGTTAAGAGGTACTTGTAGCACTCCACCATCGAAATGTTATTTCTCATTCACCAATATCTCCAATTCTCATATTCTCTTCCCAAATGAAACCAAAACAAGCCGCAAAAATGCAACCAATCACCTTTTTCTTTCCTGGCTATGAACTTCTAATAAGTAATCTATCCTGTAAAAGACTTCCGAATCTTAAATCGAACAGATCCGATATCATGTAGCTCAAACTAGCCCTCAGAACGTTCACTAAATTTGTTTGTTGTATCTACCGCTCTCCCTCAGACAATTCCTCCAACGAGCTTTTCGATTTTCTGCTAAAGTGGATTTTCTCTTCCTCTGAAATCATTTTCCTTGGCGAATTTAACTCCCATAATAAAGAATGGTTAGCGTGTACTAAAACCGATCCCCAAGTCAGAGTAGAAAAGTCCTCTGTAAGCCAATCACTTGCCAACCTCATTGGAGAACTTACTTGCTTCCCACGCATCGTCACACATAACCCAAATCCTTTAGACTTCTTTCTGACCTCCCCAGAGACTTATCAGTCTTCAATTTTCGCTCCTCTGGGTTCCTCTGACCAAGATCTAATTACTATTTACTCTCCCATACAACAGGAAGTTGTAGAATCCATGCTACCTCGTACTATTTGGCAATATAATTCCGCTGATTGGGATGGGTTGCAGGATTTCTACTCTTGCTGCCCTTGGAATGATGGTTGTTTCTCTACCTCTGTCTTGAAATTCGTTCACAAATCTCGGATGTAATCCAATTAGCTATAGAAACCTTTACACCACATTCTATTAAGACTTCAAAACCTCCCAAAAATGGTTTTCAAAACCCTGCGTACTCTTTTTCTTAAGAACTCTACTTCGGAAAATTTACAGGTTAAAAGAGGCAGGAAATCATTACAATCGCATTATTATCGAAGCTAAAAATGCCTTCAATACACGCATAAAAAGCAAATCAAAGTAAAAGCTGAGCTTTTTTTAAAACAATTCGCCGCAAATTCTACTGTAATCCCTTCTCTTCATTTCCTCCCTCCATCAGTATCAGCTTTGCCAAACAATATGCACGAAATTACCTTCAGGGTTAAAAAGATACAACGTATTCTCAAAACACTTTATACCAAAATATCCTATGACAAAGGCATTTTTATATAATGATCTTTTAACTTAGGTTGAACGGAACAGCGGATCTTTTTATCTTCGTAACCCACAACTGGAATAAGTCTATCGAATTCTACCGAGAAGCCCAAGCAGAATTATCCAAAGCATTTCACCAAGTCTGGCATGTTGCACTACTTAACAAACTTCCTGCCTATGGTCTTCCTCCAAAACTTTGTACTTGGAATGCTTTTTTTCCCAACAGAAGTATTTCTTTAGAAATATTAAATTAACAGAAAAAGTTATGGTACGAGCGGGGATCGAACCCGCATCTCTGGATCACTAGTCCATTGCTCTAATCAATTGCGCTATCGTACCACTAATAAGCAATTCGTTAGAACTTGTACATATTCAAATCTTATAGCGCGGGATTCCGGACAGAAAGTTAAATCTGTCATAGCTGTGAGGTAAAGTCTATATTAGTAAATTTATAATTTTTACGTTATGCCCATATGAACCAAATTTTGAATTTTCTATTCAAAATACTCGGGGGAGGAACATGGTTTTTATCGAGATCGCTCAACCACAACAGATCTGGCGGTTTTTCAAAATTATCTAATAACATCGGTTGAGACTGGCCAACAGATTGATGTTATCTATACATACATATCCAAGGCGTTTGATAGTGTCTGTCATCAGATTCTAATAGTAAAATTACAGTAAATTGATTTTTCTGGAAACTACATTTTGATTGGATCAAGTCATATTTATAGTATGTGGTTCAGTTTCCAATCAGGCTGTAACGTCGAGTATGCCACAAGGCTGGCATATCGGACCAATTTTATTTTTACTTTTTATAAACGACACAGTATCTTGTTTTAAAACATCTAAAAGTCATTTATATGCAGACGACTTGAAATTATTTTCACCAGTTTCCTCTGGCTCAAATGAATTGCAGTCTGACATTGAGAGACTTGTCGAATGGTGCAGCACCAATTGCCTGCTTCTTAACATAACTAAATGTAAAAAAACTGACTTTTAATTTGCACATTGATAACACAGTACTTAAGGATTTCAGATTGTTAGGCTTTATTAAACGATATATTAAGCATGTCACTGATATTAAAGCTATTGTTTGTCTCTATAACGTCTCTAATAAAGAGTTACATTGACAGAATTGAAAAAGTTCAAAATAAGTTTGCAAAATATCTTTTATTTAAATTTAATTTTCCATATTAAGGTCTGTCTTATAATGCAAGAGTTCTTTTTTGTGGCCTACAAACCCTCGAGTTTCGAAGAAAAATGGCACTTCTAGTTTTCTTGCACAAGTTATTAAACGAGGCCATTAACTGTGAAATATTGCTGCAGTCAGTCTCATTTTTAATTCCTAAGATATCACCGTAGAAATTAGGGTGTAGTGCATTTGTTGATTGACTAGTATACAATGATAATCGATACTTAATACTATAATTAAAAGGATTGGTTATGAGATTATCTTTTACTCATATATGTTTTCTCTGATATTTGTTTACTAATTAAATTGTATTAGCGTGTAATATGTTGTCACATTGTCTCTTTTTTATTTTATTATTTGACATACATTTTTTTTGAAGTCTGTAACAAGCATTTTGACATGCTCGTTACAATTAGTTAAACTTAATCAAATTCTCTATTATATTTCATAAAAGTCGACATTCGAAAAGGTTTCTTTAAATAATGTAAAATTTTAATTTTGTTCATAATTAAAACATTAAATTGCATTCAACATGGAAACTAATTTAGTCCTACCCTGGCGAAAGCAGTCTGATTTCTGGATGCGATGAATTTCGGCAACCCGGAATGCATGTGTATTTGGTTGGTCGAGTCATATAATTGAGATTTTAGCCTATTGTTGAGGTCTATGTCAATAAACCCAATTGAAGCGAGAAAGGCGTCCTCTTTTCTTAACTTGGATCTGTAAAGGTCAGATCTTGTGTTCCTGATATGAGCTGTCGTAAGACAAACGTTTGGAAGTAATGTGATTTTTTTTGCATACAGCATGTGCTGGATTTAAATTTCAAAGTTTGTGTACCTTAAATAGGATTTAAGCAACAAGGGACCGACCGAGAAGAAAGCCAGACCATCAAGTAAACAAAAAACTGATAGACTATTCCCGAAATTTTTAGGTTTTGCACGTGACACCTTTACAGGATATTTTTTTCTTTTTCAGGCTTTCATTCTTTCATTCTTTCTTACTTTATTTCATTCTTTCTCTACTTTTCACCTTTTCTTGGATTTTTATGATGACCATCTTTTGAACAACCTATAAAATGTGAAATTTGCACTAAGGTAGCTTAGCAGTTTTTTTTTGGTGAAGACTCCTGTCCATTCCTGGAATCTATGATCCATTTTGCGGTGGAGGATTCTGCCTGCAGATATAAGTATCGGATTGGGAATTTTAGTTGGGAACACTCCGTGGTAATTGACCACTTTGCTGTGAAACGTTTTAGAGGCTCTGACTGCGGACTCTCTGGAATATCCACTTTTAATTGCAAGATAAGTACCTTTTGTAATATATTTTTGCCTTTTGTTGTGATTTTGAAACGTTCAAATTCCAACATTTTTCGCTTTTGTAATATATTTTTTTGGATTATATTTAGATTATATATGTAATATATTTTTCTTCAAAATTAAATAATATTACACCTGTAAAATTATAATTTGCAAAATATTTTGAAATTCGGAAAAAAATAAGTAAATTTCCAGATTTTGTAAAGCTACTTTAGTGTCAAAAATTTATTATATCCTTATTACCTCTACTATATTTTTAAGTACACTGTATAATATTTTTCTAAAGCACATTACTTCTTAAGAGTTAATATAGGTCTCTTTTGAAATTTAATTAGGTACGTAATTATTAATTATAAGGTCCTTTGAAAATTAAGTTATTTATCTTCCAAATTAAATTTAAATTTGTCATTTTGGTAAAAATAGTTTAACATTAAGTATAAAAAAATACACTTTTGATTGAGTGATAATTTTTAGGCCTATCAAGCATAATTTTGAGAATTTGTTTTAAAACAGTAAAAAGTCAATTATTGATTTTATACTTGTTAGTTATAATTTTCTCTTTAGCTAGCTAAACATTTGAAATTTATGTTTATCTTGCTGTCGAAAAACGAGCTCGATTATTGAACTGATTGCCAGAAAGAAGAATGTCTTATAATTCAGTTTTTGTTATTTAGTAGTCCATAGTAAGATATTTTTGTGTGATTAATTATCCTCATATCTCGAATATCTTTATTAAATTTACCTACCTATTTACTTAAAAATCCAGTACTTACCTTTATACATTTAATTTTTTAAAATACGAGTTAAAATTAAATATAAATATAAATAAAGTTTCTCTAAAGTGCATTGATTCTCTGATTACTGTTGCTTATTGACTAATAGAAATTAGTGTTCTTATATTAATATTTCTATCCATTTAATTATTTTATAAATATACTTTGTATACATTTTCTTCTCCAACACAAATTTAATACAGATTCTCTAGAATGCCTTGATGTGACGATAACTGGGCTTATCGACTAATAGAAATTTTCATTTTTTTTTTATTTTACAAAATAAACGGATAAACCATTTTACAATATCAAATTCAATAATAAACACTAAATGAACAATGTACAAACAATGAGCATATCTCAAAAATATACAATAAATCTACCTTCTATTAAGCAACAATTTTTTAATGGCGCTCTTGAAACCAGGCAGCGTGCAATTGAAGACATCAAGCTCATCTTGATGTACGTTAATTGGTGGCATGGTGTTTTACATAGAATAAGTTATACCGGCGTAATGTTCGAGAGGGGAAGTTTAGTTTTATTAATGATAAGAGCTCTGGGCAGTTGGTCTGACCGTTAATAATCTTGAAGACAAAGCACAGGTCATGGAGCAAGCGCCTATCACTGAGGGTATTCAGTTTCAATATTTGGAGCATATCGGAGCGGTGATAATCCTCCACATTAATGTTAAGCTTGAACGCAGCAAAGCGTAAAAACTTGTTCTGGACCCTCTCGATTGTATCTGCATGGACTTGGTAAAAGGGAGACCACACAACAGAAGCATATTCAAGATTAGACCTAACTAAAGCACAGAAAAGGATTCGGATAACATTAAGAGGAAGCTCAGAACAATTTCTCAACATAAAACCTAGCATCATCATACTCTTAAGGCCAATCCTAGAAATATGCTCACGAAAATTCAGTCTCTCATCGAGTAAAATTCCGAGATCCTTGACGATATGAACTCGCTCCAACTCAACACCATTTATGTTGTAATGAGTATCACGCCTATTAATACCCTTAAAGAAACTGATATAACAGCACTTTTTTATATTCAAAAATAAGTGGTTCACCATGGTCCAATCCCACAAGGCATTCAGACTATTCTGAAGGGTCACCACATCCTCAGCCTGCTCAATCGGCCAGTATAATTTTAAGTCATCAGCAAACATGCTTACATTACAGTTGCTGACCCGTTCAATGATATCATTGACAAATAGGTTGAAAAGAAGTGGGGCACAATGGGAGCCCTGCGGCACCCCAGAAGAAACATGGATTAAGGGGGAAATGTGGTTCTTGATCTTGACACACTGTGTCCTGCCTGTAAGAAAGCTCTCCAGCCAGCTAACCAGGGATGAAGAGAAACCCAGGGCACCGAGCTTGGCCGGCAATAGTTTAAAGACAACCCTGTCAAAAGCCTTTGAAAAGTCAGTGCAGATTGCATCCACCTGAACTCCATTCTCCAAAGCTTCCAACAGGTCCGTCTCAAACCTAACAAGATTAATTGTGGTGGATTTGCCAATAGAGAACCCAAACTGCTCATTGTGCACAAGACCGCCACAAGCCCAGCTAAGTTGGTCATATACTAAACTATCAAATAATTTGGATAAAGCTGACTGAATACAAACCCCTCTGTAATTCCTAACATCCTCAGCATCGCCAGATTTAAAAATTGGAGTTATATAGCTGTGTTTCCATATATCTGGAAACGTGGAGTCACGAAGAGACATGTTAAAAATAGTCTGCAGAGGTCCAGCCAAGGTACATATACAGTTTTTAATAAATTTGTTTGGTATGTTATCAGGGCCACAATTTATCTTGTCGGGAAGGGCAGAAATTTTATTAAAAACCTCCACAATGGAGAAACAGCAAATGGTGACGTTACTAGTGTTGGTAAAATTGTAGTCAGGAACAGGGCAATCTGTCTTAACATAAACTTCCGAAAAATGCCTGGCAAACAAATTTACAATATCCTGTCCGTTCTGGCCAATCTCGCCATCAAGATTCATGCAATTTGGAAATCGATTAGATTTACGTTGCTCATTCACATGTCTCCAGAAAAACTTGGGATTCTGGATAAAAGATCCCTCTAAATCAACCAAGTGTGTGCTATGACATCTGGTAGACTCAAGCTTACACATTGCACGCAGCTCAGAGAATTCGGTATAATCGTCCTGACTACGGGACTCCATGAATTCCTTATGCATAGCTTTTTTCCTAATAATAAGGTGTTTCAATCGAGGACTAAACCATCTGGGAAAATTCGAGGTTTTAATTCTTTTCCGAGGTACAAATAAGTCCAAGCAGAAGTTCAAAACATCATACAATCTCTCTACGGCCAAACAAACATTATCCTCGCCAAAAAGAGCTTCCCAATCCACACTTGCCAAAACGTCGTTTATAGCCAGATAATTGGCATTTCTGAAATCATAGTAGAACTCATCATATTTCAAATAATCGACTTCGGCTGAAATTTTAAAACAATATGGTTCATGATGCATACTACCTGGCAACAAGACATCGCTTGCTATGACAGATTCGATATCAGAAAGATGAGAAAACAACAAGTCTAAAAATACATTTCGGCTATTGGGTATACAATTTACTTGAAAAAGACCCAGATAGGCAAAGACCTAATTGGTGTCATTATGTAATGATTTCTATATTTCAAGTTGATTGTATTTGAGGGCTTATAGTTACTTTGTTGTCAATTTTTCAGAAATTAGACACTACATTGCAGAATATTTAACAATTATATCCAATTGGCTACAATCTCATAAACTAACTTTAAATTTTGAAAAATCTTTTATGTTTATAAGCAAATATTATATAAGTAATCAAATGGGACCAATTAAATTCAACCAACAAAATATTAATTATAGTAAATGTATTCAATTTTTGGGACTATACATGGATGAAAATTTAAGTTGGGGGAATCATATAGAATACCTTAGAAAAAATATATTTCCTCTAGTAGGAATTCTATACAAAATTCGTTGTAATATACTATTAAAATTTACAAAAAATATTTATTTTGCATTAATATATTCAAAATCGCAATATTTGATTTCAGTTTGGGGATCTGCTAATTTAAAAACATTGAAACCTTTATGTTGTTTGCAAAATAAAATTATTAAATGTATACATAAACTTCCTTTCCTAGAACCAACAATAAATTTATATACAAAATTTGGCTATTTAGATACTAACCATATTTATAAGTTAAAAACATGCATTTTCATCCATTCAATACTTACAAAAGATAAATTATCCAATATAGATTTAGAAAAAAGACATACTATACATAATCATAACACACGACAAACAGATTTATTCAATACAACTGATATTCGAAACAATTTTGCAAAAAAATCTTTATAATCTATTATATGGTGGTATATTAATATATAATCAATTACCAACACATTTACGCAGAATAAAAACTTTAATAAAATTTAAAAAGGAAGTTAAAAAACATTTTTTATCGAAAAGTGATTTATAGAAAAAATAATTTTGACTGTGTTAATATTATTTATTTTGTTCTTTAATTATCATTTATTTTGTTATTTAATATTATTCTTAATTGTTAGATTGTTATAATATTATTATTGTTAGAATTCCATGTAATGATCTTATACAGTTGGTTGGGAATGTTGAAAATAAATAAAAAATAAAAATTAAATAAATAAAAAGATATTTCAAAATTTAAATATATATTAATTCTTAATTTATTTTCAATAATAATTAATTTGCCTTTAATAATTTTATTTCTCATCTCTATCTTAATACTAAAATTAATTTTCAGTAATAAAATTTCTTGATCTTAATAAAATACTTACATATATTTTAATTACGATTCCTTACAATTTGTTTAAGGCTTATACATATCATTTTAAAATCCCTACAGTTATTTTCTTATTATATGGCTTTCAGACATATGTAAGGGTAACTGCTGTTCTTATATCGTACCTTACTTTGTCCAGAGCTTATCATTTTTAGTTACATTTATTTGATTGTTGCCCTCTTTTGATTATAAGGTATATTTGATTAATGTAACTACTAATGTAGATCATTACTGGTAATATTATTTTTTCGTATATATTGCATTTTAAATCATCTTATCTTTTAATGAAACTTTTCTAAATTTCATTTTTGAGCATCACATGGACTGCTAAGTTTTCTAATTTTACTTTATGACTTACCTTTTAGTGCATCTGCAAAGGTAAGGCAGATTTTATTTATGCTTGTCTATTTCTATAAAAATAAAGCAGATTGGTTGTGCCAATATAAAGCAGATTGTATTTTTTAGATATCTTCTAAAAAATGAAGAATTTAAAATAAATTATTGAAGTACATTTCTAGTGTTTTCCTTATTAGATGGATTAAGTTTATTATATATACAGTGTGTATCAGCCAAATGGAATAAATTCGATAATAAATAAATGGGGGCGTGTTCGGAAAAACGCTTGGACCCATCGATTGGTATTTTTAGTTGCTCATTTTCTCCAATAAAAACTTTTTATACAGGGTGTGTCCTGTAACAGTTGTCAATGCCAACTTTCTTATTTCAAATGCAACACCCAGGATATTATTTAATTTTTGGATTCTTTAGGAGATTCTAAACATATTTTATGTTCAATGTCCTATACCTATCTTCAACTATTTCGGCAATATTAAGTGTTTTCAAATTTATTGCAAAAATTAAGATTAAAAAAATAAAATTATTTATTTCTTCATAATGTATAAACAAAAGTAAAAAGTTAATTTAGGAACTGTTGAATATGCTCGCCGCGAACGTCTTGGCAAATTCCTAATCTTAAATAGAAATTTCTTCTAACGTTATTTAGCATCTCAGGCGTGACCGATCTAATCGCAAGCGTTATTCGTCTTCTTAAGTCAGCTAAGTCGAGGAGTTTAGTTTTGTATACAACATTTTTAATATGTCCCCATAAGAAAAAGTTTAATGGCGTCAGATCAGGGGATCGCGCTGGCCATTCTATCGATCCTCGTCTCCCTATCCACCGATTTGGAAATATTCCGTTGAGGTACTGCCGGACATTAATTTGGTAATGGGGCGGTGCTCCATCTTGCTGAAACCATATCATATTCGCTGGAACTTGTGGGTTTGCTGGATCCGGATACAAATTTGTCAAAGTTGGCACGACATTATTTTGGAGCAGTGCTAAATAATTATCGCCATTCAAATTGCCGTCAATGAAAAAGAGGCCTATGATATGATCCCTAACAATTCCTGCCCAAACATTAACCTTTTCAGGATATTGAGTATGTTCTTCGCTGATCCAGTGAGGATTTTCCCTAGACCAATAGCGGCAATTTTGACGATTTACATGACCGTGAAGTGTAAAGGTGCACTCATCCGAAAACAAAACATGCTCTAATTGAATAACATTGTTATCTAACATAGCCATCATTTGTTCACAAAAATAAGTTCTAGTATCATAATCGTCTTCCATGAGCTCCTGAGTTGGTATCACTTTATAGGGATGCATTTTATTTTCTTTTAATGTTCGAATAATCGACGAATGGCTAATATCGAACATTGCGGCGGCTTGTCGACTAGAAATATGTGGGTTTTCCTCAAACTCAAGCATAATATCCAATTTAGTATCATCATTTATTGAATTGGCAGCTGCTTTTTTTATCTGCCTCACATGTCCAAGCTCGCGAAACTGCTTTTCTATTTTACTAATTGTCCCTTAGGATATATGCGGCAAATTTGGAAATTTTTCATGAAATAAGCGAGCAACTTCCACTTGTGTTCGTGTGTTATCTCCATAACCAATCATTTGTAGAATTGTTATTTTATGCATTTCTGTTAAATGAACCATTTTTCTGATATTAGGTATTATGCAGTTAACGAAATTCAAAAGACTATGACACTGATACTGATAACTACTGTCTTGCAAAGAGAAAGGCCAGGCATTTTACACAAAAGTAAACAAAACTTAAAAGTAAACAAAACTGGCTCTTTTTGTTCCATATCAATAAAAAGGAACGCTAAAATGGTTTTTGCTTACATTCTTAATATGAAGACCTAAATGGTAAATAAGTATTGAGTGTGTTGTGGCGAATTTTTGTAATCAAATAAATAGTTCAGTAACCAGAGCCACTTTCTTGAATAATAATAAATTCGAAATAAATAAAATAAAAATAAATTTGAAAACACTTAATATTGCCGAAGTAGTTGAAGATAGGTATAGGACATTGAACATAAAATATGTTTAGAATCTCCTAAAGAATCCAAAAATTAAATAATATCCGGGGTGTTGCATTTGAAATAAGAAAGTTGGCATTGACCACTGTTACAGGACACACCCTGTATAAAAAGTTTTTATTGGAGAAAATGAGAAACTAAAAATACCAATCGACGGGTCCAAGCGTTTTTCCGAACACGCCCCCATTTATTTATTACGAATTTATTCCATTTGGCTGATACACACTGTATATATATATATATATATATATATATATATATATATATCTTCTTTTTCCATACCTCTTATCTTCTATCTTTTGGTCATCTAGACCTGGCGCCCGTTTTAAAATCTTTATCTAAAATATCGAACTGACACCCCTTGTGCCTCCGCATTAGCATTATACTGAGCAGCTAGAGGCAAACTAAAGAAATAAAATATTATTTATAAAACTTAAGAAGTTTTAAATAATAATAACAAAATAAAGAACAATTAAACTTGCATCGGCTACGTCCTTATATTAATTAATTAAATTTTTTTTTAATGCTATCTCATTTTAATATTATACTGTTTTTTTTGCTGGGTGTTTAAATAAATAAATAAATAAATGTAATGTATTAACTCAATGCTGATTTATTTACTGTCTTTACCTGACGATGTATAACCACTAACAGGATTCCATCTTTGGTTTTCGTACACTCTATAATCTTGAGAATCCGTCATTGGGTGTATGTTTTGACTATCCAAATTGCCTAAAAAGCCACCTCCCCAACCGCCAGTGTACACCCAAGCTGTATGATCATAGCCTAAAAAGTTAAATTAAGTTAACTAATCTAATTATAATTTATCTAGGAAATATCCAATATCAGTCCAAGTATCTGTTCTCCTTGTCGGGTCTAAAGAACCACTCTGACAATACATCAAAAAACGGTTTCGGTGAAGGTTTGTAATTCTTTTTATATTTTGTAGTACTTAACCAATAATTTAGTTTTCTGAAAAAAATATTAAAAGTTATTTTTATTCTGGTTTGAAAAAAAATATGCAAGCTGATTGAGGCTAAATAGCATTAAATTTTAATAAGTCTATACAGGGTTATTCACGCAACCCGTTCATTAAAAGTTTTTGATGATGCCATTTAGACAAAAATTTCAAATTTTGGGATTAAGGTAAGGTCAAGGGGTACTTCTTTTCTGAAATATTTTCAACTTCCTGTCACTTCCGGTTTAACCGGAAGTTGGTATCAACTTGCTTATTTTAAATGGAACACCTTGTATTTTATGATATTTTTGGATTCTACGGAGAATTTTAATGCTATTTTATGTAGCATGTCCTATACCTAGGTTCAAGCGTTCTTAAGATACTTGACCTTGAACCGAAAATGAGCCTTCGGGGTACCAAATTTTAAAATCTCATATTTTTGTAAGTTTTGAAGATATAATCTTCATATTTTGCAGACGATCGGTAAATAATCTTAGGTTTCTATTTTTTGTATTGAATTTGTCTATTTTTATACAGGGTGTCCTAAATTCAGCGGCAAACATTCACATTTTCAAAGCCGCTAAAGTCCGCTTTTTTTAATGGGACACCCAATAACTTTATCCACTATCAAATGTAGAATTTAATTTTCTATCGAACTGTATTAAGGTTCCCTATACCTATTCGTAACCATTTTCGAAATAATTGGGTTTTATAAAAATATCGTATGTATTTGCTTAAATGTTTATATGTTCCAATGGTGAGCCATGGAAAAACAATTGTTGTGCTTTTCTATTCAACATGACAGCTGATTTGCAACTTTTAAATTAAAATAAAATAACACTCAAAAGCTTATATTCTCAATTTATTTTATATTCGCCGAGAATGTTACAAAATATTGGAGAGAACGTGCCATGTTTTTAATGAAAAACATCCTCATTTATCGCCAATGAACAAGAGAACAAGGATTGAAACAAAATTTTTTCGTTTCGGAAAAGTTAAAGTTATAAAAAATGTAATAAATTGTTTACAATATTTTTAACCATATCTCCTAAGTTCGAGACTGTTCTAAACTTGTTTTAGTGAACTTAAAAATTATAGCAGTCTAACAATCAACAATAAATAAATAAAATAATAAAATTGAATTATAACAAATGTTCTATATGCTGTCCGTTCACTTAAAGACACATTTCAATTCTTCTTTGTACAGTTGCTGTGGCCCGTTGAATTTGTCCCTTTTCTAATTCGGCAAAAGCTGTTCGTATCTTGTCCAGTAAATCTTGTTGGTTATTTACTGGGGAAGCATAGCTTTACCTTTGATAAATCCCCATAAATAAAAGTCTAGGGGTGTTAAATCAGGCGATCGCGGGGGCCATCTCCAAGGGCCATTGGGACCAATCCAGCGATTTTCAAAAATTAGAGATAATTGGAGATAAACTGCAGCGGAATTATGTGCTGGTGCCCCATCTAATTGATACCAATAATTTTGCAGCTCACCAATAGGAATTCTTCTATAAATTCAAAACCGTCTTCATAAATACAGTACCGCACCTGATCATTTAATACTATACCGAAAACATTGAAGCTAAACCTCACTTGAGAACGCGATTCGCGTAAAGCGTGCTGATTTTCTGCTGCCCAGAAATGTTCGTTTCTTCTATTTGTTATTCTTTCTCTAGAAAATTTCGCTTCATCGGTCCAAAATATTTTTGAAAGGAATTGAGGGTCCTCTTGAATTTTCAAAAATATGAATTCGCAAAATTCTACTCGTCGGACGTCATCACCAGGTCTCAAGGCTTGCACGTTTTGGAAGGAATAAGGGTGCATATGATGTTCGCTCAACATTCTTTGGACAGATGAAGAAGAAATTCCCAAATCGTTTTCTGCAGACGGTATTGAACTTTGCGGGTTTGCGTGGAAATAAGCTAATGTGTTTATTACGTTATCCTCGGCATTTGTCACTGGTTTCGGAACATTTTTTGTAACTTTAACCTTGCCAAAACGCAAAAAGTTCGTTTCAATCCTCTTGAATTTTGACTTGTTCATTGGCGCAAATCAGGGTGGCGTTCATTAAACACACGACACGATCTCTCCAAAATTTTATAACATTCTCCATGAATATAAAATAGATTAAGAATATCAGCGTTTGAGTATTCTTCCATTTCGATTTAGAAGATTTAGTTTATCACTGACAGCTTTCGATAAATAACGCATACTAATCATCTGTTATATTGGATATTGGATCTCAATTGTTTTTCCATGGCTCACCATTAGAACATGTAAACATTTAAGCAAATACATACAATATTTTTAAGAATAGGTATAGGGAACCTTAATACAGTTCGATAGAAAATGAAATTCTACATTTGATAGTGCATAAAGTTATAGGGTGTCCCATTTAAAAAAAATGGACTTTAGCGGCTTTGAAAATGTGAATGTTTGCCGCTGAATTTAGGACACTCTGTATAAAAATAGACAAATTCAATTAAAAAAATGGAAACCTAAGATTATTTACCGATCGTCTGCAAAATATGAAGATTATATCTTCAAAACTTACAAAAATATGAGATTTTAAAATTTGATACCCCGAAGGCTCATTTTCGGTTCAAGGTCAAATATCTTAACAACGCTTGAACCTAGGTATAGGACATGCTACATAAAATAGCATTAAAATTCTCCGTAGAATCCAAAACTATCATAAAATACAGAGTGTTTCATTTAAAATAAGCAAGTTGATACCAACTTCCGGTTAAACCGGAAGTGACAGGAAGTTGAAAGTATTTCAAAAAAGAAGTACCCCTTGACCTTACCTTAATCCCAAAATTTGAAATTTTTATCTAAATGGCATCAACAAAAATTTTTAATGAACGGGTTGCGTGAATAACCCTGTATATTTAATGATTTTCACGTATTGATCTAACACTTTGTGTATAGTCCACAACTATAGTTACAAGTTTACACCCAACATACAGGGTATTCCATACTCGATGGTACATTAGAAGTGTTTGGAGAACGAAAAGAAAAATGAATTTGAAATATTGACTACGGCCTTTGGAGGCTACGCTCTAAATTTTAAAAATAATTTCGCGCTTGCAGTGTTGCCAGATCTACTGGTAACTGACATCAACTTTGGAATTTTAAATGAGACACCCTATAGTTTATTTTATTTTTAGTTTCTGCGAAACAATCTAAGTTTTTTTGTTTAGTATATGTTTTCATTTCTTTTACCGTTTCTTAAATATTAATTATTTTGTGTTTTTTTTTTAACCAAAACAATATGAATTAAAACTTCCATATTTTCGTCGCTAGATGTCAAATCAATGCAAAAATTTAATATTATTTAGTTAACATGTGGTACTTTAATTTTAGCAACATAGCATCTCCGACTTTTATACAGAGTGTCCTAAAAATTAACTGCAATTCAGATTTTATAAATTTGATCAAAAGTGACTTTTAACCAGGGGCGTGCGATGAAATTTTAAGAAAGGGAAGCAATTTTTAGAAACTTACCCATTTGTAACGTAACTCGATCCTTCGATCATTTTTTGTAAATTCGTCAATGACGTCATCATAAAAACGTCGATGCTCCAACATATTTTGAAGAAGTTTATTTTCAATGGACAACAGCGATATAAGCGAAAGTCTCTCCTGCCCCGTTGAATTTCTCACGAAATTTTTTATACGTTTAAGTGTTGAAAAATTGCGTTCTACTGATGAAGTTGTGGCAGGTATTGTCAATAC
The DNA here is from genome assembly GCA_030620095.1 of Kuschelorhynchus macadamiae. NCBI lineage: Eukaryota > Metazoa > Arthropoda > Insecta > Coleoptera > Curculionidae > Kuschelorhynchus > Kuschelorhynchus macadamiae. The sequence goes on along the minus strand of JAUTXW010000521.1, from coordinate 1,937,614 downwards.
TAATTCAGACAATTTCGACACTTCGGTGTAGGCATCCTCCAGCTCCTTGTCTTTTAAAAATTGCATTAGTTCCTTAGAGTTATTGTTTGCGCTAATGTCATCAGTTTCGTAAATCACTTTTAGTTCAGATCGCAGTAGCACTGGGTCGAAGAACTGGCCATAATGAAGAAGAAGATATTCAAACGCATCTTCTGGAAAAGTTTTTCCTTTAAATGCATCAAAATTGCAGAGCTCGAGGAATTTAAAATCATTTAAACCGTTAAATCTATAGTTTATTTGTTGCTGATTTTATCGATTATTTCATAAAAGAGGCGTCTGTATGACGTTTAAACATGACCTTGTCTGTTCGAAGACGCTTGACTTGTGGCTCTACATTTAACGTCATAGTTTTCTCCCAAAATAGGTCAAAGTCGTCTCTTTTTTGGCTTAACATGGACTTAAAATCAACCAATTTTTTTAGGCAAAAAGCAATATCATTTGTTTTACTTTGTAATATACTAAAAATATTGTCCGAGAATAGAAATATTTCTGAAAATATGTTCAACAAATAATTAAAATTAAAATCTCGTTTCAAACAGTCCAAAAACCCCCTCGAACTATTTATTGCTTCTGAGTCCCACGTTTCATTATTTTCTATTATATTCTCAAATAGAGTTCAACCAGTGATTCACGATTTTCAGATACTGTTAACACAAGTCTTCCATTATAGTTCCACCTAGTAGGAGCTACTTTGTGCAAGCGTTTGTGGACAATGGAGTCCAAAGCTTGTGTACGTTTTGTTGACTTGGAAAAAAAAGCAGCTATGCCACTTAAAGTAACGAAAAATACTTTACACCCTTTAATGTGATTGATTGATGGACTGGGATAAAACTGAATTTAATGTATGAGCAAAATAATAGAGAAACACAGCACTTGGGAAAGTTTCTCGAACTCTAGCTTGCAGAACCCCTAATTGTCCTGACATCACTGCAGCTCCATCATAGCTTTGAGCAACTAATTTTTTCTCTTCATTAAATTCTTTAGTAACGTTATAAACTACGGTATATAATGCATCTGCTGTACGATTTTCGGACACATTCTTAAAACCTAAAAATCTTTCTTGAATACTTCCGTCTGTTTTAACGTAGCGTATTATTATTATTATTATTAATAATAAAGTCAGGCAGTAGACGGCAAAGCCGGTAAGACTGCACATTTCTTTAATATATACACTATTTACACATGCTTTGGTTTTTATTGCACTTTTATAGTTAGCGTTTTAGAAAACTGTCTAGTCTGTTTTTAAAACTATTCACACTGGGTGCGGTCACAATGTCCTCGGGCAAGCTATTCCATTGGGTCACCACACGGTTTGTAATAAACTCTTTTCTTGAGAGTCTATGACACCTCTCTGAACACAGTTTTAGGCAATGTCCCCTTAAATTGGTATTAGTGTTTCGATGGAAAAAATCTATCTCACAAGAGTAGTGGCCATGTATTACTTTATAGCATTCTATGAGATCTCCCCGGCTCCGTCTCTCCTCCAATGTTGTCAAACCAAGACGTTTTAACCTCTCTTCGTAAGGAAGATTCCTTAGGGTTGGTGGGATCTTAGTTGCACGTCTTTGTACTCGCTCCAAAAGGTCTATATCCTTGCGAAAGTATGGGGACCATGCCACCACAGCGTGTTCTAAAATTGGTCTAATGTAGGTCTTATATGCTTGTAGCAGGGTTTCCTGGGACATCTCACGGAATGCACGGCGAATCATGTATACCAGCATGTTGGCTCGTTTTACCACCTTTGCCACCTGACTCTCCCATTTCAAGCATTCCGATAGGGTTACGCCCAGGTCATTCTGTTCACCCACGGATATTAACGTAGTGCCATTAATGCTGTACTCCAGTCTTGGGTTATTATAGCCTATATGCAGTGGTGTACATTTGTCGGTGTTAAGACGTAACAACCAGTCATTTGTCCAACTTTCCAGCTTGGCTAGGTCTTCTACCAGATCTCCATGCTCTATGGTTGGATCACAGAAGATTTTTGTGTCGTCGGCGAACATACTCACATTGCACATCATTTTCTCTGATAGGTCGGACACATATACCAAGAACAGCAGGGGGCCCAGAACTGAACCCTGAGGCACACCACTTAGCACTTTGTAGTTTGAAGACAGGCACCCATTTACCCGGACTTGAAATGTCCGACCAGTTATGTACTGCCTGATCCACTCCAGCAGTTTTCCTCTCACGCCATAGTGCTGCAATTTTGAAATTAGTCTTGCAAATGGCACTGTGTCAAAGGCTTTTTCAAAGTCCAGATATATTATGTCTACTGGATATCCAGCATCCTGCGCTTTGGTCCACAGTTCCAAATTAGCAACAAGGTTGGAACTAACAGAGCGTCGAGGCAAGAAACCATGCTGATTTGCCAGGAGGTTTTGGTGGTTGGTCATTAGGAATTCTGTTAGTTCCCAAGCGATGATCTTTTCCATTACTTTGCAGGGGATTGATGTCAAGCTAATAGGACGGTAATTACTGGCCAGGCACTTATTACTACAGATAATTGGCTAAAATTAGCGATATCAGTTGTTTCGTCCAGAACAATAGCAATGAACGGCTCCTCGCCAATCTCCTGCTTAATTCTTTTTAGAATAATGGTTGCAACAGCGGAAATTAAATCATTCTGTATTCGATTCGATTTTCCGCGAAAACCGCTAGACTGCTGTAAATGATTTTTTAAGCAATCATCATATTTAGCCATTAAACTAAGTAAATCTTGAAAATATTTGAGGAAATCCTTGTTTCGTCAGGACCTCTAAATCCCAATTCGTGCTGTCCGAGAAAACAAACAACATCGATAAGTCTTCTTAATATTTGCCTATTTTTATCGACTAGTTCATTGTGTTGGCGGTGATTAATTTCCAACTGTTTATTAAGGGTGTGTTCAATTCTGGTTTTGCCGAAGACTTTTTCTTTTATGACGGCCTGTAAATGCGCTTTGGACATAATGTGTCTTTTTACAGCTTTATGGAAATTGTTTAATTCGGAAAAAACAGTTTTATTCCCGAGACCTTCATTTTCAAAAGTAAACATGGCCAACAAAATAATTTACTTATATTTTCACACCCTCTTCAGGGCCGTTCCTAGCCCCTCGGCCGCCTTTGTGCAGAAATAAAACGGCCGCCCTTTTATAACAAAAAAAAAACAATATTTATTGAACAAAAAAATATATTTAAGTTCCTACGTATACATTAACAAGTAACATTGTATCATAACATAAGGTAATAATCTATTAAACGAAACAATAAACAACATAAAACAAAATACAAATGTTTAAACTATTAATTATTTAAATATCAAATAATATAAAAGCCAAACAAACAAAAATTGGTATCTTTTATATTGTATCTAAGTATAAAACTAAGCAAGTCCCAATAAAAAAACAACCTCTTCATTTCAAAAATATTTTTCTGGCTTTTGTACTTGCGAACTCGTCTATTATTTTATTATGGTCTAAATTTTCACAAATTTCATTTTCAATGGCAATTATACCTAAATTTGTAAGCCTTTCCTGTGACATAGAAGATCTTAAATAGTTTTTTATTATTTTTAATTTTGAGAATGACCGTTCACCAGATGCAACCGTTACTGGTATTATTAAAAAAATTCTCAAGCTTATACATAAATTAGGAAAAGATGAGACCAAATTATTACTATAAATAAATTTTAGAATCTCAATAGGTTTGATTTGATCTGTTAGAGATTTAAATGTAACAATTTCTTCAAATAGTTCTACGCCACTTATATCCCTCGATTCGTCTTCGGTTAATGCGATTTCAAGTTCAACGCATTTTTGTTTTAAATCATCCGATGTCACATCATGAAACCGTGTTAAAAAGTTAAAAATATTACTGCAATACGAAAGAGAATTAAACCTTTCTTCTACTGATATTCTAGCTCGGTCAATAACAGTATAATAAAAATTTATTTTAAATTTCTCTCGTTCGTCAGTTAATACATTGTCTGTACTTTCATAACTAAATTGGGATTTTTTCCGCCTTATACGAACTTTTGGAAAATCTGGTTCCACATCAATTTCATTTGCTAAATTGGATGAAATTTCTATGTAAGTGTTAAAACTTTGGTCCGATCGCATTTTGTTAATAAAGTTAAGTACATGTTTTAATGATGTGACACACTGAGTCAGATCAATATTAATTTTTTGCAATAATTTACTGACTACGTCAATTTTAACTAATAACTCGTACCATATGACTAAGCTACACATAAAAGTAAATGATTTTATTTTTTCTAATAATGAATTGGCACTTTTGTTTTTGAGTCTCTTGTAACATCTTCTGAAAGCTCAACCAAAGCTTTACAAATATTTCCTTGTTGATTCCGAAGTGGTCTAAGCGCTTTAACTCTGCTTTCCCATCGGGTGTCACTTACCGATGTAAGATTTAAATTACTAACATTTTTTTTTAAAACATCCCAACGAAAAGGAGAAGAAGAAAAGAATACATACAGTTCCTGCACGATGTTAAAAAAATTTATTGCTTCGTGGGAGATTTTAGCGGAATCGTTTATTACTAGATTTAGTGTGTGAGCGGTGCAAGGAACAAATATAGCCCTGGAATTAACATTTTTTACCCTTTGTTGAAGTCCGATATGTTTTCCGGACATATTGGCCCCATTATCATAGTCCTGACCTCTTATATCCCTAATATCTAATTCAAACTTAGGCAAAATATCATTAACCAATAGGTTAAAAATCCCTTCCCCAGTTGTATATAAAATAGGAAAAAAACCCAAAAAACACTCTTTTATGACAACATTTTCTTCGTTACAGTCTACATATCTGACTACAAATGTAATTTGCTCTGTATGACTTGCATCTGGAGTAGAATCTAAAATTATGGAAAAATATTTGGATTTTTTTAAGAGTGTCGTAAAATGATGGCAAATATTTTTTGCTAGCAAAGTAATTATTTCGTTTTGAAAATGAATTCCCAAATAGTGAGTTATTTTACTTTTTGATTCTTGGGTCTTTGTAATTTTTTTTAGATGATCGGATAACACTGGGTCAAATTTTGCCACTATTTCAACAGCTTTTAAAAAATTGCCATTATTTTGTTCGTATAAGACGGAACTTTTTCTACGAAATGCCAATGATTGTCCAGCTAAAAATTGAATAATTGCAATAACTCTTTTTAAGATAGAGCGCCAGCGTTCCCTTTTAAGTTCAAAATAATTTTGCCGTTCTTTGTCAATAGTTAATTTTTTATTTAATGACATTTTTAACTCAACCCATTTTTGATTAGCTTGCAAGTGATGTACAGAAGATTCATGCTTGGATAAAATATGTGAAAGATGTCGCCAATCAGAATACCCCATTTTGCTATTTAACTTAAACACTTCCTTACAAAATATTTTACAACAAAGACAAAAAATGCTATTTGCTCTACAAGAGTATACCAACCAAGCTCTTTTAATTTTTTCACCATTTGGCAAAATTCGAAAATATTGAGTTGAAGAAAATTTCCTTCCCGATTCATCAGAAGGAATTTTTTTTCTATATGCTGAAAATCGTGTTGTACTATTTGCTCAATAACTTGATTTTGTAAAATATCCGGCTAGGTGAATGGGTCGCTGACATCAAAATCATCATTAGTTTCAGGGATAACTTCGTTTAAGTTAGGATTATCATCGGTTAAGAGCATCTTTTCTTCATTATCTATTTCTGTATTTGATTCAGGGTGTTTTTTTTCTTCAGGGTCGCTTACTTTATGTGCATCCTTTACATTTTCATCCTCAATTGTATCTGTACCCTGTGACGATGTTGATGGAACTAAATATTTTTGCAAAGATCCACTTAATTTTTTTTTGTTTTCTTCCTTTTCTAATTTTCTTTTTTTATATTGAGCTCCAGATAAACGTTTTGTTTTTGTATCGGACATCTGGAAATAAAATTGAAAGGTAATTAAAGTTAGAAAATTTAGTTTATGTAATAGTTCTGAATCTGCGAAGATATAATTTTATAGTATCCCCAATTAAGTTCGCACCAAATGGAATTTTTTATAAATAATAAGTAAAATTGTAATCTAGCATCAGATTTTGTTTTTAAAATGACCCAAAAAATAAATATAATTATTATATTTTTATTAGATAAGTAAATTAGTAAAACTACTTTATACATTTTTTAAAACTTGAAATATAGAAAATTAATCTAGACATAAAATTAACAATAAACCACTTTTTGATCTCAAGCTAAAAAAAATTTTTTTTCACATGTTTAATATTAAATCCAAAACGTAAGATGCGGATTTGGATGGTAATATTAAGTAAAGTAATATCTATCCGAAGAACTTACCTTTTTAAATTACGAAAATTTGTTTCTTTTGAAATTTCACTTTTGCAAAATGTAGAAAAAAATAACTAAACAACAAACACTTTATATCACTGTTAAACTCTCGCTAGTTAATCGAATACTAAAAAGAAAAACAAAACATTTAAAAACTGCCCCATTCTACAGTATATAGAGCTATATAAAACTATATACTGTACACATACCAATTATGAAGTATAAACAAACATTTTTGCATTGAAAGGCGGCCGGCCTTATATATCATTTTTATTGCTTTTTCAAGGAAGGAACGCTGCTATAAATAGTTCTATTGTAATTTCGGCAACTCATGCACAGCAAAAAAAGAAATGACCGGTAATAAATTTCTTATGAATGTTTTATCTTAAAAGCCTAACAAAATGTAATTTAATTTTTTTTTTATTTTGAAAACAAAAATATAGGTATATTTTTGTAATCAAATGGCTAATTTTGTGTTTTTGGCGGGCGGCCTGCGACCGCCCCAATAATTTGACGCCTTTGTGCCGGCACACCGTGCACACCCCTAAAAACGGCCCTGACCCTGTTAGCCATTTAAATTGTTCGTATCGTTTTTCCAGATAAAAATTTCTAATACAGTTTTTCATTTTTGTGGTTAAATTTTTCTTAGGCGGTTTTGCCCTTCCTTTGGAAATTATTTGAAGGTTATCAGCGAAGTTTAATGTTGAAAATCCCTTTATCATTAAGACACACACCACACATTCATACACACTCTTCTTACTAAATTCTCCAACATTTTTAACGTTATTACCGACAGCCGAAGTTGACGGTATTTGCATATCCACGTCTTTATTATTGTTTTCCATATCGCACCACGCACGACGCGACGTACGTATCACACAACACACGGATAGCCTTTCAAACAAAGAACCTACTCCAACGATAGCTTCCGCCACCACTTAAAGCACGCGACTGAAATGCAAAAATTGCAAACAGCCGGTGGAAAGTTCAATAACCTCTGGCTCGATTCACAGGAAATCAAGCATTCCGGACTTGGCTGCAGAGAAGCTAGCGACCCGCATTTTGATTCTATTTGATTTCTATTGTGGCTCGGTTGGAGTCAAGGCCGCATTTATTATGAGCTTGATAATTAAGATTTTAGCATTTTTAATATAAACTAAATTAATGGTTTCCTATTTCAAAAATTACATTTTAGAAAATATTTTGTAATTTTTTTTGGGGAAGTACTGCTTCCCTTGCTTCCATGGACTGCACGCCCCTGCTTTTAACCCTCCATATTGTTGAAGCATTGAATAGAGTGGATACATTAATTTTTTTCACATAAGGTGTTCCTATACCTATTTTGGGCCGCTTTCAATTTATAAGCGATTTTATGAATAGTTACTATTAATATTCGACAAGTCATTAAAGATCTAAAACGCCAAGTGTGCTATGATGTAACAACTGCAATACATAACGATGGTGGCACGACATGTTTCACTTTTTAATTTATGTCAGATTAAATTAGCCAAAATGGAGAATAATAGTTATTCATATGATGTAAAATGTAAAAAACAAACACTATTTTTTACAAACACTTCCACTATATTTAATTTAACAACGTGACATGTTTCACTGCACAGTAGCTTCTTTGGACGTTACATCTCGAATGCACAAACTTACAAGTTAAGGTGATATTTATATAACTAAGTATAATACAACCATTTGGAAATTTTAATGCCTTAAAAAAGGTCTGGGAATTTTTACGTACTAGCAATAAAATAAAACGAAATTACCTAAAATTGTTAGAACAAATTTAACAAGGGTGAATTATTGAGATCTACCTGATCGTTTAGCAAGCAATTTGAATGTTTGAGTTTATTTATTTCTCGTATATATTCAATTTATGACCCTTATTTTCTAGGTGTAAAATTTTAAAATTTTTATTAAAAGTATGACCGCTCTCAATTAAATGGTTTGAATAATTAGATTCGGTTTTCCCTTTAATAAAACATTTATGTCTGCCTGTTTGACCTATATATGTTTGGTCACAATCTCCACAGTTTAATTGGTATACACCTGATTGTTCTAGTTTATCAGACTTAGTTTTATTATTTTTGATATATCTACTTAAAGAATTATTTGTTTTATACGCTATTCTAATATCTAAACTATTTAAAAATGCACCTATTTTAGAACTAGAATTACCTATATAGGATATAACTTTGTACGGAATAGTTTTTTCATTAATATTAGGATATATCATAGATATAGCTTTTTTATATAATTTTTTTTGTAGTATTTTATCAATAATGTTTAATGAATATCCATTGTTAACTGCTATCTGCTTAATGATGTTTAACTCGGTCTGATAAATTAGTTTTATTTAAAGGTAATGAGATAAGTCTGTGAATCATACTCTGGAAAGCCGCTAATTTATGTTGAATTGGGTGACATGACATTGTGTACAGTAGTATCTGTATGTGTTGGTTTTTTAATAGTTAAATCTAGAAAGTTTATCCTGTTATTTGCTTCTAGTTCAATTGTGAATTTTATATTAGGATGAAGGCTATTGATATAATCAAGAAAAATATTTAATTGACGTTCAGTTCCCGTAAAACATGTTAAAACATCATCAACATATCTATGCCAGTATATAAAATGTTTGAAAAGGGGGTACATATACGAAGTTCTCAGCAAAATATCAAATTAAAAACTCTCTAGATTTAGTTAAAAAAATGAAAGATATACAGTTACCAAATAATGCTAAACTAATTTCGTTTGACGTCACTAATCTATTCCCTAGTGTTCCTGCTAAAGATACCATTAAACTTGTTGAAGGTCTTTTAAACAAAAATTCAGTTAATGCTGTTAAAAAACAAGATATATTGCACCTACTTACCGAATGTTTAGAACAAAACTATTTCGAATTTAATAATAAACTTTATACCAGCAAAGAAGGTTTAATTATGGGAAACCCATTAAGCCCCTTGCTGGCAGAGATATTTTTGGATACCTTGGAAAACAAGATTAACAAGCACCCCCTTTTCAAACATTTTATATACTGGCATAGATATGTTGATGATGTTTTAACATGTTTTACGGGAACTGAAAGTCAATTAAATATTTTTCTTGATTATATCTTCATCCTAATATAAAATTCACGTTTGAACTAGAAGCAAATAACAGCATAAACTTTCTAGATTTAACTATTAAAAAAATAAACAATCAGTACTGTACACAATTCCTCATGTCACCCAATTTAACATAAATTAGCGGCTTTCCAGAGTATGATTCACAGACTTATCTCATTACCTTTAAATAAAACTAATTATCAGACCGAGTTAAACATCATTAAGCAGATAGCAGTTAACAATGGATATTCATTAAACATTATTGATAAAATATTGATAAACTAGAACAATCAGGTGTATGCCAATTAAACTGTGGAGATTGTGACCAAACGTATATAGGTCAAACAGGCAGACATTTCGGTAAAAGAATAGAGGAGCATTATAAATGTTTTATTAAAGAGAAAACCGAATCTAATTATTCAAACCATTTAATTGAGAGCGGTCATACTTTTAATAAAAATTTTAAAATTTTACACCTAGAAAATAAGGGTCATAAATTGAATATATTCGAGTCTCTAGAAATAAATAAACTCAAACATTCAAATTGCTTGCTAAACGATCAGGTAGATCTCAATAATTCACCCTTGTTAAATATGTTCTAATAATTTTAGGTAATTTCTTTTTATTTTATTGCTAGTACGTAAAAATTCCCAGACCTTTTTTAAGTCATTAAAATTTCCAAATGGTTGTATTATACTTAGTTATATAAATATCACCTTAACTTGTAAGTTTGTGCATTCGAGATGTAACGTCCGAAGAAGCTACGGTGTAGTGAAACATGTCACGTTGTTAAATTAAATATAGTGAAAGTGTTTGTAAAAAATAGTGTTTGTTTTTTACATTTTACATCATATTATTATGGATTTCCACCGAGTATCGGCTGACACAATCAAATAGTTATTCAAATGCGGATATATATTAAATTTGTTTTATGTTCACGGCGACTGTTAAAGAATTGTTGCAAGAACCTGCAGAAGATTTAACGCTCTTTTTCCGAATTTGCCGCCAATGAAACCAAGGAAATTTCTCAGAACTGAAGGTACGTTTTTAAATTTCGGAACTGTGCAGGGTCCAATAATTAAATTTCACCCTATTACTGAAAACGAAGAAAATGAAATTAACGTTTTGGTGTAATTTCATGCCTATCCTCATGCTTCAATAAAACTGTCAAACATAGTTTAGAAATAACTCGAAGATCAATATGGAGAATTTTACATAAACATAATATGAAGGGCTACAAACTAATTACTTTACAGGCTTTACGAACAGATGTTCCTCCAAAACGTTTAGATCTCTGCGAAATGTTATTAATTAAAAGAATTATTTGGACTAATAAAGCAAAATTCTCATGCGATGGAGTCTTTAAACGTCAACATAATCATTTTTGGACTGCAGAAAATCCACACTTTATAAAAGAAAAGGTATCAACAAATTTGATGACGGAATGCAATATTTTATTCCATGGTTGTTCTGCGGAAAAGCAAAATATTTTATTTTTAGTTGCACAAATAGGCATTATATTGCTAATCATAGACGTGTAATAAATTTGACTATTTTTTTTAAAATCAAATATTTTAAAATCTATCAACTTTAGACACATAATATGTTAAACAAACAAGCATTGCAATTTTATGTAGAATCTAAAGATCACAATCACAAATACAGGGTGTGCCATTTAAAAATACACCTTTGAATTGTCCTATTTTTTTGACGCACTCTGTACAATTGAACATATTTTTGAAATGTGCGGAACTTACATATGTATACCAGTTTGTTTCCAATTTTACCTATTCGGCGGAAATTTACCTTTTTCAATTGACTCACCCTGTACCGGGTGGTCGAAATTGGTCTGTTTTAACAGAGAAAACCTATTTCCTGACTAGATAGAGCAAAACTGACTTAGGTGTCATGGGCTCGATTTCTGAGAAATGTTTAATGGCAAAAACCGCCTGCCGATATTTTCACTGCCAACTGAGATATAGGGCGTTTTTCAATTTTCGGCCATTTTGAAAATTGTCCATAACTTTTTTATTTTGCGGAATATTAACATTCTGCAAAGACATTCTAAAGGCACTTTTTTATGTGCAATCCAGTGGCGTACTCAGATTTTTTCTATAGTTGTCCGTTTTATCATAAATAGGCAAAACTTTTTTTTTTCAAATGGAAATCATAGTTGGCTATAAATTATAAAAAATGCTCGCGTTTAGCCCTTTTCAGTGATATAAAGTTGTAGGTACTTATTTTCAAAAATAACGAAAATATTAGGTGTTTTTGGTTTACATCGAAGTAGGCCTTGGAATAATGACGCGCGTTCAATATTTTGAATATATTGCTGTCAGATTACTGTAGTCTGGTGTAATTATTGCGTTTTGGTGTTATCTTTATAAAGTTGTGTTAAGTTGCTGACAAAATATGTTTGAGAATTATGAAAAGTATGATATGTTAAAATGTTACATATTATCTAACGAAGTTCCTGAAGCAGCTAGTGAATTATATTTTAATACATTTCCCGAGCGACGTCAACCGGATAACCGAATTTATCAAACATTAAAAAGTAATTTAGTAAATTACGGAAGTTTTAAAAAGTTAAGAACAAGACATTATGAACTAAAGGAAGAAAAGGAAATCCAGCAGCTAAATATAATTGGTGAGGTATTAGATCATCCTGGCACCTCCTCTCGAACATTGGCTAATATAACGAATGTTCCAAAGACCACCGTTTTAAAAATACTCAAAAAACATAAATTCAAACCGTACAGAACGAGAAGAGTTCATCAACTCCGTGAAGGGGACGCCGCTAGTAGATTGAGATTTTGTCTGTGGTATGAGCAAAAATTCATGGAGAATGAGAATTTTCCATTAAATATTATTTGGAGTGATGAATCCAGAGTAGATACTTCTGGTATATTTAATAGATATAATTCATATCACTGGTCCACTGAAAATCCACACGTAGTTGTGCAACAAGACCGGCAAGGTCGGTGTGGATTCAATATATGGGTGGGGATATTCCGAGGAAGATTTGTGGGACCTTATTTTTACGATGGAAATTTAACTGCAGATGATTATGTAAATATTTTGCGCACATATATTGTCCCTTTGTTGGAAGACATACCTTTAGCTGATGCCAGAAATATCTACTATCAACAAGATGGTTGTCCCCCGCACAATGCAAGGATCACAACTGATCTTTTAAACTTCGAATTTCGAGAAAATTGGATTGGTACGTGGGGCCCCATACCTTGGCCTGCTAGGTCCTGTGACTTAACTCCCTTAGATTTTTTTTTGTGGGGAAGATTGAAGGACTTGATATTTAAAGGAAGAACCTTTCACACAAAAGAAGAATTGCAAGAGGCCACTAGGCAAGCTTTTGCATCTATTAGCCCAGTTGAACTAATAAATAGTTGCAACTCGGTACGCAAAAGATGCTTAGTTTGTATTCAACAGGGAGGGGCTCAATTTGAACAACTTCTCTAAATATATTTATCAGAAACCTATCTAACTAAATACCTAGATTTTCATAATTATTTTTTATTTTCACTTGTAGCTGTAAATAGTAGTTTAGTTTGTTAATTTTGTTCAACTTTGCTATGTAAACAAAAAAAAATAAAAAAAATTAATAATAAATAATTAAAATAACGTTAGCTAGTGTTATTTAAAGTTGTGTTTAAGTTGCTAACAAACTATAAATCTTAACAATACATAATTGAGATATTGTCATCACAAATCAAAGCCTACTTCGATGTAAACCAAAAACACCTAATATTTTCGTTATTTTTGAAAATAAGTACCTACAACTTTATATCACTGAAAAGGGCTAAACGCGGGCATTTTTTATAATTTATAGCCAACTATGATTTCCATTTGAAAAAAAAAAAGTTTTGCCTATTTATGATAAAACGGACAACTATAGAAAAAATCTGAGTATGCCACTGGATTGCACATAAAAAAGTGCCTTTAGAATGTCTTTGCAGAATGTTAATATTCCGCAAAATAAAAAAGTTATGGACAATTTTCAAAATGGCCGAAAATTGAAAAACGCCCTATATCTCAGTTGGCAGTGAAAATATCGGCAGGCGGTTTTTGCCATTAAACATTTCTCAGAAATCGAGCCCATGACACCTAAGTCAGTTTTGCTCTATCTAGTCAGGAAATAGGTTTTCTCTGTTAAAACAGACTAATTTCGACCACCCCGTACATATGTATATTAATAATCTCTGAATAAATAGCTGTTATGAATTTTAGACATTTTATTCCAACATGTATTCAAATAAGATTTTAAAAAACTAAAACTAAAACTATTAACCTTATTCGGATCAAATTTTGATTATACATACTTTGTTCAGTTTTTACAATGTACGTAAAATATGTGCCGATTCCAAATAATTAGATAAGGAATAATACTAATACGTAATGTCCACTTACTTACCGATGCCCCAGGTCACTCCGGCATTACAAGTCTCCACTCGTCGAAGGTGCCCCCCCAACTGCCTCCAATACAGTTCCAAAGGATCTACTATTATCACAGGACTCCTTATGACTAGTTTGAATGGCTGCATTTTGCCCCAGAGATGCAATATGCACGCGGAATGTGGTGGTAGTCGATGCCTAAAAATTTTTCTTACCAGTTTATCACATTTAATTTTTGTGCAAAATGTAAAGTGTAATGACTAAGAAGATATTTTTTATGTTGATTTTTTAAACATTTTATTTTAACCCCATTTTGTTCGACCATCTTGAATTATTACCACAACTTTACCAGTTTATCTCTATATCTTAATCCTTACACAAAATTTTATTTTTATTTTATTTTACTAAAAAATATATACTTAACAGTAAATGGACAGTACAAAATACCTAATAACTAAATAAATAAATAACAATAGTAAGCCTATTTGAAACAGACAATGAACCGTGTTTTAATCAAGTAAGCAACATCTTTTTGCAAGCAGTCTTAAAACCAGGCAGGGTGCAATTAAACATATCAATCTCATTTTGACGCTCATCAATGGGGGCATGCATTCCATAATTGGTAGAGTGGTGCTTAACACAGAACAAGTTATAGATGCGCAACGCTCGAGAAGGAACATTAAGTTGTATTGATGATAAGAGTTCAAGACAGTCTGTCTGGCCATTAATAATTTTAAAGACGAAATTCAGGTCAAACAGCAAGCGCCTACCACTAAGTGTGTTCAAATTCATAATTTCTAACATGTGGGGTCGATGATATTCTTCCATGTTAATGTTAAGTTTATAAGCAGCAAATCGTAAAAATTTGTCCTGAACTCTCTCGAGAACATCAACATGGGATTGATAATAGGGTGACCACACAACAGATGCATATTCAAGATTGGATCTAACTAAAGCACAGTAGAGGATTTTGCAGTATTAGCAGACAATTCAGAGCAATTTCTCAACACAAAACCCAACATCATCATACCCTTGAGACTAACCTTGGAGATATGTTCACGGAAACTTAGTTTCTCGTCAAATAAAACTCCGAGATCCCTGACCATATTAACACGTTCTAATTCTCAAATCTATTATTGCCCTTGAAAAAACTAATGTAGCAGCATTTTTTTAAATTGAGAAATAAATTATTCACCACTGTCCATTGCCACAGGGCATTCAAATCATTCTGAAGGATTACTCCATCCTCAAGTCGCTCAATCGGCCAGTATAGCTTTAAGTCATCTGTAAACATGCTGACCTTTCAATGGCAAACCTGATCAATAATATCATTAACAAATAAATTGAAAAGAAGAGGGGCACAGTGAGAGCCCTGGGGCACCCCAGAGGAAACGTGGATCAGGGAGGAAATGTGGTTGTTAATTTTGGCACACTGTGTCCTGCCAGTAAGAAAGCTTTCCAACCACTCAACCAAAGACGAAGTAAAACCCAACGCTCTAACCTTGGCAATTAATAGCTTAAAGACAACCCTGTCGAAAGCCTTGGAGAAGTCAGTGTAAATTGCATCTACCTGAATTTTATTCTCCAAGGCTTCCAACAGATCCATCTCGTATCTAACAAGGTTAACAGTGGTTGATGTACCTTTAGACAACCCATACTGTTCGTTATGCACTAAACCCCTGCACGCCCAGCTAAGTTGATCATACACTAAACTATCAAATAACTTTGATAATGATGACTGGACAAAAACTCCCCTGTAATTCCTAATATCCTCTGCTTCACCTGACTTAAAAATCGGCTGTATATAGCTGTGCTTCCATAGATCTGGAAAAATGGAGGTTTGAAGAGACATGTTAAATATTTTACGCAAAGGTTCAACTAAGGTACATATAAAGTATTTAATGAATATGCTGGGTATGCTATCAGGGCCACAGCTGACCCTATCCGGAAGAGCAGAAATCTTATTGTAAATCTCCAGAATAGAGACACCTTGTTGTAGTCCGGAACAGGGCAAACTGAGCTAACATACACGCTTGAAAAATGTCTGGCAAACAAATTCACAATTTCGCGACCGTCCTGACCAACCCCACCATCAAAATGCATACAATTAGTAAATCTATTAGATTCCAATAGAAAATAGAACTGAACCTATGCGGGCCGCTAGCTTCTCTGCAGCCAAGTCCTGTATGCTTGATTTCATGTGAATCGAGCCAGAGGTTATTGAACTTTCCACCAGCTGTTTGCAATTTTTGCATTTCAGTCGCGTGCTGTAAGTGGGGGCGGAAGCCATCGTTGGAGTAGGTTCTTTGTTTGAACGGCTATCCGTGTGTTGTGTGATACGTACGTCGCGTCGTGCATGGTGCCATATGGAAGACAATAATACGGACTTGGATATGCAAATACCGTCAACTTCGGCTGTCGGTAATAACGTTGAAAATGTTGGAGAATTTAGTAAGAAGAGTGTGTGTGAATGTGTGGTGTGTGTCTTAATAATAAAGGGATTTTCAACATTAAACTTTGTTGATAAGCTTCCAATAATTTCCAAAGGAAGGGCAAAACCGCCTATGAAAAATTTAACCACAAAAATGAAAAACTGTATTAGATACTTTTATCCGCAAAAACAATTCGAACAATTTAAATGGCTAACAGGGTGTGAAAATATAAGTAAATTATTTTGTTGGCCATGTTTACTTTTTGAAAATAAAAAAGGTCTCTGGAATAAAACTGGTTTTTTCGATTTAAACAATTTCTATAAATCCGTAAAAATGGACATTATGTCCAAAGCGCATTTGCAGGCCATCATAAAAGCAAAACCAGAATTGAACACGCCCTTAATAAACAGTTGGAAATTAGTCACCGTCAACACAATGAACTAGTCGATAATAATAGGCAAATACTAAGAAGACTTATCGATACTGTTTGTTTTCTCGGACAGCACGAATTGGGATATAGAGGTCATGACGAAACAAGGGTTTCTTCAAATAATAACAAATAATGATGGAGCTGCAGTGATGGCAGGACAATTAGGGGGTCTGTAAGCTAAAGTTCGAGAAACTTTAACACATTAAAGAATGTAAAGTCAACAAAACGTACACAAGCTTTGGACTCCATTGTCCACAAACGATTGCCCAAAGTAGCTCCCACTAGGTGGAACTATAATGGAAGACTTGTGTTAACAGTATCTGAAAATCGTGAATCACTGATTGAACTATTTGAGAATATAATAGAAAATAATGATAAACGTGGGACTCAGAAGCAATAAATAGTTCGAGGGGGTTTTTGGGCTGTTTGAAACGAGATTTTAATTTTAAGTATTTGTTGAACATATTTTCAGAAATATTTCCATTCTCGGACAATGTTTTTAATATATTACAAACTAAAACAAATGATATTGCTTTTTGCTTAATAAAAGTAGATGATTTTAAATCCATGATAAGCCAAAAAATGACTTTGACCTATTTTGGGAGAAAACGATAACGTTAAATGAGCCACAAGCCAAGCGTCTTCGAACAGACAAGGTGGGAGATGTTCAAACATCATACAAACGCCTCTTTTATGAAATAATCGATCAAATTCAGCAACAAATAACCTATAGATTTAACGGTTTAAATGATTTTAAATTCCTCGAGCTCTGCAATTTTTATGCATTTAAAGGAAAAACTTTTCCAGAAGATGCGTTTAAATCTCTTCTTCTTCATTATGGCCAGTTCTTCGACCGAGTGTTACTGGGATCTGAACTTAAAGTGATTTAAGAAACTGATGACATTAGCGCAAAAAATAACGCTAAGGAACTAATGCAATTTTTAAAAGAAAAGGAGCTGGAAGATGTCTACACCGAAGTGTCGAAATTGTGCGAATTGTAGTATTGACAATACCTGCCACAAATTCATCAGTAGAACGCAATTTTTTAACACTTAAACGTATAAAAAATTTTGTGAGGAATTCAACGGGGCAGGAGAGACTTTCGCATACATCGCTGTTGTCCATTGAAAATAAACTTTTCCAAAATATTTCGGAGCATCGACGTTTTTATGATGACGTCATTGACGAATTTGCAAAAAATGATCGAAGAATCGAATTACATTACAAATAGGTAAGTTTCTAAAATAAATAAAAGTAAAATAATGAGTACTCCTTGATAACGATGGTCGGATTTTGCTCAGATTTGGACCCAATTTTGTTATAGAACTATAGAGTTTCGGTTAATTCCTATTTAAGAATGAAAGTGTTTTAAATTTTGAGTTGAAAAAAATAAAACCAGCATTATTGATGAAATTTTGCGTTATATTAGAAAAATCTTGATATAATTCATATTAGTATTCTTTATTATAATGTTATCTTTTCAAAATAGCAAACAGGGAAAAGGCGAGGCGGTGGAGTGTTGATTGCTGTTAGATCTGTCTATAATTCCATGACCTACACTGTACCAAACAATACAGTGGAGGAGTTGTGGGTGGGTGTGTTTTTCAACAATGTTTCTTACACGTTCGGCTCCGTGTACATTCCCCCCACTTCTCCTTTATCAACATATGAGGACCATATACTATCGATTAACTACATCATAGACAGAAAACCTACATCTAAATTGATCATCATTGGTGACTACAACCTACCTAATTTTGTAAATAATATAAAACAACTCGAATCTAGGGATAATCAGATTTACGAGGTATCCTCCGAGCTTTCCAATATCACAGAAGAAAACATCTTAATATCAAACAACGAAAGTGAAATACTCTTATACGACTGTGCCTGTTTTCACGATCTACAGCAGTTCAATCAGATATCCAATTACAATAACGCCTCACTGGATCTGGTATTTTCCAATTCAAATGTTAAAGTGTCCTTTTGTGATGTACCGCTATTAACTCCAGATGAACATCACCCTCCTCTAAACCTATTACTCACGACGGACCAAGAAATGCCTTCCAACATGGTTGACGATAGTAATCTGTCCTGGAACTTCTATAAGGCTGACTATGATCGCATAAATGACTATTTTGAAAACATCAATTGGAGTTTCTTGGACAGCGGCGGATTGAGTATAGATGAAAAGGTTCAATGTTTTTATAATGTCGTTTTTACAGCTATTGAATTATATGTACCAAAAACAATCAAAAATAGTTTAAAATTCCCTACTTACTTCTCAAAGGACACAATAAAGCTAATTAAGAAAAAGAATAATATCCTCAATAAACTCAGGAGTAAAAAGGGACATCTAAGTGCTGATTTGGAAATCAAATACAAGGAACTAAGGCTAGCCGCGAAATTAAGCATCCAAAAAGACTATCAAGCATTTGTTATTCGTTCACAGCATAACGCACTCCAAAACCCCAAATCATTCTGGAAATACCTGAAATCAAAAAGAAGTTTATTCGGCTATCCGAAGGAGATGCACCTGAACAACAAAGTAGCCACCAGGCCGAAAGAAATTGCCAATCTCTTTGCGGAATTTTTCCAGTCTATATACGCGGTTGGCACTAGCAATCTGAGATACGAATCCCAAGAACTCAGCAACATCTCCAATACAAACACGTGTAATACTCAAAGAACCAGCGATACCGTTTTTAAAAAACGGGTTGAATTGGATGCAAACAAGAGTACGGGTACAGACGACATAACACCTCTGTTTGTGAAAAATTGTGGTCCTACACTGTCACTCCCATTAAGCTGTATCTTTAGACTGTCGGTCAACTCAGGAACTTTCCCTACAGTTTGGAAGAGAGCAATAGTCAGTCCTATTTTTAAAAACGGGAAAAGATCTGATATATCCAACTATCGTCCAATATCCGGTCTGACATGTTTCGCAAAAGTGTTGGATTCGATCGTTGCGGATCACATTACAGAGGCTTTTCGTGGAATACTCTCGCAGCACCAACACGGATTTATACCTCATAGATCGTGCGAGGTGAACCTGACGGTTTATTGCAGCTATATTGTACAAGCCCTCGACGCAAATTCTCAGGTCGATGCGATATATTTTCATTTTAAGAAGGCCTTTGACTCAGTTGATCACAACCTCCTACTGAGCAAGCTAAAGTTTCACGGTATTGAGGATCCACTCCTGTCGTGGTTGAAAAGCTACTTTACTGGTCGGACACAGCAAGTCAAATTCAACGGATCACTTTCAGATGATATCCAAGTTCACTCGGGTGTTCCCCAAGGTTCACACTTGGGTCCAATTTTGTTTCTTATATTTATCAACGATTTATCAGGTGTGTTCGAGAATTGTTTGTTTCTGTTCTTCGCAGATGACCTCAAAATCTACAGGACTATTGCAGATACCAACGACAACATAAAATTGCAGGAGGAAATTTATAAGATTGTGAAATGGAGTTCTGACAACAGATTGTCCCTAAATAGTTCTAAAACCAAAATTATAACCTTCACAAGGAAGAAACAACCTATCATCCACAATTACAACATCAATGAAAAATTACTAGAAAGGGTGTCTATGGTCAGCGATGTGGGTGTTATTATGGACAGTGAGTTGAGGTTCAAAAATCATATTGACGCAGTCATATCAAAGGCTTTTAAGATGGTCGGCTTCATCATGCGACAGTGTCGGGATTTCAAGGATATTGAAGCCCTGAAATCCATATTTTCCGGTTTGGTTCGGAGTCACTTGGAATATTGCAGCGTAGTATGGTCTCCTCTCTACCGAATCCATATAAAAAGAATTGAAAGGGTTCAATCTAAATTTGCCAGCTTTCTTCTGAAGAAGCTGAGAATTGATCCAACATTAATAAACTACAGGGAGCGATTACGTCTTCTTGGTATGGACACTTTGGAGTCTCGCCGAATAGTGTTAAGTCTATCATTCGGACACAAAATCATGAACAATCATATAGACTGTCCATCACTGCTTTGTGAACTGAGGTTTCGGGCACCAGCCAGGCCAACGCGTCTGAATGAAATGTTCTCCCTAAGACCTTTTAGGACGGATGCTGGAAGAAATGAGCCTATAAATCGCTTTATGGACCACTTTAACCATTTTATACCACATGACTTCGACATTCATTGCACCAACACGTGTTTTAAAAATAAAATTAAGGCAATTTTGCAAGATGTATTGATTAATTAGATTTCTTTTTGTCTGTTATAGTATGTAGTACTTTACTTTATACCTGTTTTGATATTTGTCTTTTTTTTCTCTTCACTAATTCTGTAACTTTCTAATATTGTATAGTGTACATGTATTATGTATTATGTTTGTGTGTATTTTACTGTGTTACTTTTATACTATTTGGGTTTTAACCTGTAACGTATATATTATTAAATAAATAAATAAATAAATAAGATAGTACAAGTTTGCATGTATAAATAAAAAAGGGAATTAAGAAGAAAATACTCTAAAACGGTTAAATAATCTTCCGAATCTCGATGTTAAACAATTTTCACAAAATATTATTCACTAAATCTCTATAATCCCAATGAAAATCAAATGCCGAATAAAACAAAGCCTAAGGTAAAAATACTCAACTAATTCGTTAGGACTTTTAAAATATCTCCATTATAACTAACGATATAAATTTGATAATCAATTAATAAAGGACGATTATTATTAATTACACTGGCCGACAAAAAAAAAATTTTGTTGTAACACAAATCAGAATAGCATAATATATATAGAATGGACCTATCCAATTACGAAAATGATAAATAGAAAGTTGTAGCACGTAGGGTTTTCTTGTTAGAGTTGTAGAACCATATCGAATGTTACGATACTTAATATTTATAGAAAAAATTATTTCAGAAAATTCTTAACCCTGTTTATTTTATTAATATTAAACATACCATACATCTAAGAGAAAAGCAAACGAGAAAAATATTAACTTAAAACACTAATTAAACTTTATTTTTTCCGTTTATGAGGTGTCCTATCTTCTCTCTTCAAAAACCAACAGTAGTCACCCATCATGGCT
This sequence comes from Kuschelorhynchus macadamiae, assembly GCA_030620095.1. NCBI lineage: Eukaryota > Metazoa > Arthropoda > Insecta > Coleoptera > Curculionidae > Kuschelorhynchus > Kuschelorhynchus macadamiae. The sequence continues at coordinate 1,915,820 of JAUTXW010000521.1, read as the reverse complement.
GGATCCCATTGTTCTTGGTACCGAATTTCCATTGTTCTGATATCTTGGTGAAACCTTTCACCCTGCTCGTCACTAACAGCTCCCAAATTTTTGAGGAAAAAATGACAAATGGAAATGGAGAGTTCTTTAACTAATGGTTCATAATTTGCATCCATATTGTTGCCTAAAAATCCTCTTACTAATTAACAAATGAATTCCATGCTCTGAGTTCCTGCCTGGTAAGCTTTCTCATAAAATTGACATCGTCCAGCAATTTTCTGATTTATGGCCCAATAAAAATGCCTTCTTTTAATTTGGCATCACTTAACTGGGGAAAGACTTGTCTTAGGTATTTAAATCCATCACCATCTTTATTCAAAGCCTTCACAAAGTTTTTCATCAGCCCAAGTTTAATGTGAAGAGGACGCAAAAGGACATTTTTGGGATCAACAAGAGGTATAAATTTAACATTTTTGATCCCGGTTGAAATTCGCTTTTTTCTGGCCAAATTTTTGTTACATAATGATGATTTATTGCACGACTGTCCCATAAACAAAAAAAAACTGCAATATTTTGTAAATCCCCCCTGAAGTCCCACTAAAATCGTTATAAGTCCCCACATACCTGCCATTTATACCTATTGTAGTTTATTTTATCCAAAATCGTGCGCATATTTTCATAATTTTCTTTCATTGCAACTGAATGGGCAACTGGTATAGAGGGTTTTAAATTTCCATTATGCAATAGCACAGCTTTTAATAATAATAATAATAATAATAATAATAAAGCATTTATTTCCAACAGGTTACCAGACCCACTTATAGGAAAATCTAAATACATGGTTTGCAAAACACTAAGTCTAAGTTTAACATAAAACTAAATAGGATATATCATAAACAATCACAGAAAGAAAAATAAATAATTAGAAAAAAAGAAAATTATATAAAAATTAAATAATTATAGTTTCTATAATGCTTACAATGCTTTTGAGAGGGGTGGCAATAATATCGCAGACCCTGCTTACTCGGTTAAATTCACTGCACATGAAGTGCAGAGGACATTGCTTTATGAGATTGGAATTGCCGGAAGGGAGATAAAACACTGTGGTATGTCTGGCTTCCAGTCGAGGTACCCAAAAATTAATGCTCTCAAGGAGTGATGGACAATCAATATGACCATGCAGAAGTTCGTAGAGGAATTTAACCGACTGAATCCGTCTTCTCATTAAAAGTGATGGAACATTAAATTGGGTAAGAAGAGTAGTGTGATCGCAGCCTCTTGGGGGGTAGACACCGCTAACTTTAAATGAGACGTATTTCAAGAAGCGCCTCTGTATGGACTCAAGGCCAGTGATGTGACAATTATATATTGGGTTCCTCACAATGGAAGCATAATCGAGCTTGGATCTTACAAAACTGTAGTATAAAAGTTTAAAGGTTGATAAATTGGTAAAATGTTTGCTATTTCTGATGATAAAACCTAATGACCTAGAGGCAGATGTGATTAACTGTTCCATGTGTGGAATGAATGATAGTCTTCCATCAAAAACCACTCCAAGATCGACAATGGAATGAACCCTATTTAAAGTAATACCATCCAATGCATAATTAAAAGCAATTGGGCTGTTCTTTCTATTGAAACTGATTACGTTGCACTTAGCCGCATTGAGTTTTAGCCGGTTTCTCTTGCACCAGTCACTTTCAGTATTGTGAGATCATTCTGAAGATCCTCACAGTCTTCAATACGGTCAATCGTGCGAAATACTTTCATATCGTCAGCATATACCAGCTTAGGACCCTGTATTGTGTTGATAAGGTCGTCGATAAAGATTAGAAACAACAAAGGCCCAAGGTTAGACCCTTGAGGTACTCCAGAGGTTGGACTGTATGAACGTGATTTGACTCCCTCATATTGTACATACTGCACACGACCAATCAAATAAGACCTGAACAAAGACAGGAGTCGATCCGACATCCCCAGGTGGTCAAGCTTTGACAGTAGAATGAAGTGGTCAATCTGATCGAAGGCCTTCTGAAAATCAGTATATATGACATCAAGCTGACCGCGAGCGTCAACGATCTGACAAGCCAGCTGAGAAAGAGAGGCTAGATTAGTTATGCACGATCTGGAGTTCACAAACCCATGTTGGGCAGTTGAGAGCATATTTTTGACGCGAGGGGAAATCACACCATGAACCAGAATCTCAAATATCTTGGAGAAATTAAAAAGGAGCGATATAGGCCTATAATTCTGCAGAACGCTGGAGTCTCCCTTTTTTAGTATTGGGGTCACTCTAGCTACTTTCCACAGATCTGGAAAGGAGCCAGTTGAAAGCATCATGTTAAATATATGAGTTAAAGGGTCAGCTAAGACACCAATAGAGTCTCTAACCAGAAAGCTTGGTATGCCATCAGAACCGGATGTTAGTTTGTCCTTAAGTTTCTTTGCTGTTCTTACGATGTCATCAGGAGTATGTCAGGGGATGTCAATAATCTCAGCATTTGATAAACTGTTTTGCATTCCATCAAACCGGGTTGATATCTTGTAGACACTATGGAAATAATTTGCGAACGCGTCAACAATCTCCTGGGAAGTGGTATATTCTGCTTCAGTGCTCCTCACCACACCCGGGATTCTGGAGTGTTCTCTCCTATTTCGCACGAAAGACCAAAAGTTGGTCGGATCCCTGGTGATATTTGTCTCAGCAGTGGAGATATATTGTCGGTATGCGAGATTGATTTGTAGTTTAATTTGTTTTCTTAAGTTGTTAAAACGTTGATAATAAAAGGCACTTTTATATAGTCGGTAGTCCCTATAGGCTTTCTCCTTTTTGAAGATACTTCTGATGATGTCCTTCGAAAACCAAGGTGGAAAACGCCTTCGCCGACTACCTTTGGTAGGAACGCATTCTAAGAAAATGCTATTCAATACACTGTACAAGGCATCACATGCTTCATTCACATTGTCAGTATTATAGACTAGTGTCCAATCAGCGTCAAACAAAAGACGATACATAAGTGGAAAATTAGCTTTCCTGAAATTAAATTCCTCACGTAGATTATCATTAACAGGGAAATTCTCGACATGAGGGCATGATTTTGTAAATTCAATTAAAAGGGCAGGGTGGTACGGGTCCTCATCAACAAATGACGCATCAGTATAGTGTTCAACAGAACAAGTCAAATTTGAGAATACAAGGTCAAGAAGTCGGTCACTGGAATTCAAGACACTGTTATATTGAACGACATCGAGCAGATTTGCTAGCTCTTTGACCAGGACATGCTTGGGATCATGCGAATCACGGTTAACGTAAGAGGGTATATTAAAGTCACCCAACAGTATAAACTTGCTATCATATAAAAAGTTTAGAATCAGCAAACGTTCCAAAAATATCTCTAGCTCATTAGTATTAACAGATGGTGGAATATACATAAGAATAATATAAAACGTAAAATAGTTAACTCTACACTTACATCCTACAATGTCAATCGATGGAACGACGCTATTGACGTCAGACATATTTAACTCCACAGATGCGAGTTCATCTTTAACACCCAATAATACTCCTCCGCCCCTTGTTGCATCCACAATGTTATACTTCCTATCAGAGCGATATACCATGTAACCAGGTGGGAACAATTCGGTGCTAAGAACTTCAGGTTTCTGCCAGGTCTCCGAGATGGCTATGACGTCCATATCGCCGCTCGCTGCAACAGCGTTATGGAAGGTGCACGTTTTTGTATTCAAACCTCGCGTATTTTGGTAATAACACTGCAAGCTATTCGTTGAAACAGGTGGGTCATGGTCCGTTAGTTTTTTGTCACGATACTGGGACGGCCATTAGAGTATCTGATAACTAGATCAGCTTCTCCGTTTGCTTTCCTTTCCATCAACTCTTTCTTAATTTCATTAAGCTATATTTAGGTGAGCCTATGAATAAGCGCCACTCACGGGGAGAATGTTCAATATCAAGTTCCTGCATTAAACTGTCTATATCAGTACACGCGCACAACGAATTTTCCATCCTGTAGAATTCAGAAAACATAGCATTTCTTTTTCTGAAATTCGTAATTTTTGTTTCTTTGGCCAATAGGTTCTATTCCTTGAGACGGGAACCCAGAAGTTCTGACTGTTGCTTGTATAACCCCAAATCACGTACTAAATCATTTAATTCACTTTGAACAATCAAATGGGGCTCGCCGGAACTGGGACCTGTGGTAAAAGTGGGATCGGTGCACTGTTCTTCTGAGCTGCCTGATGATGCGTTATCTCCATTATCTCCCAAATCAATAGCTTGCCAATTTAAAGGCGCAATCGGCACTGGCAAATTTGCATTATGAGGAACAGGTCGTATGGCAGATTGCAAATTTGGATATTCTATATTGTGCTTTCTCTTTTTGGAATAACCTTCAGTCTTTGTCAGGCAAAAATAACAATCGTCAGAATGATTGGTGGATTCTCGCCATGCCATTGGAACTGCAAAAGGCATACTTTTTCTCTTTCCCTTCATCCACTGCACCAATGACACACTACAACTTACACAGCATACATGGGGAGCCCACCGCTTATCTTGATCCCCAATTAACACACCAAAATATTTAAAGTGGGCTTTTTTTACATTTTCGGAAAATGGCCTGGCTTGTGATTTCACCAGAAATTCTCCACAAATATAACAAAATTTGTCAGGAGAAATTTTGCAACTTCGGCGCGTTTGACTCGACATTCTCGTCTTCACATACACTTGCTTATCGATACACAGAGAACCACTCAATTCGAAACTCAAAAGAAGAGTGATGTTTAACGTTTATTTTATGTCTAATGTTGTAAACAACCCAGTCGACGTAATTTTTCCGTTGTAAAATGCCGCCCAACAATAAAATTGTTTACTTGCCAATATAAAAGGTTCTAATTAGGCTATTAAAAAATGGTACGTATTAGGGCTTTCCGAATATTTTTTTTATTATTGGGAGGGTATTTCCATTGTGAAAATAATGAGCTGGCCTGTGTTAGAAGAATCTTGTCGGTCAGTGTTATTAATAATAATAATTGATATAGTTATTTAAATGATATATTGAAACTCACCTAAAACTGGTAAATTTCTCATCATTAACGAATATGTGAAAAGCATCCTCGGTGCTTTCAATTTGCAACTTGAACTCTTGCCCTCTGACGAAAGGCATGTTGCCCTCCCTCTCCTCTTGTTCCCAATTGCCTTCGGTCATCGAGTTTCTAACGACTACGTTATCTGAAAATCTTGGATTAAAATGAAGGCACACGTTGTCCAACTCCGTAAAGGCTTTGTGTTTGCTTTTATAAGTCGTCGGAGCTTCGAGGTTTATCGCCATCCGTTCCGTTTCATCTCCTACACATCTAAAAAGATATGTATTCGTTTATTTATGTATCTAGGTATACTACAGAACATTATTTCACACGGAAAAAAAATGAGTTAAATTGCTCAACAAAAAGATCGGCCCTTTTTAGTTTTTAGTCCTTTCTTCAAAGTGATTTAACCTATTATTAAAATAAGTATGGAAAAACCTAATATTCTATAAAATGTATTGTATCTAGGACTACAATAATCGCTTGTAAGTCGTTCAAAATTATTCACTGTTATACAGGGTGGTCAAGTTTTGCAAATTTACCTTGGATTGAATTTTTTTAAATGGAACACCCCATATATTTTACTGTCATATTAAAGATAACATCGCCAGCTTTCAGAAAATACCCTATTTGATATCTTTCTAACCAACAGTTTTTTAGTAAATTAACCGTGAAACCAAAATTTACTCATTCTAACAGAAACGGTATTATTTACGTTGCTTAAATTGACTACCTATAATATAAAGAGGCCATGATATAATCATAAATGAAAAAAAGAAAGATTGACATTCTTGTCAAAACCGCAAAGTGTCAGAGAATTGGCATCAATTACCATTGTTTTTTGACGATAAGCCGAGAAATTGTTAAGTAACAATGAGTTTGAGTACTCCAGAGTTGATAAACATAACTTTTATATTGGGCGAGTGTCAAAAAAACCCTTTACTAGCAAGCAGGGTTTATGCGGTACGATATCCCGATGCCGAAAAAAAACCAAGACCTGAAGCTTTTGCAAGTTTATTAGAGAGGTTTCAACAAACAGGCAATGTTGCTTTTAAGAAACGTAAAGTAATTAATAAACCAGTTACCAATGAAGATAATGCTTTGACAGTGTTATTAACAGTGCAAGAAAATCCACACACAAGTACCAGGGAAATTGAGAGAGCTACTGATATTCAACGCACTAGTATTAAACGGATTCTGAAATAACATAAATATCATGCCTACCACATTGAATTACACCAAGAACTGTATGATCGCGATTACGTCCAACGACAAGAGTTTTCAATTTGGTTTTTAAATACAATTTGGGATAATCCAGGTTTTGTAGATAGGGTGCTTTTTTCAGATGAAGCAACTTTTAAAAGCAACGGCTTGGTTAACAAACATAATATGCACTATTATTCAACCGAAAATCCACATTGGATTCGTCAGGTGGACCATCAAAATAAATGGTCAATTAATGTTTGGGGAGGTATAATTGGCTCTCATGTTATAGGACCATATTTCTTTGAAGAGCATTTAACGCGAGAAGTCTATTTAAATTGAGAAATGAGTTGCCCGTATTGCTTGAAGACTTATTTCTTATGGTTCCAACATGATGGAGCACCCCCGCATTACCATAGTCATGTACGACATTTTCTCAATAATTGGAAAGGAGAGCATTGGATTGGGCGAGGTGGACCAGTTAAGTGGCCTGCGAGGTCACCCGATTTAACGCCACTAGATTTCTTTTTATGGGGACATGTTAAAGAAGAAGTTTATAAAGAGGTTCCAACCACAGTGGAAGATATGAAGTTGAGAATAATAAGCAGTTTTCGCAACATTTCAGACCTGACTTTGAGAAAAGTGAAACTTTCATTTATGGATAGACTCGAAATGTGCCTTCAGCAAAACGGTGGTTTAGTTGAACATCTTTTATAAGTTTTAATTACATTGTTTTTGTTGATTTATATTAAATTTTTTTTTTGTAAAAAAAGATCTGTTATTAATACTATCAAAGCATTATCTTCATTGCTAACTGGTTTATTAATTACTTTACGTTTTTTTGAAAGCAACATTTCCTGTTTCTTGAAATCTCTATGATAAACTTGCAAAAGCTTCTATCTTGTTTTTATTTCGGCATCGCATCATCAAAGAACAATATTTATTTATTTACTGATGACAAAATTCTGACACTGCTGTTTTGACAGGACTGTCAATCTTTTGTTCAATTTATGATGATATCATGGCCTCCTAATATTAAATTGTCAATTTTAACAACGTGAATTCAGAGTAATTCGTGTTAAAATGAAGAAATTTTGATTTCACAGCTAATTTACTGCAAAACTGTTGGTCAGAAAGGTATCAAATATGGTATTTTCTGAAAGCTAGTAATGTTATCTTTAACATGAAAGTAAAATATACAGGGTGTTCCATTTAAAAAAATCCAATCCAAGGTAAATTTGCAAAACTCGACCACCCTGTATAACAGTGAATAATTTTGAACGACTTACAAGCGATTATTGTAGTCCTAGATACAATACATTTTATAGAATATTTGGTTTTTCCATACCTGGTTCAATTGTTTTCAAAAAATGGCCGGAGTATAACCCTTTTTTCCACTTTAACCTCGTCCCATTCCCTTGGTATAAATTTTAGACCCAACTAACCTTATATCAAAATGATCGCAACGAATAGGAGAATCAACTAAAATAATAATATACCGGGTATCCCATTTAAAAAAACACAAGTTTGGTTCACCACGAACTTTTCAGACCACCCTGTATAATGGGTATAATTTTAAAACACAGCGTTCTTGACTATCAATCATATCCCAAATTTTTTTTTCAAATTCCTCTCCGTTTGCCCACAATCGTCCACCCCATCTTGGTTGCACCACCATGTATATATATATATATATATATATATATATATATATATATATATATATATATATATATATATATATATATATATATATATATATATATATATATATATATATATACTGGGTGATTCACGACCCACTGTACATACTTATGTGGTGTATAGGGTATCCCTAGGGTATATCGAAATGGATATTTAAAATGATTAATTCGGCTTTATTACCAAGATACAGGGTGATTTTCGTATTTTGGTAAAAATTTGTTCACCCTGTATCTCCTAAACTGCTTAATAGATTTTTTAAAATTTTGTACACAAACACTCTTGGTATATCATAACTTTTTGACGTTTGAAAAGTAGCAAAGTTCCAGGGCCGTATCCAGCCAATTCACACAGGGGAGGGGGGTTAGTTTTGAGACACCCTGTACATCGGAATTCGGTATTTTTGAATTTTTTTCTTAAACTACATTCATTTGTGAACAAAAATATGCCACCATCTTGAATGGCACACTAAAGGTTATGTACGAAATTTAAATCTTTAGATAGTACATACCCCTTTTTTTAGCGGTATCTGTATTAAAGCTTTTAACTAAGTATAAAATTATTTCAATGATTGACTTTAAAAAAAAATTAAACTATCTCTACTAATAAAACACAGCCTTGTCGAATTAATTTTTATTTTCAGTAGCCCAAAAAAAACTAAAATCTACCCTAACACAATAACGTCTTAAAAGCTACAAAATGTTTTCAGAATGCATACCACCGGTGTCTCTACATTTTTGTGCACGCTTTTGTAGGTTTGCAAATGAGCGGTGAATCATTTGAGGGTTTTGTCTAACCTCGTCGCAATAAAAATGTATCCTATTTATTAATTGATCCCTAGTTTCGATTGGAACACTGTAAACTTTTTGTTTTAGATGCCCCCACAAAAAGTAGTCGGCTGGATTAAAGTCTGGCGACCTAGCTGGCCAAGGATGTGGTCCTCCGCGTCCAATCCACCGATCAGCAAATTGTTGATTGAGATAATTTCGAACATCAATTCCAAAATGTGCAGGTGCCCCATCGTGTTGAAACCATATGCCTCTTAAATTTAAATTTTCTAATAAGCCCGGTAAAATGTTTTGTAGAAAGTCCAAATACACAACAGCCGTTAGTCGTTGAGGGAAAATATGTGGTCCAATTAAATGATTATTTGTTAAGCCGCACCAAACATTCACTGAAAACTTTCGTTGAGAATTGGCCAATCGCAATGAATGAGGGTTTTCACCTGCCCATACATGAGAGTTTCTAGAATTAAAGACTCCGTCCCTTGTAAATTGGGCTTCATCAGTGAATAGTGCTCTAAAAATAGTTCTTCGATGATTTATTACCCACCTAGCAAATGCTAATCTAGGCAAGTAGTCGCCTTCTTCTAATCTTTGTACCTCTTGTACATAATAAGTTTAAGTATAAGTTTTCATTTTTTATAGTTCTCCATACTCTTGTCTGCGGTATCGCTAATTGGGCGGAAATTCGCCTAATGCTTGTGGTTGGATCTTCCCTCACAAGGTTGAGCATATTCTCTTCTTGGACCACGTTATTAGCAAAAATGTAGAGATACCGTTAGACAGGCGTTATTGTGTTAGGGTAGATTTTGGGCCACTAAAAATAAAAAATAATTCGACAAGGCTGTGTTTTATTAGTAGAGATAATTTAATTTTTTTTTTAAAGTCAATCATTGAAATAATTTTATACTTAGTTAAAAGCTTTAATACAGATACCGCTAAAAAAAGGGGTATGTATTATCTAAAGATTTAAATTTCGTACATAACCTTTAGTGTGCCATTCAAGATGGTGGCATATTATTGTTCACAAATGAATGTAGTTTAAGAAAAAAAATCAAACATACCGAATTCCGATGTACATGGTGTCTCAAAACTAGCCCCCTCCCCTGTGTGAATTGGCTGGATACGACCCTGGAACTTTGATACTTTTCAAACGTCAAAAAGTTATGATATACCAAGAGTGTTTGTGTACAAAATTTAAAAAAAATGGATTAAGCCGTTTAGGAGATACAGGGTGAACAAATTTTTACCAAAATACGAAAATCACCCTGAATCTTTGTAATAAAGCCGAATTAATCAATTTAAATATCCATTTCGATATACCCTAGGGATACCCTATACACCACATAAGTATGTACAGTGAGTCGTGAATCACCCAGTATATATATATATATATATATATATATATATATATATATATATACACCCATATATATATATATATATATATATATATATATATATATATATATATATATACCCAGTATATATATATAACTTTTGAAGTATTAGATGTATCAAAACGTAATTTGGTATAGATAAAAGGTACATAAAGAGGAGAGTTTTTCGGTTTCACCAGAAATGACTCCAGTTTCGATTTTTTAAATGGAACACTCTGTATATTTTTACATTTTTGAATTCCTGAGACAATTCTTTACGCCTACTTGATGTTTTTATACCCATTTTTAAAATTCCGTCTAGGTGGCCATGACCGGGCGCAAATTAATCTAAGGACCTGAAATGATGACAGAATAATACAATCGCTAAGTTTTAGTGATTAGTTTGATAGCTAGGAACAAGAGAAGTTGATAAAATCAAAATGAAAAATCAACATGACATGAGAGTAGGGAATTTTCAAGAAAGGTTTGGTGTCAATGTCTGGGCTGGTGTCTCACTCACTGTTCTCAATTTCTTTATTTGGAGATATGTTAAAGAAAGAGTCTATGTAATAGCCCCAGCCACTCTTTAAATCTTAGAAGAAAGGATTGTACGTGTATTTAGAAATATTATGCCTCAAGCACAACGTGTTGAGAGAAGCAATTGAACGAGCGGAAATATATCTTGAACAATTAAAAAATCGTACTTAATATCCAGCACAGTGACGGCTCGTGGATATAAGAACGGGAGAAGCGCAGGTAGCTAGGAGGACAGCGACGCAAGCAAAAATTGCGGCGCAAGCGAAAATTTTTCAGGATGCCACACCCAAAATAGCTATTTTTTAAACCTTTTATGATGTTGATGAAATAATATGAATTTATAACATTTTAAATATATTTTTTGTTCTTAAAAAACAGTTATGTACCTATATCTTAAAGTTAATTTCGATTTGATTCGATCGATGCAAAACTGCTTCCGATGATCCGAGCGCACTAATTTACATTGATTCTATAACAAGCGAATAAGCATCTGTAGTCTGCAACTGCACTTTATGCCGCTCCCATCTCTATTTGGCTTACGGATATTCACCATTGCGTTGCCATAGCAACTGTCGTAAACAAATCTAAGCCCGAAAGCTGACGTGCGGGGGGAGTCTGATGAGTCATTTGTTACTGCTGCTCAAAGGGTCTCTCTTATGAAAATATGTTCAGCGCGCTACGTTTTTAAGTCATTATTATTTTCTTAGTATATAACGCACTAGTTTCGATAAAAAATAATGGTATAATTAAGTGGATAATGTGAATTTATATAAAACATACTGCATTTTTATAATAAAAATATAGATTATAAAATGCTTAATATTTCAAAAATATTTTTATTTTTAAGTAAATTGATTGGAAAATGTAGGTGAAGCGGCGCATCACCCGCGTCCCCTGGCGAGCCGCCACTGATCCAGCATGGATATCCATGGCACACTTGATAAAAGTAAATAATTGATTATCGAGTATTTTTATTAGTAATATTTAATTTTTGAGCTTATTTTTAATCCAATCGCAAAAAAGTTAGTACCGTTAGATTTTTTAAAAGATCCTCCTTTCAAAAATCAAGTAGGCGTAAAAAGTTTTTAAAATGTCACGTTCTGATTCAGAATTGTCTCAGGAATCTAAAAATGTAAAAATTTACAGAGTGCTCCATTTAAAAAATCGAAACTGGAGTCATTTCCGGTGAAACCGGAAAGCGGAAAATATGCGAAAACTCTTCTCTTTATGTACCATTTACCTATACGAAATTTCGTTTTTATACATCAAATACTTTAACAGTCATGGCCTGTCTAATAGATTCGGTGACACTCGGTATAGTAAAAAAAAACAATTTTTCCAAGTTTCGTATTTGTCTGTTGCACAGGGTGATCAAAGATCATATAAAAGTCCGAAAAGTGTGAGTCTTTACTCTATTGAACAAATTTTACGCTCTCAAATATTTTGAACTTTCACACTTTTTTCTTGATCACCCTGTATATTAAAGAAATACGAAACTTTTTAAAAATTCGTTTTATGTCACGTAGTGTAGAAAAGACGAGCTCTTAAAATTCGAAATCCCCATACACAAAAGTTGTTTTTAAAAGGGTTGAATCAATTTGAAGAAAGGATTAAAAAGTGAAATGATAGATCTTTTTGTCGAGCAGTTTCTAATATGCATGCAATAAGGTAACAATAAATGTTCAAATATACTCCTATAATTGTTATTAAATAAAAAACTGTTTGCTGTTAATTATTTTGGTACAGTCGAATGCGGTCTTATCGTGCGGGTCCAAAGGTCACCAACATTGTGAATCAAACCAGAAAACACAGTGAATACCAAAATGTTGTGTGATTCTTTTATCGAGCTATTAAATCTCGATGGGCTATTTACAAATATACAGGGAGAAAGAAAACAGTTTTTTTTATTATATTACGCAATATTATTAAGATAGCCACTTATGCCGAGGGACTAAATAAGAAAATTCGCTAGATATGTATTTGGTTAAAATTTTTTGGTTGGCAAAAACAAAAATACACAAAATGGCAAGCGTCTTAATAAAGTCGGAAAGCGGTTCGAATCAATGGAACAATCAGGATATGTTCTGTTTATATAGTTGGCGCATTACCTTTCTGGAATGACGTCATTTTTGGTTATTTTTGTTTGATTTATGTTAACTGACAGTGACAAAAACATTTTGAAAAAACTCATTGTCGTTTCTTTACAACAGTCAATGCCGGTTTTGGTTATGTGTCTTTCAGAATATATTCGTCAAAATTGACATTGATTTGTTGTGATTCTTTTTAAACTTTTGCAAGATGCCGCGAAGATATAATCAGCAATCACAGCTAATAGTTTTGAATATCTTGGCTTTTTTTCAATTGGAAAAAGAGCAAGCTAAAAATGGAATCCTTCCGCAAACTGATAATATAATTGAACGAGCTTCAAATGCAACAAAACTTAGCCATACAACAATCATAAATATTAAGAAAAGAGGAATAACGAGCGATGAATCCTTTACCTCCAGAATGTCTCAAAAGCAAAAAGAGGTAAAAACAAAAATTACAGATTACTTAAAGAACAAAATAAGAGATACGATCTACTGCATGTATGCGAAAAATGAATATGTTACAATGCAGACTTTGCTTAAAAAACTAAAAGAGATAAATGAATATTTTAATTTTTCCATCACCTCGCTAAGAAAATACGTAAAAAGTATTGGTTTTAAGTGGAAGAAATCAAATAATAGAAAATACCTGATGGATTTGCCCCACATCGTCCACAAGAGAATCAATTTCTTGAGGGAATATGTCAAAAATCAAAATCTAGGACAAGATGCTTATACCACCGTATTTATTGATGAGACTTGGATTTTTAGTTAGTAGGTTCGTTTAGAAACAGCTGGCAGGATAACACTATGTCTACAAGTTCTAAAAAAGCTAGTGAAGGTCATCGATATATTGTAGTTCACGCTGGATCAAAGGAAGGATTTATTAAGGGGGCCAGTTTAATATTTAAAAGTGGACTAAAAAGCGGAGATTATCATGACAATATGAACAAGCAAAATTTTGAAAATTGGTTTAAAAATCAGCTGGTACCAAATCTTCCTCCAAAAAGTTTGATAGTGATGGACAACGCAAGCTATCATTCCGGCCTTTTAGAGGATATTCCAAGAAAATCATGGACAAAGCAGAGATTGATTGGATGGTTAAAAGAAAAGAACATTGACTTCCCAGAGAGGGCCATGAAGGATGAAATATGGAGCATTGTAGAAAAAAATTGTAACATTGAAAAAACATTCTACCTTGACGAATATGTGAAACCTTTGGGCCACAAAATACTAAGACTTCCTCCATACCATTGTCAATTTAATGCTATTGAAATGGTATGGTCTGAGTGTAAGAGGAAATACGACCAATACATTGCTAGTCTGAAGGGGACACCATCGGAAGTTTTGGCCATGTGGGAAAAAGCGATAAATGAAGTATCTTCAGAGCATTTGAAAAATTATGTCAGCCACACAGAAAGGGTAATCCAAGAAGCTTGGAAGACAATACAGATATGTGATGCTTCAGACATTGCGCCACTTGTAATTAGTACCGACGAAGACAGCAGCGACGATGAAGAATTTAGTTCTGATTCTGAAGACAGTGAAGGGGAGTAGTTTTTATTTTTAAAGTTAGTTATACATTAATTTCTTTCTTTTAGTTTTTAAAGCAAAGTCTGCATTGTAACATATTCATTTTTAGCATACACGCAATAGATCATATCTCTTATTTTGTTCTTTAAGTAATCTGTGATTTTTGTTTTTACCTCTTTTTGTTTTTGAAACATTCTGGAGGTAAAGGATTCATCGTTCGTTATTCCCCTTTTCTTAATATTTTTTCAGTATTGTCTGTAATTGAGAATTAAAATAATTTTGATGAAAATGGGTAACTGGCGTCAATTTATTACATTGCAAACAAAGAATAAGACTAAGATGAAAGAATTTATATTAGTAAAGTCTTATTTGCAAAATAATTTTAGTTTTTGAAGTTATAATAGTTATTTTTGTATTAAGTGTGCAAAATGAGGGTTTTTTTATGGCAATGAGAGTGTTAATTTTTTGCCAGCCATTTTCGACAAGTTGCAGCGCTTTCTGTACAGAAAATGCCAATTTTAAATTCGCTTTAGCTAGTGCTGAACGCACCCCTCCTATCTACATCACTGCATACGTTTAGGTTAGGAATCATCGCTGAAATATAAATAATATAAGAAATACGTTATTTGAAACCAGCGTGACGTCATTCCAGAAAGGTAATGCGCCAACTATACAGCCACTTAATGAAAGTGAGATTTTTTTATCAATCACCAAAAATTATGAGCCCCATTTGACCTAAAAATCTAACCACTTATACAGTGTCATTTATTTAAATGCGGGCCACCCCTGTGCAAAGAAAACTGGCTAATATCCAGGAGCCAGTGGCAAAAGCTCTGAGAGTCGGTATAAGGAATGTACAGGAACTTGTGCATGAAAAAAAAACATAATTTACTTTCAAAGAAGATTAAGATATGTATACGAAAAAATCCAAAGGCAAAAGACTTAAGTTATGCAAAAAAGGATATTCATAATGCAATTTATGATTTATACACGTCAAAGACTAATATAATCCTTCAGAAACTTTTTATTATAGACTAAAAAATATCATCATCACTTAAAAAGTCCTCATCCTCTGAGTCGTCCTCAAATGGCGCAATGATCATTGGTGCTATTTCGACATCTAGAACTCGTTCTCGATTCCACCAATCCCATATTAATTTCTCCGTATGTTCCACAGATTTCTTCCAGTACTCCGGCGTAATATAATTTAATGAATCTTGCCAAACAATTTGCACTTCATCTGATGTAAGACCATCTTTCACGTGTTTTTCGTAATTTGATTTTGCCCCAGCCCATATTAATTCTATTGCGTTAAACTGGCAATGGTATGGTGGCAGTTGTAAAACCTCATGTTCATTTTCCCGTAATATTTCATCTACGGCATATATTGTTGGTTTTTTAATAGATATAGACGTTATATTAGTTTTTGATGTGTATAAATCGTAAATTGCATTACGAACATCCATTTTTACATTGTCACTTAAGTCTTCTGTCTTTGGTTTTTTTCGTGTACATTTCTTAATCTTAATAAAAGAAAAACAAACTTAAAAAGTTTGTCGTTGATAAATCGTATGACCCGCACGATAAAACTGCTTTTGACTATATTGGAAAATTCTCGCAGTTATTCATATAAAAAAAATAAAACTTTTGGGCACATAGAAAATGAAATGTTGTAATTAGTTAACGTTTTGACCTCTATGAAGTCATCTTCAGGACTCTAAAAATTAATAACCGATGTTTTATATCGTTTTTGAAGAAACAATGTCCTTTAGAAAACGTATATGATAAAGAAATAATTTGTTTTACAATTATATGTACAGGGTTATTATTTTAACTTGTCCACATTTTAAACGCTTGTTTATTTTTTAACTTATCGAGTTGAACAAAAAAAAGTTAAAACAAATTGATTTTTATCATGTTACTTGGGACACCCTGTACAACACTCATCAAAAAATAACCTACCCCGTTAATGTAAGAACTGTACCAGGCATACAGCCCACATGTAAGGCCACTTTAATGGGACATTCTTTTCCGCTAAGATCGAATTTTTGAAGGTAAACGTCGTCCTCTCGAAGCTGATTGCTCTCCAGCTGCGACGGGTCCCACACGAAAATATCTCCCAAGTTTGTCACAGCCCAGATACTTTCGTCGCTCGGTTTGCCTAAAAAAAAAGGATTTTATACAATACGAGTTGATACTGAATTACTTCATAATATACAGTGTGATTCAAAAATATGCACCGAAAACTCAAGATGTGATTTTTTTTGACCAATTTTAAGTACAAAAGTTCAGATATACAAAAACGAAAATTTTTCAAAATACAAAAAATGACAAAGAAAAGTAAACGAAAACACTTGTTTAAATTTTACACTTAATTTATTTTACAGAAAATGAAACACATGACAATTGTTTCTCTAACACTATGGCTACATCAAATGTTAGAACTGTCAAATAAAAATGTAACACAAACTAGAGGTATTAAATACCTGAACCCGTTTTGCGGATATTATACAGGAAAAATGTTCTAGATTTTGCATTATAGCCTAATAATGATTTAACAATGGGGAATCATTTAGGTCCAATTGATCATTTAATAATGTATTGTTACTTTTATGTTTATTTATTTCTATACTTTCTAGTAAGTTGGTTTCCTTTACACTTATAATATGGTCAATGGTATGCTGGCGTTCAAATACAGCAGATTGAACAATTTGTTTGTTTTTAATACATCGTTCATCTTTCTCCCACATAAACTTCTGTACAGGAGCAAGGAATTTTATATACTCCTTCTGTTTGAAAAGGTTCACTATCTTTCGGGGATCGCATATCAACTAGACTTAAGGAACATGAACGACGTGTTAAAAAAAACAAATTGTTCAATCTGCTGTAGCTGAACACTAGCATAACACTGGTCATATTATGAAAGTAAAGGAAAAAAAGGTTCTAGAATAGGTTCCAGGATTTTATAAATAAATAAATTTTAAAAATTAGAGAATCTATTGAAATATTTACACACACGTGGAAACCGATCTTAACACAGGGTCACGGTTGAGCGAGCACAAAATGGGGTATAAAAGCCCGCCTGAACCTCTTTAAGCTCAACAAGGAAATGACGGCCCGGCTGGTCCGTCTAGAAACCTTCTTTATAAACCAAACAAGTGTTGACAGAAAGCGGCAACAAGAAGTGAACCTCGAAACACCCGCTGTTCAGCAAAAAATCAAGAGAAAAAGGGCGAAATCTCCACCTACAGAGGATATCATCCAGATGGATGAGGAGAATACTGAGGAAACGAAGCCGGAAGAAGTAGACAAGGAAAGACTTCTTCGGTAAAAACTAAAATCCCTCCTGTAGTGATAGAGGATGGGGGTGACTGGACAGTTGTTCACAGAAACATCAAAAATGCAAACATTGCCTTCTCTAAGGCAAAAGCGGCAGGGAGCAGACTCCAAATCTACCCTGTAACGGCGAAGGACCATAGGGCCTTAACTACCCACCTAAAAGACTCCAACAAGCCGTACCATACTTATCATCTACCCGAGGATAGAAAGGTCCATGCGGTAATCAGGGGATTACATATGGACACCCCGATAGAAGAGATCGTGAAAGAACTCAGCGAAATCGGATTCAAAGAGGTCGAAATAACCCGTATGACATCCAGGGTCACAAAGAAACCGATACCACTGTTTTTGATAAAGTCGGCCGATAAGAGGATAATGGGGGTCCAAGTACTCCTCGACAGACAGATAAAAATGGAGCCAAAGAAAAAAGACCAGACGGTCAAACAATGTTATAAATGCTAAAAATTTGGGCACACACAGTCCTTATGTACATATCCGGACAGATGTGTAAAATGCGCTGGACAACACAGGGCCAGTGCATGCAATCTGCCGGTTTGTGAAGACGGCACAAAAAATGCTACATGTGCAAATCGTGGGCAAAGTGGGCACCCTGCCAGCTACAGGGGCTGCCCCAAGTTCCCCACTCTCAAAAAGACACCTGTCGCCCCGTGGGCAAACTTCAAACCAGGGCCAAAACCTACTAAAGAGGAAAACAAACCCAATAAGGACAATGCCCCAGCACAGGAAAAACCAAGTGCATCTAAGGACAAAACATCCAGTCCCCCCTTAGATCTACAAGCTGCCATCCTACAGGCAGTTACAGGAATGATGCCCTCAATTGTTGAAAACATAATACCAACAATTACAAAAGGTGTGGAGGAACAGCTTCGCAGACTGAAATAAAATGCCAGTGTAACAACAAAACGAGGAGTTAAAACTAATTTCCTGGAATACCTGTGGAATAAGGGCCAGGAAAACAGATGTCTTAGAGCTTCTGGAGGAATATCATCCAGATGTTGTAGCAATCCAGAAGACAAAACTCAGACCTAAGACTGGAATGTCCTTTCCGGGGTATCATATGTACAGATATGACCCTCGTGGCAACCTTGCTGTGCGAGGAGTAGCTCTACTAGCCCGAGACGGCGTTCCACATTCCTTCCCGGGGGTTGAGGATGTGGGACTAGATGCCATTTCCATTGAGGTCAAAACACGGCGAAGTAATGTTAAAATTACTTCCGCATATCGTGCTCCCAGACAAGAACTACTAGGAGAAGACATCGAACATCTAGCCACACCCCAAAAATTATTATAGGAGACTTCAACTGTAAGTCAGAAGAATGGCATTGCTCCTACACCAATAACGATGGGCGCAAACTGTCCAGACTCTGCGAAGACCATATGCTCGCCATTATAGGCCCCGAGCAACCCACCCACCTCCCCCGTGGATATGGGAGGCCCTCAGTCCTAGACATTGCACTCCTGAAAAACATCAGGGAAGAGCTGGACATAAACACTCTGGAGGAAGGAACCTCAGATTACAACCCAGTACTCCTACAACCGGATGTGAACCTAGACAGAATGAACCATCGCATTAAGAAGACAACCGATTGGAAGGCCTATCAAAGGCGTCTGAAAACCTTAATCGAAATCCCTGAGATCCGCGCTCCTCAGGGACTAGAGGAGGCCGTAGGACGTCTAGAGACAGCCATCCTGACTGCCTTCCATGAGAAAACAGTAGTGGAAGACATAAGCAGGCACCGGCATACAGAAGACCTCCCGGAACCTCTAAAAGCTGAGGTCCGGACAAATAGACGACTCCGAAGGGTCTACACCAGGACCCGAGAGGAAGAAGACAGGATTGTACTAAATCGCCACTGCCAATTCCTGAGGAACAGCCTCAAGGAATACCGGGACAACAAGTGGAGTGAAACAGTGAGATCCCAGAACACATTTCACCAGACAGCATGGCAAATGCAGCGTGCCCTAAGGTCTGAAAAACGACCCTTACCGCCTCTTCAAAGTGTAAACGGCCCTATTTACACAGATCAAGACAAAGCCGAGATCCTTGCTGACGCCATTGTTCAGCAGGGTCAGCTAAACCATCACCCCAACGAAGATGACGAACATATAGAAGAGGTCAACGAGATTGTAAGGGATCTGGATGCACAGGTTCTACCTCATCATAACCCAACTCCTGTCTCCCCTGGAGAAGTCAGAGATATAATAAAGAGGTTAAAAGTGAAAAAAGCCCCTGGAGCCGACGGCATTACCAATAAGAATGTTGAAATACTTCCCAATGAAAGGTTACAATGCGATGGCCATCATCAACACTGTAATAAGGACATGCCACTTCCCTAGCATGCGGAAAAAGGCGGAGGTCATTGTCCTGGAAAATCCAGGCAAGGACCGCACCCAACCTCAAAACTACAGGCCCATAAGTCTACTCCCTGCACTAGGCAAGGTAGCTGAGCGAGCCATAGCCAGAAGACTTAAAGATGAGACCCAAGAGCTAGATGCCATCCCTGATAAGCAATTCGGCTTCAGGGCAGGGCTCTCATCTGAACAACAAGTCCTCAGAGCTACAGAATACATCACGAAAGGATTCAACAAGAGAGAAGCCACAGGAGCAGTCTTCCTAGACATCGAGAGGGCCTTCGACAGGATGTGGCACCAAGGACTGGTGTACAAAATGTCAGTGGCCGGATACGAGAGAAGAAGCATTAAACTAATTCGCAGCTATCTAAGAGACAGGGCATTCTCCGTCAAAGTGAATGACACCCAATCTGAACAAACAGGACTGATAGCAGGGGTCGGTACTGGGACCCATACTGTACTCCATTTTCTCCCACGATGTCCCAATAGGAGACGAGGGCATAACAGCGCTCTACGCAGACGACACCGCCATCCTACACAAAAGCAGAAGCACCCGTTTCTTGGGAAGAGGACATAAATGACCTTGATGACTGTTGCATTAAGTGGAAAGTCAAGATCAACCCCCAGAAAACCCAGGCCATACTTTTCCAACGAAGGAGACTGACTGCCAGAGCCAGAATCCGAGATGGAGAAGTAGAGATTCCATGGTCCAATGAGGTCAAGTACCTAGGTATGACCATGGACTGACTGACTTGGACCAAACACATCAACGCAGCGAGGACCAAAGCTAGGCAGGCAATGAATAAACTTTATCCATTGCTCTGCCGAAAGAGCGAAATGGGAATCAGGACAAAGCTGCTACTTATCAAAACAGTAGCAAGGAGCCAACTAACACACGGCTTCACAGCTAATGGCTATGCGTCAAAAACAAATCTTTTGAAGATCAAGAGGACAGAAAATAAATTGATAAGGATGGTGGCAGATGCCCCGTGGTTCATCAGGAACGAGGATTTGCAGAGAGATCTTCATTAGACACAAATTGAAGATTTCATGCAACAAAAGGCTACCCGAGCCTTCAGAGCAGCCGAAAACCACCATAACGAAAATCTATGAGACCTGGTGAACTATGATCCACTAGCTCCAAACCACAACAATAGGTCAAGACACAGAAGAAAATTGCTTGAGGATGGATGCAGATAAATCAAAACTTCGGAGTCTCCGTGCTCCTCAGAAGCTGGATCTTACTTGCAAAAATTCTTAAGCAACTCATGTGGCCAACAGAAGTTCCAAGAAGAGGACTCCCAGGTACCTCAGTTGGCTCCGGCGTGAGCTGCAGCTGAACCTGAGGTAAAAGAAGAGGATACCAGGTACCTCAACTGGCTCCGGCGTGAGCTGCAGTTGAACCTGAAGTAAAAGAACACCCTTCCTCAGTTCCTCACTGCAAGGACACGGAACAGCAGTGACAATGAGGGCCCAGAAGAGGACACACTAAGAAGACCAACACACCGATGGACGGAGGAACCTGGCATCGGCAAACTGGGCCCAGGACCAGTGGGACGTTGGCAGTGGCAATCGGACAGACAGGAGGACGGAACAACAAAAGTAACACCAACAGGTAAGACCACTACATCACTAATGATATTTTCTTTTTCAGATATACCAGTAACGAGAGGCGGCACAAAAACACCGTGCCAAAGAGGTAACACACTCCCCTAGAGGTCCATGTCTTTTAGAGGGTCATCCCCGGAAGGACTGCATCAACCCCATCGAAGGACCCTAGGGCTTGCCCAATGACGGTCCATCCGATGAGGGCCCGGTGGGGTTTAGTGGGTATGGCAATTTGTCAGGTGTAACAACCTGGCAGTAATTCGTCTTTCTACACGTCGTGCGTAAAAGCATTCCCCATAGACACAAAGAAAAATTCGAGCTCATTCAGTGTCCAGATCTCGTGAAGTAAAGATCCCTAAAGATGCCTCGTGCAATAAAAGGCGAAACGTCGACCAGTAATTCTACAGTTTGTGTTACAATTTTATTTAACGTCTGATGAAGGCACAGTGCTGGCGAAACAACTGCCATGCGATTCATTTTTTATAAAATAAATTAATTGCAAATTTTAACGAGTGTTTTAGTTTACTTAAAATGGATTTGCATCAAGTAATGGCTACTTCTATTTAGTATTTATTTTTTTCATTAATATTCTACTTTTTTCAAGATAATTGAATTAATTCTAATAGTATCTATAAAACAGCGACATTTGGAAAAATCTACTACTATCATAGTTCGATGTTGGAAAAAGTTGTTGTGGGAATTGGGCTGCTGTCCTGCAGACTTAGATAAGGAAATGTTAAAACGGTTATCACGACAGTTAACACATGTATGGAGATGTGTAAAAAGAGCATTACCACGTAGTGTACAGGGTGTCCGGATTTGGTTGCAAAAGCAGGGTATCTCGCTTATTTTTAAAGATAGAACCTTGCGGTTTTCACGAACCTGAGCTATTTTTTTGTGAAACTCATGAAGCCGTAAACAAAACTTTCGTATCGTTCTTCGTTTATGAGATACAGGGCGAAATAAAAAAGTTTGCATTTTGGGACCCCCCTCGTATCTCGGTTATCCTTTAACTTAACGCAAAGGGAAAATTGCTGCCTACGCAGTTTTTTACGCTGGATCCAGTGGCGTAGTCATATTTTTCATTTGAGTTGTTATTTTTTAGATATGACACAAAGTTGTGTTTTTTTAAATGCTCATTCAGACTTCTCAAAAATATATAATAGTATGGGTCTATTTTAATAAACGACAACAAAAATTCGAATTTTTATAATTATCATCCCAAATTTTGCAGTAGGCCATGCAAAACAGTGCTGCCTTTTATTTAAAGTCGTTAACAATATCTACATCCTAACAATAAATCAAAATAAATATGTAATTAAATCTATTTATCAAAATATGTATTGATAATTTCGCACCAAAAAGTACCACCTACCTAGATTTATGTAACACAAGAACCAAACAGTAATAAATTATTATGTAACAAGCCTTTAAGCAAAAATCAACTGTCGTATAAGAACTACAGTAACCAAGGAAATCAAAAGAACTGTTCAAACTGATTTCCATTTTGTTCTATGCATGCTTCGCACAATTTTCGTATTCGTTTTAGGGAATTAACCCTTTCGGGCACGTTGGTTGTAATGCCTTAGCGCTAAGACGGCTGCCTTCGAATTCCTTAGCAAAATGGTCTAAAAACAACACAACAAGGGTTATTTATCTTTTTATTAAGAAGTAAACTAAACTGCAAACAATGTTAAACGTATTAAATTAACATTTTTTAAAATTAATAATTTTTAACGGTGTGGTATTTCTCGAAACAGGGAACAACACATAAACCAACATTACAGTCTTTACACATGTAACGAGACTCCCTTCTTTTCTTTGTTCCGGCCTTAGTGTTTGAACAAACAATACAACGCCGCATAGCTCTCTTTGATTTGTCTGTATCGGGTACCAGAGATGGAAACTGTCGCTCTGTCAACCTGCCTATTTGATCACGAAGAATTTGAGGTGGCCTGCGTTGAACAGGATATCTAAAAACCGAGTTAAAAACTTAATCTAGCAAAGATTTTTAAATAAATCTTACCTCTCCAACAATTGGCGAATCACGTTCAGGTGAAATGTTGCTAATGGAATTTTCTTTTCATGTTGTGTCAAGAATAAATGGCATGTGCGTTCAATATGCAAAGGTCCAATATGTGAAAGAATAATTTCTTGTAGCATTTAATATTTTTTCTCATAGAATCTATGCTACTCACTAGCATATATGAACGGTCGACTGCTCCCATTTTTGAATTGTAGTCTACCACACAAGATGGTTTCCTAATATTTTCTTGGGTTGTTCGGTCTAATTTTGGCAGTGTTACCATTTTATTTTCGTGCATTGTAGATATCATTGTAACATCTCTACGGTCTTTCCATTTTAGTACTAGTAATTTATCAGAACTTTTCCAAACATTTTCTCCCTTATTCAGCTTTGCTCTTAGTTTCGGCAGGCCTCTTCGATTCTGACGCACTGTGCCGCAAGAATTAGTTTTGTTATCAAATAGGAACAAGGACAAAGCAGGGCTGCTGTAAAAGTTATCAGTATAAAGAGAGTGTCCCCTATTCAAATATGGTGTCAGCAATTTAGTTACAACAGCACCTGTAATTCCCAAACGAGGATCTTCAGCCACAATATTTGAATCTTTACCGACGTATACATTGAAGTCCAAAATATAGCCTGTATCGCAATCACATAGTACATAGAGTTTTATACCAAAACGGTGTCTCTTTGTTTTGATGTATTGTTTAAATACTAGGCGTCCTTTAAACAAAACTAGGCTCTCATCACTAACTAGGCATTCAAATGGGTACATTACATTCTTGAAGTTATCCTTAATTAACTGCAACACATTTCTAATTTTAAACAAGCGGTCATCAGGCAGGGTTTCATCATTGTTGCACAAATGCAAAAATCTGCACATTTCACTAAATCTATCTCTCGACATACATTGTCCAAAAAAAGGAGTACTCAATAAGGAGTCCGTAGACCAATACTCATGTACAGATAGTTTTTTGTTTCTTGACATCAGCATACTCAGTGATAAAAAACCATAAAATTCCGACCTATCAAGTTCTTTCCAATCGTTCGTTTTTTCTCTAGCATATCGGTTGGTTTCATTTACTATTAAATCTGCAATATTTTCTGAGAAGAGGCTTAAAAAAAAGTCAATTTCGTTTGACTCACCATTTAAGTTCAAATCCGGATTTAGTCCGCTCTGCTCGTCATTAAATGCATGCTTTTGGGGTTTAAATTCGTTATCTGTCCAATCTATGTTTATATCTTCTGCCGGATGTGTGTTCTCTTCAACTTCTAAATTTTCCTCTGTGATTTGCGCTCCACTAGTACTTTCCATGCATTCTTCATCGCTTTCCAAGTACTCACTGTCGCTTGATGTTTCTGGTTTGTATTCACTTCCACTGTCACTGAACGGTTCGTTTTTGCTTAAATAACAATCTTCATAATCTCCCACATTTCCCAGAATATGTTTCACTTCATTTGCATCTAGACCACAGAAGTTTGTTACCGACGCGTCTTGTTTAGCCCTTTTTGGTCGCGATGGACCGGCACCGGCACTTGACGACATTCTGAACAATACTGTAAACAGCACGTGGTGGATTTACCGCCAAAACTTTGTTCGGCGATGGTCGAGTATATCCGACGGCAACGGAATACTCCGACACTCGGCTACAAGCCAAAGTTAAGCATCACGGAATAACTCGACGCCAGTATCACAACCATTGCAAATTTTAAATAGGATCGGATAGAAACGACAGCCGTTAGAGAAGCACAAAAAAGCTTGAACGTATATATCCGACACCCGTCTGAGAGGCAAATGAGACCAAAACGGATATATCCGTCATTCGTAACGAAAGGGTTAAGCAAAATAACGGGATGATTTTGTAAATAGCGAAAATTTTCTCTTATTGCATTTCCTAAATCTTGGACATTATCATAGTGGTATTTGTAAATTCTATTTTCCAGATATTCCCATAGAAAGAAATCTAAAATCGACAAATCTGGGGACCTAGGGGGCCATCTTATAGGTCAATTTGTTCAGATTGGCTGTTAGATTTCCCTCAAATATATAAATGTGTTCCTAATATGAAGCAGGACACATTTAGACCAAACCTGCCCTGCTGTCTTCTGGGAAATATTTGGTGTTGATTTTCCTGGAACCAGAATCTACTATTGTGCCTATTGAGTATACCAGAATTACTGAAATGTGCTTCGTCTGACCATATAACCTTCCTTTCAAAATCTCTAACCATATCGCATCTTTCTCGAAAACAACTGCAGAAGACTACCCAACGCTCTGCATCCCCTGGCTGTAAGTGCTGCACGAGCCTAAATTTGTATGGGTGGTATTTGTGTTTTTTTAGAATTTCTTGAACTCTAGTTTTTGGAATCCCTATGCTCTTTTCACTGACCCTACAAGAGTTTGTAGGGTAAGCTTCTGCATTAGCCAAAACCGTAATTTCCTCAGCCTCCCGATTTTCTTTATTATATGTTTTCGTACGAGGTTTGATAAACGATCCATGATTAAGTAAATCCTTTTTTATCCGATAAAAAGTGGATATATTAGGTTGCCTCCTTTCTGGATATCTAAATAAAAATTAAGAAATAGTATTTCAACATACCTAAAAATTAACTATTTAACTGTTAAAATACATCTCAGAAGCCGCATCAACATTTTCATTACTTAATGTAAAACAAGCTAACATATCGTACTTTTCATAATGTTCGAAAGTTTGGTTTTCTTCCATAATAATACAAATATATTTTTACACAATAAATAAATACAAAAAACTAGCGCTATATTTTATATACGCGCAAAAAATTGGGAAATGTCATTTGCGTCCAAGAAAACAAAAGAAAACGGCATGGTTTTGCATGGCCTACTGCAAAATTTGGGATGATAATTATAAAAATTAGGATTTTTGTTGTTGTTTATTAAAATAGACCCATACTATTATATATTTTTGAGAAGTTTTTAAAAGGACAAATCAATTTCTGGACAAATATACACGGTGTCCCATTTAAAAAAACACAACTTTGGGTCATATCTAAAAAATAACAACTCAAATGAAAAATATGACTATGCCACTGGATCCAGCGTAAAAAACTGCATAAGCAGCAATTTTTCCCTTTGCGTTAAGTTAAGTTAAATGCAAAATTTTCTATTTCGCCCTGTATCTCATAAACGAAGAAGGCTGTGGAAATTTTGTTTACGGCTTCATGAGTTTCACAAAAAATTAGCTCAGGTTCGTGAAAACCGCAAGGTTGCTTTTGCAACCAAATCCGGACACCCTGTACAGAAAGACTTGTTTCATAGTTATTATGAATAATACGGCCATGCTAGTATGCCTGAGCCAGATAATGGGGGGTTGTTCCAACCGAATGGTCGGATCTTGCGGCGAAAGGCTGGGTAGATATAATATTTTGATCTGTAGTATTATTTGGGGTGAAACGGTCTGACCCGAGGTACCGCCATTTAATGTACCATATATATATATATATATATATATATATATATATATATATATATATATATATATATATATATATCTCTATCTCTATATCTATAGTCTCTATTCGGACGCGAGAAAGAAAGCTTCGAAAATGCCAAATGTGATTTTGGCGAAACGTCAGCAAAACTGTTCTTTTCAGAACGACAGTAGTGAACGGATGTACACCCGGAATGAAAACACATTGTATTTTTCCATCCGTGAAGGAGTAAAAATCAACACATATATATATATATATATATATATGATCCAACCAAATTTTTGGACAAGGATTTAACTCTTTGACTGTCCTTTATATTTTTATTTATTTCTAAAGAACTATCACAGTAAACTTGCTGCAAAGGTCAGCGACGACGGTTGACTAGTATTTAGGCAATCTCATGGTGTTATTATCACTATGTAAAGCCTCTAGTTGGGCTTTACAAATATTTTTATTCAAACTAGCCGAGTTTTCCCTGCAATATCCCGCAATTAATTACTCTATCTTTGATAAGTTGGTCGGTTTTACAAAATTCAATATCAGTTCCTGTCAGGTACAGAGGAAAGGATTTGAGGGTTACCGAAGTTAGCAAGCCCACTATTTACCCCGTTGCTCCCTTGAAATTGAGCATCTGCCTCAAAAAAGATTGCGAGTCCCGAGAAGTTAAAATGGGAAGAAAACTCAGTGGGCTGGAATTCAGATATTCAGATTTATACGGAAAACACAGCCCGAAACTATGCCAAATATGCAATATATTATATTACCTTTTAAAAGGTTCAAGGGACTTGCGATTTATCACTTGCTTTGGCTTTGATTAAACTTATCTTGTTTCACTTAAATGGTTCAATGTTTCAAAAAATGGGTTCAACCAAACACTTATTTATAAAAATATTAAGGCTTTTCAGCCAAACAAATACTAGCTCTGTAAGAAGGTCCACAATATAACACTTATTTTAAGAACAATAAAAAAATTGTTTAAACAAATGTCCAAATGGATCTTTTTGTATTTTCTTAAATTCTTCTAAATGGTTTACAAAAAACACTTTGCCAAAGATTTTCTTGTTTTATCTTATTTAAAATGATTTAGAAGTCAATTGACAATTTACAAAAGGATTTCTAAAGAGTTTTCTTACCCTGAGCATCCCTTAATTTACCACATGTACTAGCTAAATGCGTTTGCCATTCTTCCAATAAAGTATCACTGGAGAATTGGAGCATCACCACGGTGGGATGATTTCTTGGAGTGTGAATCGAAAGTCTTGGATTTCCTGGTTCACTACTTAACTGAACACACGTAATATCACTTAAGGTAAAGGAATGCTAAAAAATTAAATTAATTTAAATTAATATTACACTTACTATAACTATTTATAAACTATTAATCAAAAAATATAAGTCTTATCCTTAGAGACAACGAAAAAACTGATAAAAAGCATGGGCACTGTGACATATACATTGGCAACAGTGTCACACGGCAGTAATATTAAAGATTGTAACCACTATTTAAAAGATATTAAAAACCTATTCGTAAACTAATCAGTGTGTCCTCATTGAACTTGTTGAATAATTAAAAACATCGTACATTACATGGTGGCAGCGGAAAAGCGACGCATAGGTTATCATTTTGCCGGTTGTGGAATCTGGAATCCGTCGTTCGAAAACATTTGTTTGTCCTGCATTTTTTAGATACTGTTCTCTATGCTACTTAAAAGGACATTATAGAAAACTTTGTCCAAGGAAAAACAATAATGTGCTTGAAATAAAAAATGACTCTGATAGTGACTCGCAAAGTGATAGACAAGTAGTTTGGACAGTAAATAATACCTATGTAGACTATAGCATCAATTCAGTGGAGTGGTTTGAACAAATTCGAATAAAGCTTTGTGTTATTAACTTAAAAGTGGACACAGGTAGTCAATATTTTGAACATTAGTGACTTTAAACTACTAAATATTGACATTAGTAAAATTCAAAATGCTTCTAGCACATTATCTAGCTATACGGGTCATAAAATCGACATTATTGGACAGATTGTTCTAGAATGTCAATACAAAGATATTTCAAAATCTTTGATTTTTTACATTTTGAACAGTGATATCTCAAAATCGATTTTAGGGCTACCCGCTGCTTTAGACTTTAAAATAGTTAGCAATAACAACTTAAATAAAACTGTTAACTTAGTAAACACAGAGTTGGAAAATATTTTGAACAGATACAAACATATTTTTTCTGGTATCGGTAAAGTTGATAGATTTTTTAAGATAACTCTAACAGATGATGCAGTACCTTTTATAAGTGGTACTAGAAAAATACCGTTAGCCTTACGCGATAAAGTTAAAGACAAGCTTAATGATATGGTGAAAGAAAATATTATTTTACCTGTAAGTGAACCTACAGAATGGCAAAATCCAATAGTTGTCGTACCAAAGAATAATGGTACTGATATAAGAATTTGTATGGATCCCTTGTATTTAAATAAATACATCAAAAGAGAAAGATTTCAAATTCCAACCCAAGATATTTTATTTTCAAAATTATCCGGTGCAAAATATTTTTCATTGCTTGATGCTTCTTCTGCATTTTTTCAGTTACCCTTAGATAATAAAAGTTCTTTATTATACACTTTCACTACACCATTCGGACGTTTTCGATATTTGAGGTTACCATATGGAGTCTCATGTGCTCCAGAAATTTTTCAACATTACATGCATGAACTGCTTGAAAATATACCAGGTCAGATCACATATTTTGATGACATTTTGGTATTTGGAAGCTCCATGTCTGAACACAATAAAAATTTAGAATATGTATTAGATAAAAAAAAGTGGACTAATGCTTAATCTGGAAAAATCTAAATTTTGTTTAAAAGAAATTAAATTTCTAGGTCACCAAATAAATGACGTCGGAATTTCTCCAGATCTTGATAAAACTAAAGCTATTACGAACATGTCAGCTCCCCAATGTCGAAAAGATCTGCAACGTTTCCTAGGAATGGTGGTTTATTTGGCAAAATTCGTTCCAAATCTGTCAAATGAAACAAGTGCTCTAAGAAGACTATTAAGTAAAAAAAATGAATGGCAATGGACCAGTACCGAACAAGAATGTTTTGATAAAATAAAACAACTAGTATCATCTGCAAAAACCTTACATTACTTCGACCCAAAGAAAAAGACAAAATTGTCTGTTGACGCAAGCCCTTATGGCCTGGGGGCTATGCTATCACAAGATGGATGTCCTATAAAGTTTGCTTCGGTGTCACTAACACCCACTCAGAGACGATACAATCATATTGACAAGGAATTGCTAAGTCTGGTTTTTGGGTGTGAAAAATTTTCTTTTTATCTCTATGGCACTGCTTTTGAAGCTGAAACAGAACATCGGCCCTTATTAGGCCTTCTGAAAAAACCTCTAGATGAGATGTCTCCACGTATTCAAAGATTGGCCATGCGATTAATGAGATACCAATTTGCTCTTATATATGTTCCAGGAAAATATTTAAAAGTGCCTGATACTCTTAGTAGAGACCCTGTAAATGAGACTATAAACACTGATTATTTGGATAATTTAAAAATTTACTCAGTAATTACAACTTCTAAACAAAATGAGGAGCGCTTATAAAAAGATATTAACTTAGATCCCGTACTACAAAAAGTGAAATATTATGTGCTAAATGGTTGGCCTGCACACAAAAGTTCAGTACCGAATGAAGTAAAACAATATTGGTCTATAAGAAATGACATATACCTTCATAATGATGTACTCTTTTTTCAAAAAAGGCTTATAATCCCTGAATCATTAAAAGGTGAATTTCTTGATATCATACATCAATCACATCAAGGGGTGGTTTCATGTAAAAAAAGGCTCAAGAAGCTATATATTATCCTGGACTTTTGAACGATGTAGAAAGTTATGTACTTAACTGTATGACTTGTCAAATGTACTCGAAAAGTAATGTGCGTGAATCCTTAAGTCCACATAATGTGCCAAATCTAAACTAACAGACTTACAAATAAAACTCCTACAAGTGTCATTTCAAGTTTGAAAAATGTTTTTTCTGTAACAGGACTACCGTTTGAAATTTTTTCGGATAATGGACAAACAATAAAGGGTATTTTTGTGAAAGCTTTCAAAAGTAACAAAGATCCATTTTTAGCCATCCTAGATTACAATACAACCCCAAAACAAAACTTGCCAGCACCATGCGTGATACTAATGGGTAGAAAATTGAGAACAAACTTACCAATAAAAACAGAACTATTGAATCCTAATTATTTAATCAAGGGTGTCCAGTCCGCATTGGAAAATATCCAGAGCTCTCAAAAACAATACTATGATAGATCTACTAAAACACTACCTGAGCTAGAGGTTGGTGACCCAATCCTACTGCAGGAAGGAACAAGAAAATGGAACCCAGGAGTGATAGTATCAAAAAATGGACCAAGTGATTACACTGTAAAAGTAAATGATGCAGAATACAGACGCAATAGACATTACCTCAAGCCTTTACACTCCGAACAAGCAACATCTCATCAGCCTGGCGAAGCTGCCAAAACTGCATCCAGTACAGAACGAAGGCAGTCACAATTCTTAGGCCCGGAACAAGCAAATGAACAAAACTATGTAGTGAAAACCAGAAGTGGTCGAATAAGCCGTCCACCTGAAAGACTGACTCTTTAGTGACGATTTAAAAACAAAAAAAAAATAAATAATTTTGCCAATACACTTTTATTTTTCGCTGTTATTCTCGCTTTTATGTAACTAGTTTTATCAAGGGAAGTTTATTATTTTATTTTTATTTTTTGTTAAAATAGGGCGTGTGACATATACATTAGCAACAGTGTCACACGGCAGTAAAAATCGTATCGTGATTATTCCACTTCATAAAGGCGGCGAAAAAACTAACTCTTGCAATTATCGCCCAATTGCACTACTACCAGTGCTATCAAAAATCATCGAAAGGCTACTGAAGAATCGTCTTATGCCATTTCTCCTGAAACATCAGATAATATCCCCGGAGCAGAGTTCGGATTTCTACCCAACAAGTGCACCAGCGACGCTATGTTCACGTTGCTTAGAGGCGTCTACTTATCTCTCAACAACAACCACCCAACTGCCTCAGTTTTTTGTGACTATGCGAAAGCCTTTGATTGTGTTAGTCATGAAATTCTGATAAACACACAACACACAACAACTAAATGTTTATGGAATTCGTGGTACTTCTTTAAATTGGTTCAAATCTTATCTTGGGAAAAGACAACAACTTGTAAGGGCTAATGGTTCCGATTCTGATTGTAAGTTGATTACAAGTGGAGTCCCTCAAGGTTCAGTCTTGGGACCTATTCTTTTTTTGTTATACATTAATGATATCACGAACCTTAAAATTAATGGAAGAATTTCCCTTTTTGCTGACGACACAAGCATAACTTGGAGTGATTTTGATACAACGTCTTTACACTCTAGTATCTCCAAAGACTTGGTTATAATTAAGGCTTGGTCCGATTCCAATATGCTTTGTTTTAATGTCGATAAAACGGTGGCGTTATCTTATAAGGGAACTTTACAATCACTTCAGGTACATAACAGTAATATTGAATACGTAGTGTCGGTTAAATTCCTGGGTTTAAATATAAATAACAACCTAAAATGGTCTAATCATATTGACACCTTAACTAAAAAACTTTCTACCGCCTGCTTCGCCATTGGATCAGTTTCAAAAGAACTAGACGTTCCTTCTGCCAGACTTACTTATTTCTCTTTATTTGAATCCCACCTGTGCTATGGCCTTCCCTTTTGGGGCTGCTGTACCACCGAGCAATTTCGTAGTATTTTTATGCTTCAAAAGAGAGCCATTCGTTATTTGTTTGGTCTAAATAATAGAGCTCACTGCCAATACTATTTCAAAAAACATGAAATATTAACACTTCCTGCATTATTTATTTTGGAAACGGTATGTTTGCTGAGAAAACATATAAACACCCTCCCAGAAAGGCCACAACATGTATACCCTACCAGAAACTCTAGGCATGATATATATCTTCCCATTCCTTCCTCAGAATTAATAAAAAAATCAATTATTTACAACGCCATAAAACTTTACAACAATCTGCCAGTACATTTAAAATCTACCCCTATGCTTGCACAATTTCGAAAAAACACCAAAGCATACCTCATTGAGAGACCATTTTACAGCATTAATGATTTTTACAGCGAGTAAGTCTCTTTAAATTGTCACTCAATTCGCTTGTTTACTTAAATCTTTTGTGAGTCATGTCCTAACTCGTAGCATAGAATTTTAAAAATCATCATAAAGAAAAGAACTGTCGAACATTCACTTAAAACTTAATTATTTTATTAGGTATTGGATTAAAACAAAATTTAATTCTTTTTTGTATACTACATTCTACACTAGTTCATTATACCTTCTGTTTAACATCACAATTATTTGTATAACTATAATAACATAGAGTTTAAGGTCGCATAGTTGCAATTTTGATTTCAATGTCATCGAAATTATTCACCTCGTACATGTGTGTTTGTTTACTTTTATAAGGTTATTAGGATTCATTAACTGTTTTGTGGCAATGTTATGTTATATTCTAACGTGTGTTTTACGATTTGGTAAATTGATAATTTACATTTTTAAAAAGCATTGACGTATCGAAATTCTTTTCGATTAATGTTTTGATATGTCTTATTTTAGGTATATTTTGCTTTGTCCATAAAATTGTAAAATTTTTCTGCGGCAATAAAGCATACTTTTGTTTTGTTTGTTTGTATTACGGGTAACATGTTGTTTCGGTTCCGGTACTTATATTAAAGATTGTAACCACTATTTAAAAGATATTAAAAACCTATTCGTAAACTAATCAGTGTGTCCTCATTGAACTTGTTGAATAATTAAAAACATCGTACATTACAGGAACAACTTGTAAGAATTCAACATGATGTAAGAAAATGGCGGTGTGTGTCGATGTAACTACTTATTGAATTTATTTTAAAATACGCCGGGTAAAATACTGGTAGGAATCCAATATGATGGAACACAATGGCGCCCAATAAAAATGTTCAAAAAGACAGTATATACGTGATTGTGAACTAAGTTGGGTCACACTTTACTATTCCTAATAAAACAAAAAAGATTCATAACAAAGAAGGTTACAGGTAAAAGATATTTACTGATTTTTTTTTTCTCTCTTATGGATGTTTTATATATTATGCAATATTGTTTTCCGTGAATGTAGTTAAAGCTGTAGGTGTCAAAATGTATTATATTTAGCATGTGCATGTAGTTGGGTAACATACGGACAATTTTATTAATTATAATTTTAGGTTCAAAAAAATTCAAACTTTTGAGACAGCTAAATTAAGGAGCCCGTAAATATAAGTCAAAACGTTTTTTGATAATAGAGTAGTATTTCATATGTTACCTAAATCCACGAACAAGATATTGTTCCAGATCAGCCGGCAACCAAATACGTAGTCTCTGAATGCACTCCGTTTATTTTCAAAACACAGCTACAGGTAGTACAGTTTAGTTTAGTTTAGTTTATTGATGTCATCATACAAATGTATTTACACAAGTCAAATATAATAGAATAAAACAGTAATTTTAAAAAATGCCAAGTTAAGGAAGTTAGTAAATACTAATTTAGAAAGAAAAATACAAATATTTGGACTAAAACTAACATAAAATATGTTATAACAAGATAAAATATATTATATTAGGGGACAGCTACTAACACTTAAAACATCAAGAAACAATTAAAAATGAAAATCTACAACACTACACATTAAAATGGATATTATCATGAATGTACAGAAATAAAATATGACACGATTACACATTAAATTCAAACGACATGTATTCATCTGTTGAATAAAAAGCCTGTTGGATCAGCAATTGGGAAGTCCCCTAAACACTTCAGGTAGTTTATTATAGTATTTATTATAGTACCCCACTCCTAAATGTTCGGGTCCATTCTGACACCTCCTGAGTCTGGAATAGCCAGGCACTAAATTCCCATTATTTCTCGTATTGTAATTATGTACATCACTGTGTCTGGGATACTGGTGGATATTATTGTGAACATACACAAGATTCTCATATATATAAATGGATGGAAAAGTCAGTATCCCACGTCGCTTGAATGCATTTCTGCAGTCATCCCTATAAGGCAATTGAGCCAAAATACGCACAGCTCTCCTCTGCATTCGAAGGACCAGGAATCTAGAGCCTGAATGACCCCAAGCCAACACAGCGTAAGATAGAGCACTGTGGCACAGATAGAAGTATGCGCACCTAAGAACATCCCCAGGCTAACATGAGGCTAAGTTTCTAAGCACAAATATATTTCTACACAGACAACCACATACTGACTCTGCATGATCCGTCCACAGCAGCTTAGAATCCAGAAGTACACCCAGAAACCTCACTACTGTTTGGTCTTCCATTGTTGGGACACCTGTCGTAGAAAAAGCCATGTGGTTGGTCTTCTCAACATTTAGATACAGCCCATTGGCAGAAAACTATGACTCCACATTAGGAAATTAGACAATGCCTGCCCCGACCTAGCCACTGCATCTTCAACATTTTTTTCCCTTATTAAGAGGGTAGTGTCATCAGCGAACAGCGTAAAATGCAGCCCACTGCCACTAGAAGGCAGATCATTTATAAAAATGAGAAACAATAGAGGCCCCAATACAGATCCCTGTGGAACTCCCGCAGATACAACACCGTTCCCAGAGACAACACCACCCACTTTTACTACCTGGGTCCTATTGTGCAAGTACGATCTTATTAGATGTAGGGCATTTGGATGAAATTGGTAGTACTCCAGTTTCCGCAGCAACAGGTCATGGGAGACACAGTCAAACGCCTTACTTAGATCGCAAAAGGTTGTGAAGGCTATTTCATGATTTTCAAAGGCATCACTTATTTGTCCCACAAGATCCAGCACTGCTGAAGCTGTACTCTTGCCTTTCCTGAACCCATGTTGACAGTCTGAGAACAGCTGGTTACACTCAAAGAAGTCACACATTCTCTGTGCCATACATTTTTTAATTATTTTTGAAAAACAAGGTAATAGGGAAATTGGCCTGAAGTTAGAGGGATCACACTCCTTACCTTTTTTGTGGATTGGTATTACAACACCTTTTTTCAAAATATCTGGGAATATACCCTCTGAAAAACAACTATTGATTAGCTTGGTAAGTGGGACTATGATCAAATCTTTTATCCCCTTAATAATGGTAACAGCCAAACCGTAGACATCTCTACTTTTGTTTTGCCTAAGGGAAGTTAAAATATCTCTGACCTCAATAAATGATACATCTTTGAATTGAAATTTTGTATGTGATTTTGTTATAATAAGAGATTAAATCTTATTAAATTTTTTTTATTGCATTGGATTTCCTTTGCAGTTTGCTGCTTTGGTGCACTCTTAAGGCATTCCAATGGATCAACATTTATATGTTTTATATTTTCCTTAATTTTATTAGCTACACTGATAAAATAGTCATTATATTGATCAGGGGAAAGTAAGTGATTAATATTTTTTAGAGGCAACCCTCTCTTTTCATTTATAAGCTTCCACATAGTTTTATTTGGGTTATTTGAATTTTTAATTAAGTCATCATTTGCTTTTTGTTTTGGTTTTTGTTGTTTTAAATCAGCAGTTTGATATTGTTTATATAAATCATTCAGTAAATGAAGATGTTCTCTCATTTGTCTAAGTTCATCATTAAACCAATTTATACTACTTATATGCAAATTTGAAACATACTTTTTTTCTGGAAAGGCCGTAGTAAACGATACTAAAATTTTATCCAAAAAATTGGAAAACCTTTCGCCTACACTAGAGTTCTTTCATCCACAAAACTTCAATCCATACACTCAATCAATTCATAAAATTTATTTTTACCTTTTTCTGTAATTGGTCTACAAAGAGTGCTCACAGATGGGTGTGACAATATTGGGGTAATGTTAGGAAATAACAAGTACTGCCCAAGATGGTCAGAGATATTTGTTTCAACGAGCATTATATTACATTTTTCATGGCTAAAGTTTGTAAATATTCCATCTAAACAATGCTCACCCCTAGTAGGCCCTGTGGAGATTCTATTTAGACCATACGACTGCAATGTGTAGCAGAGTTCGACAGACTGACCCTGGCTAGAACCCAACGGAACATTAAAATCACCCACCAGTATAAGCTTTTCATTGCATGAGATTTTTTCCAATGCCTCACTTATCAGACCCAGGAATGTATCAAAACAGCCTGTTGGAGACCTGTAAACACACAAGATATTAACTTTTAGACATTTCAAATAGAGTAGCTCTCTGATATCCTTCCAGATGAGGGAGCATCATTTCTTCTTCACTGAGCCAGTGCTCCGTAATGCGAAGGATCTGAGGATTCTTTACATACAGAGCTGCTTTTAGTTCATTATTTTTGTTTCTTATTGATTGAATATTCATGTGAAACAAAGATGCAGTGTCTTCTATAGTTGAGGGGGACGTAGGCGTTCCAGGTTTAAAAAATTATTTATAATTACCCCAGTGGGCCAGAGACTGGTTTGCATTAGCTCACTTTTTTTGTTAGCTGAGACCCTCAGCTTGAAGGAGCTTTTGTATTTATTTTTGGTTACCATTTTTTCACAGGAAAGGTCATCCTTAAATCCATGTTTCTCTAGATAATTGGTAACTTGGTCTGTTGTTGTATTTTGATCCAGTCCAGAAATAAATATGAAGGCCGATCTACTTGCTACCTTCAATGAATCATCTGCCTCATTCGTGCCTCTCATTGGCTTTGGTCTTCGATTTTTATCCACCATGGAATTTCTTTTATGACGATTTTTAACTTCAGTCCATTCATTGTCACCACTGTCTGTATCATTTCCTAGACAACTTTGCTTGTCGAGTGCCAAATCAACTGCACTTTTCACTTGGCTGAGAGTAATCCCGTTTTGGTTGTCGTTCTGAATTTCGTAATGCTTATTTTTGTGTCCTGGGCTTTTAGATAGTGAGGTTAGGTTCCGGTCGTCACTTTTTGTATTTTTGTTGCTATTTGTTACCTTGACAATAACTCCAAGATCGGCATCGCAGTGGAGTTGGGTACAGTCATTATTTTCTTTGACTTGCGTGTAGTTTGTGGTGTTTTTAGCTGCCTTTTTTGCATCTTTGGCTGTTGGAACTGCAATATGTTTTCTTGAATTTGGCAGCAGCAGTGCAGTTGTGGGTGCCGGTTGATCAGCTGTTGTACTGTTTTCATTCAGGATCTCGATTTTAGGTTTTGCGATATCGACATTCACTTCATCTCTATTTCCTCTGACGTCATTACCATTATGATTTTTCTGAGTTGAACAGCAATCAGCTGTTTGAGTTTGATTGTGGATTGGTTTGTTATTTACTACCTGGTCATCTGGCGGGTTTGATTGGGAACCCTGGTTATTCTGGTAGAAATTGGTTGAATTAGCTGAATTTGGATCTTCGGCGATGTTTTCGTTGGAATTTAAGGAATTTAAAGTATTTGTTTTTTCTCCTATATTTTTCGTACATGACTGAATTTTCAATTTTTCTTCTAGAAACGTTATTTTTTGTTTTAGAAGGTTATTGTTCTCTTCCAACAAATGGTATTTTACTTTCCATTCATCTAATAACGCTTTAAGATAGAAAACTTCTACCTCCGATCCTGAGGTTATGTTTTCTTTGTTTTCACAATCTTTGCATATCAATCGTGTATTATCCACTAAATCGACTTTTTCAAGCCAATCTCTTGATGCACATGACTTATGGTACACATCACCACACTTTATGCACGTAATGTTACTAACTATTTTCTTTTTGCAGCACTTGTAAACAATTTTATTTTCCGGCGTACATTTCGTCACACAATCGCTCGACGCCATTTTTTTTAGTTTACAGGTAAAAACTGGTTATACCTAATACTCGTAACTAAGGTACCCTAAACTTGTCACTGTCTACTTGTTTAAACTTTGAAATCTCAAACTAAACTGAATCTAAAACGTGAGATCCGGGTCCTCTTCGATTCTTATGTCAGCCGAATGGCTATTACATCTCTTCATTCCTCGGGAAAACAATCAAATTGTAAGGATAGGGGAAAAAGTCATAGGAGGGGTGATCCCAGTTGGGGAAGGGGGATAGTTTAAATTCTAGGTAAAAGACAGTCTTTAGGGAGCTTGAATTTGTTACGTGGTTGGGAGAAGTCATGAGTTTTGGTAATGAGGTCATTGTTAGCAAGTTCGGCCCTTATGAAATAATTTGAATTAAGTTTGTTAATGAAGTCGCCCAAGCTCTCAAAGTTTGTATCCCTGTGGAGAATTGAGTTTCTGATGAATCTGTCCGCGTTTAGAATGATCCTGATTATTTTATTTTGGAGCGATTGAAGTCTTTTTGACTGGTTTTTATGATGAGTACTCCACGTGGGTGAAGCGTAGATTAGAATTGGTCTAATATAGAGTTTAAAAAGTGTGATCTTGTTTTTAATATTAAGACTACTTTTTTGGTGCAATAATGAATATGCTGAGCTAGAACACTATAGTCAGTATTCGCAGACCACCTAAGGCATCTATCAAATATTACTCCCAAATATTTAATTTGCTTAGACCAATTAATCTCTTGTCCTTGAATTTTGACTTTTTTAGCAGTAGGGATTCTACTATTTTTTGTGAAAATAATAGCTTGAGTTTTTGAGGGATTAAGATCCAACTTCCAATTCATTCAGACTTGAATGGCACCAATGTGCCTTTGAAGCCTGGATGATAATATGTTTAAGCTTTTGTTTGTAGACATTAGAGCTGTATCATCTGCAAAAAGATAGAGATTGGTGTAATTGTTGGTCGGAATGTCAGAAATAAACACGTTAAATAATAGGGGAGAGAGGGGAGAACCTTGTGGGACTCCCGCCCTTATTGGCCTAGGAGTGGAGGTAAAGCCATCTACATGTACCACAAATGTTCTATTGAGTAAAAAAGAGTGAACTGCTTTAACTAAATAGTTTGAGATACCCGCTCTAATGAGTTTTAGCACAAGGCCTGAGTGCCATGTTTTGTCAAAGGCTTTTTTTACGTCAAGGAAAATAGCGCCAGAGCTTTTTTTCCTGTTAAAACCATTAATAACGTCAGCTGCTAGTCTAGTTGTTTGATTAATGGCGCT
Organism: Kuschelorhynchus macadamiae; assembly: GCA_030620095.1. NCBI lineage: Eukaryota > Metazoa > Arthropoda > Insecta > Coleoptera > Curculionidae > Kuschelorhynchus > Kuschelorhynchus macadamiae. The sequence continues at coordinate 1,875,534 of JAUTXW010000521.1, read as the reverse complement.
AATCGAATTTCTAAAGCCGAACTGAAAGTCTGGAAGAAGGCCTTTGTTTGCGACTTCTTCCTGAAGTTTAATTAAAATAATTTTTTCCGTGATTTTACTTAATACAGGGAGGAGACTAATTGGTCTATAGCTGTTAGTTAGATATGCGCTTTCACCTTTTTTCTTAATAACTATTATTTTTGCTTGTTTCCACAAGAGTGGAAAATAGCCTAATTTAAGAATAGCATTAATAATTAAAGTTAAGTGTTTAAAAAGGGTCAATGGGGGTTTTTTAATGGCCATATTTGTAATGTTGTCTAGGCCTGAGGCTTTCTTAATATTTAGATTTTTAATAACAGATTCAACCAAAGCAACATGAATTGAGGGTGCAATGCCAACCGGAGTTCTTTCGTAGATTCTGACCGCGTGAACTACGTTATTTTCATGAGCTAAATCGATTGGCTGACTTTCACTGAACTGTTCATACAGGGCGTCTGCAAAATATTCTACCTTGTCTTCAGGGTTAGAGATTATTGAGTTGTTGAGAGTACTCCTGATATGGGGCATGGGTAGTTTAGGCCCTTTGGTGAGATTTTTCGAGAGTCTAAAGTAATAAGCAGTTCCCACTGCTGATTATATAAGTCTTTAAGTAAACCCTTAATTTCTTTAGTGGCTCTGTTAGCCAGGCTTTTGAAATGAGGGTCTCCAGTTCTGTAGGCCAGATTTTTGAGTCTGTTTTTTGCTTTTATTTTTTCCCTGATGTCCGAAGGAATCGAGCCGTATTTGATAATCTTTGTTGATTTAAAGATTGTAGAAGAATTTATGGCAGAGATAATATTTGAGGTTAGATTGATAACAACCATATCCAGTTCAGCAGGGGTAGAAATATTTTCTGTGAAATGCATAATTTTTATTTTTTCCTGGTATAAGTTCCAATTGTTTAATTTTTTAATATATGAGTCATTATGGGAAGTGATTATGTCACCATAATCAATGATAACGGGGGAATGATCAGAGGAAAGTTCATGGATAACCGCTGGTTGGGTTATAGCTTGGGTGTTTTTAGTTAGAAAGAAGTCTAGAAGCTCTGGTCTACCTTGTTGACTGATATGAGTGGGTTCAGACGGGGTTAGAATATTATATCTGCAGACGTCCTGCGAGTTGATCAATGTCAGTCCGCGAGTATTTGTCATGTTACACCCCCAATCCCTGTGTTTGGCATTGAGGTCTCCTCCTATTAAAATAGCCTCGTTTTGATTAAAAATATTAACTAGATTGTTAGTATTAAAGTTTTTTAAGGGAGAAGGCCCGCAGTAGACAGACCCAACCATAATAAAGCTGTCTTTTAGGGCTATTTTGGCATAACTGCCTTCAATACAGTTATCAGGGTTGGGGATTTCGTATGAAAAACAGTAAGGTGCCGCCTCTTTGTGCCCCCTCTCTGTCCGTTCGGTAAACATTAAAATTCAGGAATGAAAATTTCTGCTTGTTTTTAAACCAGGTTTCCTGGATTAGAAAAACATCAATTTGAAATTTTTCGGTAAAGTGAATAATTTCCAATTTTTTTTCTTTTATTGCATTTATATTATACGAGGCTATTCTAATAGAAGAAGGGCGCAATTTGTTGTAATTCGTTTGCTGATATATGTTAAGTTAGGTGACATCTGAAGTAGAATTTGCTAGAATTGTGATTGTAAAGTAGTCATAAATTGGTTCATAAATATTTGTAGTTGATCATTCATATTAGCGAAGAATTGGATCAGTTGAGGCATTGCGCTAACGTCATTAGTGCTGGGATTAACTGTCTTTTTAATACTTATTAAGTTATCTTTCCCCCATAGGAATGTGGGAGATTCTAGGGGGTTGTTTTGAGTTTTTAGGGTGTTTGACACAGCCTTGAAAATTTGCGGGGTGGTCACCCCCGCAGTTTGCACATGTACATTTTATATTTATGTCGAGTTGACAGAGATAGGTAAAATGATTTTCGGCGCATTTTAAACGTTTGGGTTCGGCGGAGCACTTTGCTTGTGAGTGACCATAAAGTTGGCATCTATGACATTGGGTAGCATTCGATTTATTTCTTTGTGATTCTACCTTTATGGCCATATCATCAAGCACGTACAAATCAAAAATATTTTTCTCAGTTTTAGGAAGAATTACCAGCACTAATGGCATTGGCCTGCCATCTTTGTGGTACCACCTTATTACCCTGGTGGGGTTAAATTTAAGATTTTTTAAGTCACCGGTTATTTTCTCAACCTCTCGACCATTCTTCTAATACACCCCTCAACACCACGTGGAGCATTTTTTCGCTTTCGAAATTGTACGAGTGGAATGGGATCTTTTGATTCTCAAGAAACTTAGTAATTTTCCTGTAATCTGAAGGATTTGGAGGATTAAATCTAATTCCTTTTGATAAATTTGTGGGGTTACCAAAATTAATATTATTTAATTTAAAATAAGCAACACTATTACTATATTTAGCCTTATCTCTTAAAATATTCAGAGGGATCTTGGGCGACTTTGTCTGAGAAGAGGGAGGAGGGTTAGGTTGGGAGGTTCGAGGTTGGGCACTGCTAGAATCGTTGTTAGAATTTTTGATGTTAGTAGTCTTAAAAGTACTGGGTAATTGAGGATACTCATTGGGATCGTCAGTATTTAGAGTGTTGGAGTTATTTGATTTCTTAGCAGGTGGGTTTTGAGCGGGGGACTGAGAAAGGTTTTGTCTCTTTTTTCTTTTTTTTGTTACTAACTTCTTGAAAATTAGAGTCAAAGTCGTCAGACATGTGTTCGTCCGAAATATCACTGTAGGCGTTATGATTGGAGGATTGGGAAGAAGGAATACAATTTGAGTGCTCGTTTTCGTACCTTTTAAGTTCAAAGACGAGCTTGTTCACTGTGCTGGTCAATTTTTCTAGTTGAGCATCTTTTTCTTGGATTTTCTTAAGGAAATCTTCTTGCATCTGTTTCTGCATTGTCTCGTTGGATAAAATTAAATTTTCGGTATAAATTTTCAATTCGTTATAGTCTTTGAGTGTTGGGGGTGGCTCCCCATTATCACCCATCACCGCGCTATGCACTAGGCGTAAGTAATTTTAACTGATATCAGGACGCTCTTGTTCACACGGAGTCACAAACTAGTTAACAACTCAAGGGCAACGTCTGTTCCGTACTGTAGCAGATAATATACGCTTTTTTATAACTTTTTATAGATTTGTCGTAAATAATTAAAACTTCTGACTTTGATAGCTGTCAGATTAATCAATCCTCTAAAATGTGGCCTCGCTTATATAGCCTTTGGAAAACGATGGAATGATCCAGAAAATTCTGAAATAATCTAAATACTACAGGGTGAGAAGAATTAAGCCTAACAGAACAGTCGAGAACGATTTTTGACACTATCATAGTCGTTACTTGGATAAAAATTAAGGAAAGTCTACTTTACTACAATAAAATAACAAATAATAAATAAATTGATCTAAATCTTAACAAATCTATAACTAGAGCTAAATTCGCAACAATATGTAATAACAAATAGACTCAATATTACTTCATACAATACCAATACTACTTTGATAAATAAGATTAGCTCACCACTGTTGTAGCTCCATCTGGATTTAAAATGGTTAAAGTGCCAGTGGTCTGTATCCATTCTAATTGTAAAATGCAATCAACGAAAGCAGCCGTTCCCAAATTCACTCTGGCCTCGCCTTTGTGGACCCACGAAGTGGTATCCACGGCAGGTTCGTAAAGACTAAATTTGTCCTATGAAAATTACAAAGAACCATTAACGTAACTCTGTATCACACACGATACACATACTTAACGGTTTTTTTAAATTAAAATATTAATTTGAAATTTTTGGAAAACGTTTCTTTTCACGGTTTTATCAAGCCCACTAAAAATGGGCGAGATCGAAGTTGGGGAACTCTTTTGTATTTTTAAAACTTTTTTGGTCAAAAACAAGGACCAACTGAACGCCTTCTTCGGTCGTAATCGTTCAAGTTTTCGACAAAAACAAAACAATTTGTCGTTCACTAAAAATTAGTTCTATTAAAAAACACCATAAGACAAAAATATTGAAAAGACAAAAATGTAAAAACCACGTTTAGTTTGGAGTTAAATGTTTCACGAGAAAAACTACTTGCTTGCAAATGTTATTTTATTCATCTGGATTTTATTATAATTTAGCCGTACCCCTTGAAGTTCTGGGGTGCTTTTTTAAAAAACTTCTAGGCCCTGCCAAAAAAAACCGACCCTATCGGATGAAAATTTAAAAAGTTAAAATTTTTTGAAAATTAAACTAAAAAAAAAACGATACCCTTACTTTGACGCCAAATACAGCCTTTTTCATACAAAACCAGATTCCAAAACTTCAATCTACTATCTATGACTTTTAAATTAACTTCTTGTTTCTACGACATACCTAAATACTCAAAATACTAACTTAAAAAAAAATTGGACATATTTGGCTTCTTTGACAAAGCCGAGATTGTGCCGCTGTCAGACATAAATGAGTAAATATTTAAGTAAATATGATTTATTTTTAGTACCTCAAAAACGGTGTTTTGAATATGTTTGAGACTGGCAGGATAAAATGGACATTTTTAAGGAGTAGCCACAATACTTTCCTCAATATCGCACAATCTTTTTAAGAAAATACCTGTCATTCCCAATATATGATGAATGCCGATATTCGTTTGATTCAGGTGTTATTTCATTACATTATCTGGATTGGTTGAAGCAACAGACATCCATATGTTAAAGATGCGTTGTACAGTATAGTCCGACACATGATAAATGGTCATGAAGTTGCCGGGCTCATAACGATCAGGTGGTATTTTACCCCCGATAAAGCTAATAAGGTCTGGTTAGTAAATGTTTCTCAGTACAGGCCGGTATTTTATTTTTATTATTAAATCATTTGAACTGTGGCATTAGCTGTGTTAGTGCTGTTATTTATTTTTAGAGTAACAATCTTTCTGGGAGGTGTTATTAGTGATGTTTAAAATGTTTAGAACGAGCAAAAAACAAAATGCCATTTACCAATGTGCTGCAAGAGAATTTTTTTAGTATTTTAAGGTATATATATATATATATATATATTTTATGATTTTCGATTCTTTGACCTTTTTCGTGGGTAGAAATCTAACTAACGAAAATATTCCAAATTACGCAATGGTAGTTTTAAGCTTAGGCCCAAATTTTGCAATGGAAGTAAGCGATGATAAATATTTGCCAACCACAGATATTTTATGCAACATCGAAACTGGGATAAATCATTTGAAGGGTGAGGAGAGAGATGAAATTAGAGCCAAGTCTTGTAATATTTTAACAAATTTTAAAAATAAACTAAAAAATCAAAGCGATAAAAATAAAAAACATTTAACAAACTTAAAAAAAACTAAAACATTTTTAAAAAACAACACCCATAAGTTCTAAAAGCTGACAAAACAAATAAAACAGTGTTAATGAATTCTGCAGAGTATAATAAAAAAATGAAAGAATTACTAAAAGACAAAAAAACATATAAAGAAATTAAATTAGATCCTACCAACCAATACCAGAAAAAAAATAATGAATTAATTGAATCTTGGGAAAATAAATTTTATATATCTCCAGAAACTGCTAAACGCCTAAAAATTAGAAATGCCCTACCACCTAAAATATACGGACTACCGAAACTTCACAAGGAAAATATCCCCTTACGTCCAATTGTATCATGTGTACAGTCGCCTTATACACCACTTTCAAAATTTTTAAAAGATATCCTCAAAAACGTTGTACACAAAAACAACTATTATATTAAAGACTCCTTTCATTTTAAAGAAAAATTGAAAAATATTAAAATTCCAAAAAACTACCTCCTTATTTCTCTTGATGTTATATCCCTATATACCAATGTTCCCATCTCGTTAGCAATTAAAATAATTAAAAAAAAATGGTCTGAAATAAATAAATTCACTGACATACCACAAGATGAATTTATAAAAGCCATCGAATTAACACTGAATTCCACATATTTTCTGTACGAAAAACAATTATATAAACAAATAGAGGGTTGCGCTATGGGATCGTCAATTTCGAGTGTAGTTGCGCAGATCGTTATGGAGGATCTAGAGGAGGATGTGTTAAGCAGAGTAGGATTCGAAATTCCATTCTTTTTTTGTTACGTCGACGATTGTATCACGGCCATTCCATCAGACCAGTCTAACAATATCCTAAAATATTTTAACCAATACCACCAAAGTTTACAATTTACAATCGAAACAGAACAAAAAAACCAAATTAATTTTCTCGACCTAACACCACACCATATAGGAGAAAATATAAAAACAGAATGGTATACGAAGCCGACATGGTCTTCTAGATACATACATTTCAAGTCTAATCACCCAACATCGCAAAAAGGGTCTGTAATAATAGGATTGGCGGACAGGGCAATTCAGCTTTCAGATGCTGAATACAGAGAAAATGCTATTAAAAAGGCAAAAGAAGCATTGATCTTAAACCAATATCCATTAGAATTAATTAATAAAATGTTTAAAAGCAGAATTCATAAGCATTATAACTCTTTAATTTGCACTAAAAAACCTACTTCAGCACGTACAAAGTACATTTCCCTCCCCTTTATAAATGGATTATCCCAACAATTTCAAACATTCCTTAAAAAATATAACGTCCAAATTTGTCATAAAACCGTTAATCTACTATCTAATAATTTTAGTAAACTAAAAGCGAAGACTCCAAAAAACAAAAGGAGCAATGTAGTTTATGAAATTCCTTGTTGTAATTGTGAAGGGTTTTACATCGGTCAAACAAGTCAATATTTGGAAAACCGTATAAAAAGCCATAAATACGACAAAAAAAACTCATCGGCATTAACCAACCATGAAAAGTCGAAAAACCACAGTTTTAATTATTCTGAAACTAAAATCTTAAAAACCGAGTGTCAGTTAAAAAAAAGGGAATTTTACGAAATGGCTCTAATCCACAAAAACAAAAACTGTGGGAATGACAAAAAAGATGTAAACAATCTTAGCAAAATATATACATCTATATTGCAATAATTGATACTCCACAGTTCGTTGTGTTAGTCCTTTGTAACAATGTGCAAAATGTTGTGTCCTGTTAACATTTTCTTAATTGAGAAAATAAAATTTTAATACATGTGATCGTCATAGCTGTTACTTCGTTATGTATTGTATATTGTTATCATTACGTTCTAGGGTAAGATGATTGTTTTTTGACGTATTTTATTATTGTCGTACCAACAATTTTTCATATAATTTTAGATTTGAAAAAGACCAAAACTGGTTGAAACGTCATCAGACTATAACATATGTATGTTTTAAAAAAAGAAGTAATTTTCTAATTATTTTCAAATAAACCACTGAACGTAAACCAAGAAAAATAAAACTAATATATATATATATATATATATATATATATATATATATATATATATATATATATATAATATATGTATATATATATATATATATATATATATATATATATATATACATATATTTTTTTTGTTTCCTACAAGTATCTAATAAAACAATCGGCCAATCACATTAATTAGATAGTTTTAAAAATTTCTGAATCTCCAAATAAAAAATTATTATTTTGTTTAAATACTCAAATTACTGTTAATTGAATAGAAGCTAAAAAAATGTTTAAATATTTTATCTGCAGTATGAAACGGTAAAACGATTCTATCGATAAACTACTTAAACCGGATTTTTAACCTATAACAATATCAATAACGGGCAATATTTTTGGTTTTCTAAAAATGTAAAAAAAACTTAATTTGAAAAATTAAATTATTACAAATAATATCCATTCTTATATTTTATTAGTAATATTTATGTATCATAAACGCTCAAAATATGTGAAGGAACATTCACTAAAAATCGGAAAAATAAAAATATTAACAGATCGCTTCTTTTTTTCTTTCTACTTGGATGTCAGCTGTTGGCCGGCGTCCATTTTGATTATTTTTAAAATATTTTTGTTATCTCTTTTTTCTTCCATTGTATTCATACGGTGACGTCTTTTGCGACTCCTAACAGTGCCTCTGACTATAGCACATCCGCCAATAATAACTCACATACTAATGCAAAGCTTTAAAGTGCATTCACTAATATTTATATCCAGTAAAATCAAGAAACGTTCAGTAACCTTCAAATATTTGTCTGCACGACGTCTTAAAGCATCAGAGGGCATAGAAGCTTGAGAGGACAGTGGAGTTAACCGGCATTCCAAGGTCTATTTAGCGTCGATTCCTTGACCAAGACAATTCCCTGGAGAGGAAAAACAGATCTGACAAAGGCACTTGCGAGAAAAGTTAATAGCAAATGGTCAATTCCCTGCTAGTAGCGAAACGTTGCGCCGATTCCTGCATAAAATTAGATTTCGATTTAAAAAAATTGACAAGCACATTTGAATCAGAGAGACCCAACGGCTAGTGGAATGGAGACAAAAATATTTAATCCAAATTCATCAGTTCCGCGCAAAAAACCGAAATATTTACTATTTAGATGAGACTTGGTTCGACACCCACGACACTACAATTAAAGGTTGGCAAAATTCTTCAGCGAAGTGCATTTTAGGTGTTGTTGCTTCTCGAGGAAAGAGAATATCAATCTTACACTCTGGCTGGAGGGATGGCCCGCTTTCAGCAAAAAAACATTAAGGGCAGCTCGTTAGACTACCATCAGAACATGACAAGTGAGCTTTTTGAAAATTGGATCAAAAATTCTGTTCTTCCGAATATCCCGCCAGGCAGCGTAGTCGTTTATTATAATACTAGTTATCACCTTAGCTGAAAAAGAACCAACTATAAGCAGCAAAAAAGCAGTGTTGCTTAGCCAACATATCCTCTATTTTGAAGAAAATTATACAAAAAAAACAACTAGTTGAGGTACTAAAAACTAAATCGTATGATAAAACATATTGCGTAGATGACGCTATAAAAGCATAGGGTAACATACCACTTAGATTGCCCCCCTACCGCTGCAATTTGAATCCTGAATAAAATGATATGGTCTGAATTGAAAAACAAAGTTAGACGCAATAATATAAACCCAAAAATGTCCGCTTATGTAACTGAAGTAATTAAAACTCAATATGAATTAATACCAGAGAGCAGTTGGAGAGCATGCGTTAATCATATACTTAAGGTCGAAAATAATTATAAAAAATATTGGGAAAACGTAAAAACCTTTAATTATATCAGTGGATGATAGTAATAGTACAGATTCAGACTACTAAGATTAGTTATTAAATCATTGATTGAGATGATTAATTTTACTCCTACGTTCCACTCCTTTTTATTTTCTTTAGTTTTTAAGATATCGGAATAACCTTTTTTGTTTGGAACAAAATAATAAAAATTATATAGAATGGCTTATTACTTTTCCGCATATCAATGATTTATGTTAAAGTCAGCAATACGCAACACATTTTTGTACATACATATATAAATATTGTTTCAATCATGAATGCCAAAACAGATGCACAAGCAGACATAAAGTATAAAGGTATTAGTTAGTCATGACCATTTATCCTGTGTCGGACTATAAACAGACCGGGAATGTTCGAAACTTCTGTGGGCTTTCAGTATAGAGTCCGAAATTGTTTACAATTTTGTTTTTATACTACTACAGATAGATAGATAATTTTCAGGGCTAATTAATGATCTCATATTGTTTCATATACTGAGTGTGATACAGGGTGGTCCAAAAAGTTGTCAATATTTGATTGCCCTCTAGAAAATTTGCTAGGAGGGGGAGAATGGCGGGGTCAGTCTTAAACAATAGTTCGGGTCAGAAAAATTTGAAGCCGACGGACCCCGCTGATAGACTTTTATTCGTTAACGAAATAATTAATCGAGTTCCAGCAGTCGACATCTTATTCTCCGATGAGGCTCATTCCCACCTTAATGGCCATGTGAATACTCAAAATTATCGCAACAATGTGGAAAAAATCGTACAAACAAACATCAAAGGCCTCTGCATAGCCCGAAGGTCACAGTTTGGGTTGCATTGTGGGGATCCGGAATCCCGCGCAGTAAAAGTGAATTCACAGCGTTATGTCGACACCCCGGCTCTTCAAGAATTTGAAGGATACATTCAAGACACTTGGTTCCAACCGGCCGGAGCCACCTGTCCGCATATACTATCTCTTCGTCCGTCGTTCGAGCGCTTTTTCCAGGAATATTGCTTTCTCGAAGAGGAGACATTCAGTGGCCTCCCCCCCGATGCCAGGACCTGACTCCCTGTGATTTTTATTTATGGGGATATCTTAAAAGTCAAGCAACCGCCCCGAAACCCTGAGTTTCATTTGTACTGAGCGAATAAGTAATAAAGCATATACAGAAGAGAATTTTTTTTTCTGAATAACTTATTCTAAAGAGGAGGAGATTCTTGTGACATGACTGCTGGTCCAGTTCTCTTTCCGCTCTTTATAAATGATATAATATCTTGTTTCGAATTTCCTGAATGTTTTTTATATGCAGACGACCTAAAATTCTTTTCACCAGTCTCCTCAGACTCCAATCCTCCGCAGTTTGATATGGAAAGGCTCGTCGAATGCTGCAGAACTAATTATCGCTCTCTTAACATCTCGGAATGTAAAGTGCTCCGTTTTCACAAACGTATTAATCCCATAACCTCCACTTTCTTCATAGATAACGTAAGTCTTGAAGTTGTTAGTTCTTTCACGGACTTAAGCGTTATTTTTGATGAAAATCTAACTTTTAATCTATATATTGATAACATTGTACTTAAGGGTTTTAGACTACTGGGTTTTATAAAGCGACATACGAAACACGTAACTGATACCAAAGCAATTGGGTGTCTCTATAACTCGTTGGTTCGCAGCGTTCTAAAATATTGTTGTACCGGGTGGCCAACTAAGAATGGACGCCGGCCATAACTCGCTAACCGTTAATCATATAACTTGGGGGAAAAAAAATTATTAGCTAAATCGACTAAGAGAAATCGCTGGAAAATATTTTGAAGTTCCGCATATGGCCGCTAGGGGGCGCAACTGTTATGGTCAATCAGAAAAAGGGCTGTTTCTTAAAAAATATTCATGTAAAGGTATATTATAAATACTGCCATCGTAAAGAGTAGAAAAATTGTGATTTTTTTGTTAAGGATATTTTGCTCTATCTCGTAAAATGTAGTGGTGGGGGAAGGTCAAACATGTTTTTATTTAAATGTCGATAACTCCGTTATAAGTCAACGGAATTGAACAAACTAGGTCTCATTTAAAAGAGCCCATCTTAACTAATAATCTGATGTAAAAAAAAATCCGATTTGATTTCGCCGTGGTAACTAGAGGGCGCTGATTGACATCACAACAATTATTACGCATTATTTTGAAAATTTTAAATAGCACGCTATATCTCTTTTAACACAATTTAATAGAGGAGGAAATTCTCAATAAGTCAGTGCAAATTTCAGCTTCCTAACTTTTTTCAAACCGGAAATATAAATAAAATAAATATTAGGGCGCTGGGTACGCAACATCTCCCTAATCTGTATGGACATAGCCTACATCACAATAATTCAGTAATTATACCACAGATAATATTCAAGGCAAATCGCTAAAAATTATACTAATGTTCTGAAATAACCACCAGGTGGCGCAGTAGGAGTCAATAAGTGCAATATTAAATTTTCATTATAATGGGAAATGAAAGCCATTTAAATGGAACGTGTGAAAGAAACGATAGTAAAAATATAATTCAATTAATGCCGCCCTAAATGTTCAAATTGTCGGCCATCGTTTTCGATGCACTTATGCATCCTATCTCGCGTGGATAAAACTGCAGCCTCCAGTTCACCAACTGAAATAGTATTTATACAGTCTCTTATTCGCTGAATCATATTTTCCCGTGTAGTGGGTCTGGTGGCAAAAACTAAATCTTTCACTCGACCTCATAAATAAAAATCTAAACACGTTAGGTCGGGTGACCTAGCTGGCCATGGAAGGGTGCCGCCTCGCCCTATCCATCGACCAGGATAGTGGGCATCTAAAAATTCCCGAACGTTGACGGCGAAGTGCGCTGGACAACCATCGTGCTGGTATACCAATCGTTGTCAGACGTTCAGAGGTACGTCCTCCAACAAAATCGGCAATTCCTCCCTTAAAAATCTTAGATATCTCTCACCATTCAATGGATTATCGAAAAAAAATGGTCCGATAATTCGTCCGCCTAAAATCCCTGCCCAACAATTTACAGACCAACGGCCTTGGTGCTGGACTTCGCGCATCCAATGTGGATTTGTTCTGGACCAATAATGTGTATTGTGAAGATTGACACGTCCATCGCTCTGGAAGGTAGCCTCATCGGTCCACAATATTCGCCTCAGAAATTGCCGATCTTCCCTCATTACACCCAAAAGCCAGTGACAATGGTTTAGTCTGTGATCAAAATCTGCAGCAGTCAATTCCTGATGCAGCACTAAGTGATATGGATGTAACCTAAAACAAGATGAAGATATTTAATTGATGTTCCAGGAAATTATTGGTTTTCTAGGCTTAAAGACCTATGTGACATCAGAATCACGTGACTTTTGTTAAAAATAATGTCCAGTTTATATTTGCAATGTCGTTGCTTACCTGTGCTCTTTGAGTATATTTTGAACAGTGGTTCGCGTTACTCCTAGGACTAGCGCAATAATTCGAGTACTTAGTTGAGGATTAAACTCGATATACGCTAGCACATTAATTACATTCTCTTCGGTGCGTCCTCTGCGTTGTCTGCGGTATACGGGAATATGCACGTTTCCAGTGGTTCGCAAACGTTGGATCACTCGAAGAAAAACCTTTTTACTTGGGTGGCGTCTCTGCGGATATTCCTGCGCATATACTCTTGCAGCAACCGTAGCATTTCTCAAACATTCAAAATAAACACTTATCATGTCGAATAGTTCTTGATTTGTATAAATCATTTTGTTCTTAACACAACGCAACACGAACAATAACAAATCTTGAACAAGAAAAATACGAACTACAACAATAACATGAACAACAGCAACTAGAAAAACTCAAAAAACACGAAAATCCCGGACAAAAACGCGAAATGATAGCAATACTATTAGGAAATTCAAGAACGATAAATAGCAACTAAAAGGCACTGACAAGAAACTATTGTATATTTTTTGACGTATTACTTTCAATTTTGTTTTCACAGCCTACTATTTTTTTTGCTTGATGTAGCAGAAAATTGCAAAGGAATTATTATTTATCTATGTTTTTAGTTTATTGTTATTCTTGTGCATAAATTGTCGATTTTAAGAAAGACGGAGATTTGCAACGGTCGAATATATTAGGATTTTTCTTATTTATTACCTTATAATATCTAACTTACTGAAAATAGAGTAAACTACAAAAAAATATAGAGAAAAGTAAAATTGCGAGTAAAACTATGCTTATTAACGTCTACTGCGCCACCTGGTGGTTATTTCAGAACATTAGTATAATTTTTAGCGATTTGCGTTGAATATTATCTGTGGTATTATTACTGAATTATTGTGATGTAGGCTATGTCCATACAGATTAGGGAGATGTTGCGTACCCAGCGCCCTAGTATTTGTTTTATTTATATTTCCGGTTTGAAAAAAGTTAGGAAGCTGAAATTTGCACTGACTTATTGAGAATTTCCTCCTCTATTAAATTGTGTTAAAAGAGATATAGCGTGCTATTTAAAATTTTCAAAATAATGCGTAATAATTGTTGTGATGTCAATCAGCGCCCTCTAGTTACCACGGCGAAATCAAATCGGATTTTTTTTTACATTAGATTATTAGTTAAGATGGGCTCTTTTAAACGAGACCTAGTTTGTTCAATTCCGTTGACTTATAACGGAGTTATTGACATTTAAATAAAAACATGTTTGACCTTCCCCCACCGCTACATTTTACGAGATAGAGCAAAATATCCTTAACAAAAAAATCACAATTTTTCTACTCTTTACGATGGCAGTATTTATAATATACCTTTACATGAATATTTTTTAAGAAACAGCCCTTTTTCTGATTGACCATAACAGTTGCGCCCCCTAGCGGCCATATGCGGAACTTCAAAATATTTTCCAGCGAATTCTCTTAGTCGATTTAGCTAATAATTTTTTTTCCCCCAAGTTATATGATTAACGGTTAGCGAGTTATGGCCGGCGTCCATTCTTAGTTGGCCACCCCGTACAATATGGAGTCCATCATACCAGTGTCACATCGACAGAATTGAAAAGGTGCAAAATAGGTCTTCAAAATACCTCTTACATAAATTGCATTTCCCATATCAAGGTCTGTCACCTAATACTAGAGCTCTTCTTTGCGGCCTTCAAACCCTTGAATTTAGAAGAAAGAAGGCACTTCTGCGCGCGTATTTTGTATCGCCAATAGACAAGAAATTTCTTTCTATAAGAATAGAGATGAAATTTCTTTCTATTTCATGAACCTATTCTGTACCACTCTTTCCCGGGCCGGTCAGGTATGCTCGGCTATAAAGAAATGTATATTATTGAAAGCAAAAACATTGACCTGTTATTAGGGAATATGGGATTATTTCCTCAATTTAGTTGGCAACATTTGTCCATTTTATGTTGTGACGTTTAGAAATGCGTGTATAGTGTAAATTAAAGTGCATTTGAATTGTCTTTTAAAATTTAATTATGGACCCACTTTTTATGCATTATGTACAGGATGATCAGTTAAGGGTAGCGAGCGGCCATATCTCATAAGATATTGGTCGTATAGATTTAAAAAAAAAAATCGTAATAAAAGTCGCCAAGAGAAATTGCTGAAAATTATTTTCGAGTTTGTCAAACGTCCGCTAGAGGGCGTAACAACCAACACCAAGTAGAAAAATGGGGTTTTTATAGAATTTAGTGACCATTTCCCTACACTTTTTGTCTAAAATGTTTCGTTCTATATATCAAAATAAAGCGGTGGGGGAAGTTCAATTGTTTTTTCAAACAAACCAAGATGTCTCCCGTTTCTTTTGACCGATTTTAGCAAACTTAGGCTCATATGAAAGAGCATAATTTGCACTACAAAACGCTTATTTGGTTTTGAATTTTTGACTTTTGCTGGCGTCGCTAGATGGCGTTAACTGAATTAGTAGCATATTTTTTAGTTTTTTTCAAAAAAACAAATGTAATGGTATATTCATTTTTACATATTTTAAAAGGGGATAAATTTCTCTATAATTTAAGGAAAATAATTTATCATATACCTTTTTTTGAACCGTTGATATTGACCAAAATATTATTTTATTTTATTAAAAAATGGCACGCCACTGCTTTTTGTCAAAATAAAAATCATTTTCGTAATCACTTATTAGTTGCTAACAAAAAGAACCTCTTGATTTTTTTTCGTTAGACGGATGGTTTTGTATCGAAAAAATAAGATGTTTAACAATGATAACTATAAGGTTCAAAATTATTTTTAAATATTACATCTCACAATAATAAATTTATTACCTATTATTTTTATCATTAATAATCATTTAATTAGCGAGAGAATGCTTTAGTTCATAATTTATTATTAATAATTATTATTATTTCATAAATTAAATTAAAAATCAAACTTAACTAACATCGCATTTAAGCGAAGCAAGCCATGATCTACGTTAAGAAACAAAACACCAAATTGTCAATCACGTTGATATTCATTTTGATAGTTCCTGCTATTGACATCTAATTTAATGTTATGTAAAAAGTAGTTTTACAACAAATCATGCCTTTTACGAATGAAGAAGCCTTTGATATGTTGAGAATTTATTTTCAATGTTTTAAAAATGCGGCGATTGCTTCTAGGCAGTATGCACTGCGTTATCCCCTCCGAAGACACCATTCGAGAATCGTTTTTCATCGTTTAGCCTTACGTTTAAGGCAACATGGCCAAGTGCAACCAACTCCAACTTTGAGAAGAAATCGTAGAGTAAGAAGAGAACATTATAAATGTGTTGGCTTATATTCATGCAGACCCCCATTTAAGCATAAGAGAGATCTCCAGAGATTTAGGAATATCCTATGGCTCAGTGCAAAAAATATTAATGGATTTTAAAATGCATCCATATCACATCGTGATTCATCAAGCCCTAAATGACACTGACTTTGAACGTAGGCTCGATTACTGCTACTGGCTTAGAGACTTCATTAGGGAAAACCATCATATTTTGTCACAAATATTGTGGACAGACGAAGCATCGTTTTGCAGTAATGGCAGGGTAAATCTTCATAACGTGCATTACTGGTCGGACACTAATCCACACTGGTTACGTGAAGATTATCAGCAGGGTCGATGGAGTGTCAACGTCTGGTGCGGTGTTATTAATGGTGCTATTATCGGTCGGCACATCTTTAATGGCAATCTAACCGGTGACATGTATTTGAACTTTTTATTTAACGATTTACCAGGACTCTTAGAAAATGTGCCTTTACAAGTAAGAAGAAACATGTGGTTTCAACAAGACGGATGCCCGGCACATTATTCACGAAATGTGCAAGATTTTTTGAACAGGCATTTTCCTAACCGTTGAATTGGTAGAGGCAGTCTATTTTTCTGGCCACCACGGTCCCCCGATTTAACCTGCCTTGATTTTTGTCTGTGGGGCCGAATAAAGGATTTGGTGTATAAAACTCGACCAACTACTCGAGAAGGCATGATAGTCCGAATTCAAAACGCCATACATATTATACCAAGAGCGGAAATTGAGACAGCTGTCAACTCCACCCAGAAGAGATTGGACCAGTGCATTCAAAATAATGGACAACATTTTGAACATTTACGACAAAACTATTAATTTATTTTTAACGTTTATTTTTAAAGTTCCATATTCTTGTTTTTAGTGTTATTGCTCCTGCTGTTGTTGGACAGTTTTATTAAGATTTTTCATTGTTAAACGAATATAATTTTCATCAATTTCTCTTGGCGACTTTTATTACAATTTTTTTTTCTCAAATCTATACTATCAAAATGAATATCAACGTGATTGACAATTTGGTGTTTTGTTTCTTAACGTAGATCATGGCCTGCTTCGCTTAAATGCGATGTTAGTTAAGTTTGATTTTTAATTTAATTTATGAAATAATAATAATTATTAATAATAAATTATGAACTAAAGCATTCTCTCGCTAATTAAATGATTATTAATGATAAAAGTAATAGGTAATAAGTTTATTATTGTGAGATGTAATATTTAAAAATAATTTTGAACCTTATAGTTATCATTGTTAAACATCTTATTTTTTCAATCCAAAACCGTCCGTCTAACGAAAAAAAGTCAAGAGGTTCTTTTTGTTAGCAACTAATAAGTGATTACGAAAATGATTTTTATTTTGACAAAAAGCAGTGGCGTGCCATTTTTTAATAAAATAAAATAATATTTTGGTCAATATCAACGGTTCAAAAAAAAGGTAGATGATAAATTATTTTCATTAAATTATAGAGAAATTTATCCCCTTTTAAAATATGTAAAAATGAATATACCATTACATTTGTTTTTTTTTGAAAAAAACTAAAAAATATGCTACTAATTCAGTTAACGCCATCTAGCGACGCCAGCAAAAGTCAAAAATTCAAAACCAAATAAGCGTTTTGTAGTGCAAATTATGCCCTTTCATATGAGCCTAAGTTTGCTAAAATCGGTCAAAAGAAACGGGAGGCATCTTGGTTTGTTTGAAAAAACAATTAAACTTCCCCCACCGCTTTATTTTAATACATAGAACAAAACATTTTAGACAAAAAGTGTAGGGAAATGGTCACTAAATATGAAAATGATATCATCGATATATTTTCATTAGGCAAAATTCTATAAAAACCCCATTTTTCTACTTGGTGTTGGTTGTTACGCCCTCTAGCGGACGTTTGACAAACTCGAAAATAATTTTCATCAATTTCTCTTGGCGACTTTTATTACAATTTTTTTTTCTCAAATCTATACGACCAATATCTTATGAGATATGGCCGCTCGCTACCCTTAACTGATCACCCTGTACAGGAGATAGAAGAGGAAGAGCGACAAAACCAATTACGTTTGGAGAGAAGAACTTTGCGAGACGAACAAAATGCTTTTGAGTTACCCGAACGAGAATTCTGGAAATTTTTCAGGCCAAGACCTTATTCATGTTCTTACTCCCCATATGGATGTAGGTACTAAAGTAACGAAGGTTCATATCCATATAAGGATCTTGGGCGCCCTAAAATTTTTTGCCCAGGGCTCGTACCAGAAGGCAGTTGGAAATGAAGTGCATGTTGCCCTGTCTCAACCTGCATTTAGCCGGGCACTAATCCCATGGCATTAAGTTTCTCAGCTAATTCCTCCCACAATTTGGCCTGTTGTGTGGCATCATCATCCCCATGCTTGAATTGGGGCCTGAAAATTGAGGGATGTTGTGTCCCAAAATCGAAAATTGCCATCCCCTGCTGGGCATGAGTTTTAAAATCGCGATCTGCAACAATTGAAGTAATTTTGTCTTGTTAACTATTAATGACGAAAATATGGAAAATGCTCAACTTACCCATATTAAATTCAATCAAAGATTCTTCAAAACTTCAAAAGTGTGATATCTACTTGATGTGAAAACTTAAAAACAAATGTTTGTAAGTAATAAATATGGCTGCCGGCTTATGCCTTGTCCTCGGCCTTGTCTAGTTAAATAACACGTCCATCGTGTCTCGTGTCGTGTGTTAAAAAAAGACAGCGATAATAGAAATGTCCTAGCAAGACTTGAAATGGTCTTTCTATTCTTCTCTACCGAAAGAAGCGTTCGTGCGACACGACCGCTGCCGAAGTAGCAGTTGGAACAAGTTTGGAGTGTGGAGAGTTTATAGAAAGAAATTTCCTGTTACGAATGGTACAGAATACGCGCGCTGGTCTTTTTGCATAAATTGGTCAATGGGGGATTGACTGAGAAGTGCTGCTGACTGCTGAGATCAGTCCCGTTTTTAGTTCCTATTAGGAGAACAAGAGAATCACAGCTATTTGTTGAAAGATACCACCGAACAAATTATGGGTTTAGTGCATTTGTTGACTGACTAGTTCACATTTTCAGACTAAGCACTTTGCAGCTAAAAAGGCAGTTAACTGAATTGGTTTTGTGATGTTTTTTGGCCTATATTGATGTTCTTTGTTTATGTAGTTGTGTAGTTTATCATTATTCATGTATTATTTTACTGCACTTGAAAATCTTTCTCCTTGTTGGTAATTTTTGTCTGCTGATCTGACATATTTTTCTTAGAGTTATTGACTTCATTATTTATTTATTTGACGTTATTTGCGAATTCGTACCATTTGGAATGTTTAGCATTCTGTAGTGTACGTTTCTGAAGGGCCACTTGCCCGATGCGTGTATCGGCTACGTCCTTACATTATAAAAAAAATTATTACAAAATGAAATCTTATCTCAAACCACGACATCAAATTAATGAAGGGAATTTGTAATTCTCACATTATGTCAGCTACGGGGCTCCGACCAAATCTGAGGCACCAATCGGCAAACCGTTAAGTTTGTGTATCACATATGAATTTTTTGTTAAAATAATTAAACAAATGTATCAGAACATTTATGTATATTGTACCTGATCGGGTATTCTCGCTTTCAAATCATCTAAAATCTTATTACGCCACGGCTGTTCGAATTCTTCTAGCATGGCCCCGCAGTTTGAATCCGAAAACCAGTTAGGCGGCTGATTGGATTCGAGTAAACATGTACCAGCTTCAACCTAAACATACCAGTTATTTAAAAAAAAGTCAATGTAAAAGAAACAATGACGCTAGTTACTTTAACTCACTATCACTTACCCACGACCACGGCGCATCGTACTCTGCCCAGCCCATCTCTTCGTCTTCGGCGAAAATACACGAATCTCGACTCGACTCGCTCCAGACGCTCTCGTCAGTTTCCGGATGTACCTCGGTGCCAACGATGGAACCGACCGAATGTACCGGGCTCCAAGCTTTCGGGTTCTTGAGCGTCGTTTCGAATTTGCAGTCACCCACGGGGAGGGAGGTCGGCGCCAACGGGGCAGATCGAGATTGTTCTTCGAATTCCGACAGGTTCGATTGTTCTATCATGCTGCTGGGGCGGCTCTGAGAAATATTTGATATTGATAATATTAAAAGGAAATATTTTAGTTGATTTTTTGGACAGTTTTATTAAAAAATGTAAATCAAATACAAACGTTTCGAAACTGATCAGTTTCATCCTCAGGGTGAGATTCTTGTGACTAGTAAAATTAACATTCCGTACATGTGGCTATTTTATATGATTAATTACAGTTAATTCAAACATATTCTTTAAAAATTCAGACACCAGTAGAATAATTTGAAAACAAAACTAGGGAGATTAGAAATAATTTACCATCTGCTGAAGCACCTACTTTTGACAAAGCAGAGTGTACATTTTAAGAAAAAAAAAAAGAAATTAAATTATGAAAATTTAACTACCTACAACCGAAGCCGAAAGATGCTTCTCAACTTTAAAGTTAATCAACACATACTTAAGAAATTCAAAGGGAGGAGACAGATTAAATGTTTTAGCTATGTTAAATTATAAGAATGCTTTGATCGAACGAAAAAAATTATTTTGCGCCTCTATTTTTTTTTCTGCGTCCTCTTACTTCATAGACCCACGAGCCGCCATTGACTTGATTTAAATGTTATAATAAAACTGTCCAAAAAAGCTACTAAAATATGTCCTTTGAATACTTGTGGACGTGAGCTATTAAAATTTAGAATATTATGTCAAACGAATTGCAAAAATACACTAACGAAAGCAGTTAGCACATAAAAAGACGTTTCACACTCAAAAAACAAAGAAAACAAAGTGTTATCAAATAAACAAAAATAATAACATAGTACATGTTAACATCTTGAATTAAGGTTTCCAGTACCGCATTTTTACAAGTCAACATTTTCCTTAATAATATCAACGGATTCAGATAAGAAAAAACGAGACAATAAATTGAATTAAAAGACTTACAAAAATGCCTTATTAATATGAACTCTCTCATTGTTTGCCACTGTAGGGTCCTAGACCATGGCTGTATAGATGCAACAATAGTATCTTGGGAAATCTCTTGTCAACATTTTGTGATCCTGGCCCCAAACACTATAGACCACTGATTTTTAGGTCCGGGCGGTTACATGGTAAGTTCTGGAGTTCAATAAAATCAGCCCAATTCTCAAGTAAATAATTCTCAAATAAATGTGCCCCTTGACGTACGCCCAGGTCTATTGTCCTACCAGAATGTATAACTAAAAACATGGGAATTCATTTCATCTTTCACAACGAAAATACGTGATTTTAGTCAAACGAACACGACAAGAGATATCATTACAGACAGAAAAATGTGTTCGAATTAAAATGTTTTCTTGAGGTTTGTTACATTTTTGTAGTTATTTCAATAAACTCTGTCAATGTGAAGATTCTCGGGCTGCTGTAAAGTACCTAAATATTTTCTTATGGGTAAACCATATTTGATTTATGTCACCACTCAATCAAAATATCTGCAAAATCTTTGTAGCTTTTTATCTTTAACCATCGCAGTATGTTTCTGACAGCAAATCTTTTCGAATACTTTAGTGATAATATTTAATTTCAAAACAAACAACTGTTTTTCTTGACAATTCTCTGCGTTCAATTCAATCGTGCTTAACTTTCATTTTTTTAATGAGAAATTATTTAAAATGCTGCAGCTTAAGAACCCAGTGAGTAATATATTTTATCCAAAACTTAATATACCTCTAGAGAACCTTTTTAACACTCAGACTACATTTCCATTCGAAGAATAACACATTTTCTTCGTGGAAGATAAAACTAACTTTGAGGTTTAATAGAAGGATATTTTATCATACAGGTTACCACAAATTAAAAATATTGCTGATAAGTATACGCTTCAGCAGGGCGCTAGTCCTGTATGCTTGATTTCCTGTGAATCGAGCCAGAGGTTATCGAACTTTCCACCAGCTGTTTGCAATTTTTACATTTCAGTCGCGTGCTTTAAGTGGGGGCAGAAGCTATCGTTGGAGTAGTCTCTTTGTTTGAACGGCTATCCGTGTGTTGTATGATACGTACGTCGTGTCGTGCACGGTGCGATATGGAAGACAATAATACGGACGTGGATATGCAAATACCGTCAACTTCGGCTGTCGGTAATAACGTTGAAAATGTTGGAGAATTTAGTAAGAAGAGTGTGTGTGAATGTGTGGTGTGTGTCTTAATAATAAAGGGATTTTCAACATTAAACTTCGCTGATAAGCTTCAAATAATTTCCAAAGGAAGGGCAAAACCGCCTATGAAAAATTTAATCACAAACAATACGAACAATTTAAATGGCTAACAGGGTGTGAAAATACAAATAAATTATTTTGTTGGCCATGTTTACTTTTTGAAAATGAAAAAGGTCTCTAGAATAAAACTGGTTTTTCCGATTTACTTAAACAATTTTCATAAAGCTGTAAAAAGACACATTATGTCCAAAGCGCATTTGCAGGCCGTCATAAAAGAAAAAGTTTTCGGCAAAACCAGAATTGAACACGCCCTTAATAAACAGTTGGAAATTAGTCACCGCCAACACAATGAACTAGTCGATACAAATAGGTAAATATTAAGAAGACTTATCGATGTTGTTTGTTTTCTCGGACAGCACTAATTGGGATTTAGAGGTCATGATGAAACAAGGGTTTCTTCAAATAGAGGAAATTTTCAAGATTTACTTAGTTTAATGGCTAAATATGATGATTGCTTTTTTTAAGTAATCATTTAGTCGAATCGAATCCAGAATGATTTAATTTCCGCTGTTGCAACCATTATTCTAAAAGGAATTAAGCAGGAGATTGGCCAGGCGCGGTTCATTGCTATTGTTCTGGATGAAACAACTGATATCACTAATTTTAGGCAATTATGTATAGTAATACGCTACGTTAAAACAGACGGAAGTATTCAAGAGCGATTTTTAAGTTTTAAGAATGTGTTCGAAAATCGTACAGCAGATGCATTATATACCGTAGTTTATAACGTTACTAAATAAATTAATGGAGAGAAAAATTTAGTTGCTCAAAGCTATGATGGAGCTGCAGTGATGGCAGGACAATTAGGGGGTCTGCAAGCTAGAGTTCGAGAAACTTTCCCAAGTCCTGTGTTTGTCCATTGTTTTGCTCATAAATTAAATTAAGTTTTATCCCAGTCCATCAGTCACATTAAAGAGTGTAAAGTATTTTTCGTTACTTTAAGTGGCATGGCTGCTATTTTTCCAAGTCAACAAAACGTACACAAGCTTTGGACTCCATTGTCCACAAACGATTGCCCAAAGTAGCTACTACTAGAGGAACTATAATGGAAGACTTGTGTTAACAGTATCCGAAAATCGTGAATCACTGATTGAACTATTTGAGAATATAATAGAAAATGATGAAACGTGGGACTCAGAAGCAATAAATAGTTCGAGGGGGTTTTTTGACTGTTTGAAACGAGATTTTAATGTTAGTTATTTGTTGAACATATTTTCAGAAATATTTCCATTCTAGGACAATGTTTTTAATATATTACAAACTAAAACAAATGATATTGCTTTTTGCCTAAAAAAAGAGATGAAAATAGGTCAACTATTTTGGGAGAAAACGATGACGTTAAATGTTAAATGTTAATGCCAAGCGTCTTCAAACAGACAAGGTGGGAGATGTTCAAACATCATACAGACGCCTCTTTTATGAAATAATCGATCAAATTCAGCAAAAAATAAACTATAGATTTAATGGTTTAAATTATTTTAAATTCCTCGAGCTCTGCAATTTTGATGCATTTAAAGGAAAAACTTTTCCAGAAGATGCGTTTAAATCTCTTCTTCATTATTGCTAGTTCTTCGGCGGAGTGTTACTGCGATCTGAACTAAAAGTGATTTACGAAACTGATGACATTGAGGCAAAAAATAATGCTAAGGAACTAATGCAATTTTTAAAAGACAAGGAGCTGGAAGATGCCTACACCGAAGTGTCGAAATTGTGTGAATTAGTATTGACAATACCTGTTTCATCAGTAGGACGCACTTTTTCAACACTTAAACGTATAAAAAATTTCGTGAGAAATTCAACGAGGCAGGAAAGACTTTCGCATACATCGCTGTTGTCCATTGAAAATAAACTTCTCCAAAATATGTATGTCGGAGCATCGACATTTTTATGATGACGTCATTGACGAATTTGGAAAAAATGAACGAAGAATCGAATTACATTACAAATAGGTAAGTTTCTAAAAATAAAAAATTCTTCCCTTTCTTAAAATTTCACCGCACGCCCCTGCCTCAGTAGCAGTGGAGGCTACAAGAAGTGATAAACAATGAGGAACACCATATCCATGGCATTTTTGTAAATCTTTAAATATATTAATTGTTTCGTTTTCCTATCTGAATCCGTTCTCAATATAAGACAAATATTGTGTAAAAAAATCGATTTCCATAAAATAAATAAATCTATTTTCTAGAATTCAAATAATACAACCTGAATTGGTAAGAGTCAAAAATTAAATTATATTTTTACGATTTCAAAAACTTGGAATTCATTAAAATTAATTTTTTTTGCTCAACCGTGTAACATATCAAAATAAAAAATAAAATCGCATTTAAAAGTGTAGTTTACACATTATACCAAAAAAATCATTCAAATAGGCAAAAAACCAAAGAAGTTATTTAAGTGTCAAAAAAGGAGATATTTGGATCAATTTTCGGTCACCTGAAATCAGTTGTAAGGAAATTTGCATTGTTTGCGACTTTTAAACATTTTTCTGAACATAAAGATACCAAAATATTTCCGCAGAAATTTTGTATTTCTATATACCGAGCATTTTGAACATTTTTCATAACATAAAAATACAAAAATGTTTCTGCGGAAATTTGATATTTCCATTTTTCGAAGAAATTTTTATACTCTGGAATACCTGAAATCAGATTTTTCAGAAAAAAAATCTTTTTTTTTATAATATTTGGGATACCATTTTAGATATCTTCGTGAAATTCGGTACACAATTTCTACGCATCAAGGCACATTTTTTGGTGTACAACATTTTTTTAATTTCTACCAGTGACGTCCGTACGGATATATATTATATAATATACATTTCATATTTTTGAAAAAAAAAAACAATGGTACGCCACTGACTTTTTAAAAGTCATCTAGCAAAATGTCGGAATTTTTGGAGTTTTGTTAAGCAAAATTGGCTATGCACAAATGATCATTTTGCCAAATAACTTCTAAACCGTAGAAAGACTAAAAAGTTAGGGAACAGAATAGGAAATTTGAATTTTATATTCCTTGTTCAAAATAAACGTTAGATCAAAAGTCAACAATTAGGGAGATATTGCGGTACAAAGACAGCGGAAAAATAATGTTTTTATTTTTTATCTTAAAAACGAAAAGCGATAGAATAATGAAATTTTATGGGAGTATTACTGCTATAGTCAAAAGCAGTCTTATCGTGCGGGTCATACTATTTATCAACGACAAACTTTTTAAGTTTGTTTTTCTTTTATTACATGTAATCATATCCTCCGCATAAAATCCGGAAGATGAATTAGATAGACCTATGATATTTTCATATGAAAAAAGAGGATAAACATGTAAATACCAGCAGTTGCAAAAATCTTTGAGCGATGTCACTTCAAAGTCAGATTGACAAGTCAGTGACAAAATGAGTAATAGAAAACATTTTTCGGGTTTTTTGCATCCACAAGCGACAAAAATGCTATTAAATATAATAAAATATTACGAAAATGTAAATTCACCGGCCAATATCCAGGAGACAGTAGCAAAAGCTCTGGGAATCGGTATAAGGACTGTGCAGAAAATTGTGCATGAAAAAAAGCATAATTTACTACTGAAGAAGATTAAGAAATGTACACGAAAAAGTCAAAGACAGAAGACTTAAGTGACAATGTAATAATGGCTGTTCGTAATACAATTTACGATTTATACACATCAAAAAACGAGGCATATCGGAAATTGGACCAAAAACGTGGTCAAAATTAACAAAAATGTAGGGTTTTCGATATAAAAAGGACTGTAATCGAAGATTTTTATGCGAGTTGCCACATATAGCAAGTCAGCGTATCCAGTTTTTAAAGAAATACACGGAAAACGTTAATTTAAAATTTAGAAAAGTGGTATTTTTAGACGAGACTTGGATATTTTCTAATGGAAGTGGTTCGAAATCTTGGCAGGACGAGTCTATAAAAAGTGTCAAGAGAAAAAAGGGATGTGGGACGAGAAAATGGTTCATCATTTTGCACGCAGGTTCTTCAACAGGATTTCTTTCAGGTGCAAGTTTATTTTTTTCTTCAACTTCCAAAAGTATAGACTACGATGATAATACGAACTATGAACTGTTTGAAAAGTGGTTAAAAGAACAAATTATTCCAAATTTAGATGCTCCATCTTTAATCATTCTGGACATTGCATCTTATATCATTCAAGAATCTTAAATAACCAACCTACTTCATCCTGGAAGAAAAGTGATATTTATGACTGGCTAATAAAACAAAAACCAAAATCCTTTACCCAATATAGTGAAACTAGAACTTCTTTTAATCGCAAAATTTATTAAAAAACCAACAATATATGCCGTAGATGAAATATTACGGGAAAATGGACATGAGGTTTTACGACTCCCGCCATACCATTGCCAGTTTAACGCAATAGAATTAATATGGGCTGGGGCAAAATCATATTACGAAAAACACGTGAAAGATGGTCTTACATCAGATGAAGTGCAAATTGTTTGGCAAGATTCATTAAACTATATTACGCCGGAGAAATATATATATATATATATATATATATATATATATATATATATATATATATATATATATATATATATATATATATATATATATATATATATATATATATATATATATATATATATATATATATATATATATATATATATATATATATATATATATATATATATATATATATATATATATATATATATATATATATATATATATATATATATATATATATATATATATATATATATATATATATATATATATATATATATATATATATATATATATATATATATATATATATATATATATATATATATATATATATATATATATATATACAGGGTCCTGCAGCTCACCTCCCGTCTTTTATTATACCTTAACCATTTATTTTAAAAAAAATATTTAAAAGCCAGTATATGCTGTTGATTAGAGAGCACATTTTAAAAATATTCTTGATTATACAGGGTGTTACAAAAAATAGTGGCGCATAAGAGTTGTATTTTTTTAAATGGAACACCCTATATTTTTTTACATTTTTGAAACACTCTTTACCTAGTCTACAGACTCCTAGAATAGTATCTCTCTTTTTTTAATAGTTTCGGAGAAAAAAGGTAAAATCGAAGAAAAAAAAAATTCTAGTCTACATTTAAAATATTTATAAAAATTAGATAAAACATCTTAAAAGCTAAGGTAACCTAGTAGCTTACTGCAAAAGGTTTATAGTTATTCTGCTACGAGTATTATAAGTCTTACTTATACAGGGTGACCCAAATTCCATGTCAAACGTTGCAAAATAAAAAATTATTTTTCTCCATTTTTTCAAATGGAACACCCTATATATTTTTTTTCTGTCAGATACAGAATTAACAGATCAACATTTTTTATTATTACACTTATCTCAAAATTCATGAAGGCTTTTGAAATATTCTTAAAAAACTAATGTTGTACTTTGTTTTTCAGTACGATAATTGAATAAACTCACTAGTAATGTGGAAAAATGGAACACCCTATATATATTTTTTTTCTGTCCGATACAGAATTAACAGATCAACATTTATTATTATTACTTATCTCAAAATTCTTGAAGGTTTTTGAAATATTCTTAAAAAACTAATGTTGTACTTTGTTTTTCAGTACGATAATTGAATAACCTCACTAGTAATGTTCATACCTTCGCGATTTTAAATATTAGATAGGTCAGCGTAGTTCTAGCTATGGGGAAAAACCTAAAATCCTAACATTTTTTCTAATTACGTTTGCTGCATAAAATTTAAATTACTGCCAACAGTTAAGGCTCGACTTAAGGTGTAACAGCTTTATTTAACATTATTAACAAATATCTAATTATTGCTAAAATTAATTTTTACTTAGAACATATGTTCGATATGTCTTCCATTCTCTTCGAGGCATAAACGAAGACGGGTATGAAAAGATCTTCCTACTATTCTTAATACTTCGGGCGTAATACTTTGAAATGCGGTTCTAATCCGTTGCTGCATATTTTCGGGAGTTGTTGGAGGTTTGTTGTAAACAATTTCCTTAACGTAGCCCCATAGAAAAAAATCTAATTTCGTTAGATCAGGCGACCGGGGCGGCCACGCACTTGCTCCCTGTCTTCCAATCCATCGATCTGGAAAATTATTATTTAAATGATCCCTAACTGGCAACGAAAAATGTGCTGGAGCAGCATCTTGTTGCAACCACATTGTATTTCTCAGATTAACTGGCAAATTTTCGCACAAATTTGGCAAGTGATTTTCTAGGAAGTCGAGATATGTGGCTCCAGTTAAATGTCCATTAAAAAAATGGGGACCAATAACATGTTCACCAATAATTCCCCCCCACACATTAACTGACCATCTGTGTTGTGGATCAAGCTGCCTAAAAATTCTTGGATTATGGTCGGCGTAGTAATGGTAGTTATGACGATTTACAAATCCATTCTTATGAAATGTGGCCTCATCAGAGAATAAAACTTTATCAAAAAAATCAAAGCTTAACCTAATTTTAGCTTGTGCCCAATTACAAAAGTCAACACGTTTCTCAAAATCTGCTGGAAGGAGTTCTTGATGCAACTGAATATGATATGCATGAAATTTATGGCTCTTTAAAATTCGCTGAACAGTTCTTTCGCTTACTCCTACGGCATCCCCGACTGCTTTTTGGCTAACAGAAGGATTTTCCGTGACAGCTAATAGCACAGCTAATTCATTTTCTTCCGTTCGAAC
This sequence comes from Kuschelorhynchus macadamiae, assembly GCA_030620095.1. Lineage (NCBI taxonomy): Eukaryota > Metazoa > Arthropoda > Insecta > Coleoptera > Curculionidae > Kuschelorhynchus > Kuschelorhynchus macadamiae. The sequence goes on along the minus strand of JAUTXW010000521.1, from coordinate 1,846,508 downwards.
GGGCCTATTTCTAACTGGTCTTGTATAATTTACATTTCCCGTTGCCATAAATCTCTCTAATAAGTTCGTCATGCTCCTTCTGTCTGGGTGCCTTCATTCTGGATAATTTTGCGCATAAATCCTACTGGCCAAAAAGGCATTTCTATGCGATTCTCCTAACACAAAAACCATATCAACCAGTTCTTCGCGGGTGTACTCCATGACGATAGAACGTTCAAATAAAACTTCTAAACAGTGACGCAAACAAACAAAAAATGAACTACGTAGAAGGTAAAGACCACTATATGAAAAATCCGATAATTATTTCAATTTGTAAAACTTAAAAAACGAATAAGTAAATTGCCGATATGTTTTAGTTGTTTGACAGTTTCTAGACAATTTGTTTTTCATGGCCTACTTAAATTCTAGTTAATAATTTGGGCAACACTTGTCAATAATATTAAATAAAGGTTAAGGCCGTTTTACATGCTGCAAGTTTCTTGCAGCAAGGGGTTGCACCTGCAAGATATTGCGCGCAATTTGTCTTGCAGACTGTAAAGCGGCAGTTGTATTTCAATTGCAAGTGTCAGCGTATGCCTTTGTGCAAGTCTCTTGCAACTTGTAGGGACCTGCAGCATGTAAAATGTCTTTACGGCTTAACTCTTGGCAGTAATTCAAATTTTATGCGGTAAACGTAATTACAAAAAATGTTGGGATTTTAGGTTTTTTCCCATAGCTATAACTACGCTGCCCTATTTATTATTCAAAATCGCGAAGGTGCTTACTTATGAACATTACTAGTGAGGTTATTCAATTACCGTACTGAAAAACAAAGTACAACATTAGTTTTTTAAGAATATTTCAAAAACCTTCAGGAATTTTGAGATAAGTGTAATAATAAAAAATGTTGATCTGTTAATTCTGTATCGGACCGAAAAAAAAATATATAGGGTGTTCCATTTTTCCACATTACTATTGAGTTTATTCAATTATCGTACTGAAAAACAAAGTACAACATTAGTTTTTTAAGAATATTTCAAAAACCTTCAGGAATTTTGAGATAAGTGTAATAATGAAAAATGTTGATCTGTTAATTCTGTACCGGACAGAAAAAAAATATATAGGGTGTTCCATTTGAAAAAATGGGGAAAAATAATTTTTTATTTTGCAAGGTTTGACATGGAATTTGGGTCACCCTGTATAAGTAAGACTTATAATACTCATAGCAGAATAACTATAAACCTTTTGCAGTAAGCTACTAGCTACCTTAGCTTTTAAGATGTTTTATCTAATTTTTATAAATGTTTTAAATGTAGACTATATTTTTTTTTTCTTCGATTTTACCTTTTTTTCTCCGAAACTATTAAAAAAAGAGAGATACTATTCTAGGAGTCTGTAGACTAGGTAAAAAGTGTTTCAAAAATGTAAAAAATATAGGGTGTTCCATTTAAAAAAATACAACTCTTATGCGCCACTATTTTTTGTAACACCCTGTATAATCAAGAATATTTTTAAAATGTGCTCTCTAATCAACAGCATATAGTGGCTTTTAAATATTTTTTCTAAAATAAATGGTTAAGGTATAATAAAAGACGGGAGGTGAGCTGCAGGACCCTGTATATATATATATATATATATATATATATATATATATATATATATATATATATATATATATATATATAATATATATATATATAATATATATATATATATACTTTTCCCCATCTTTGTACCGCGATATCTCCCTCATTGTTGACAAGGAATATCAAATTCGAATCCCTATTCCGCTCCCTAACTTTTTAGTCTTTCTACGGGTCAGAAGTTATTTGGCAAAATGATTATTTGTGAACAGCCAATTTTGCTTAACAAAATTCCGACATTATGCTAAATAACTTTTAAACGGTACATCTGACGAGAAAAACCCAAGAGATAATTTTTATGTAAAAATGTCTACGCTATCCAAAAAAATCCAAATAAAAAATATCAGTGGCGTACCAGTTTTTTCTTCAAAAAACAGGAATTAAAAAAATGCTGTACAAAGATATCTTGAATGGTATTCCAAATATTATAAAAAAAAGATTTTTTTTTATGAAAAGTTTAATAACACCCTGTATCTCAAAAGCTATGAGGTTTAGAACATATGTTCATATGAAGTTTTTTTCTTAAAATAAACTGAAGCATCACCCCTTAAGTATTTTACATTTGTTCTAACACATCCTGTATATTATTCACTCAATTAAAAATATTAATTTAAAATTTTATATCTACTTCTAATAAAAAAAAAATTAATTCTTTTTTAATATAATAATTGAACTAAAAGTTAAATTATAAAATACAGTTTAGTTTAAAGGATTTATTTAGGCTACTCTGAAAATTTTTGTTTATTTATTTGTATCTCTTTTTTAAACTGAAATCTGATATGTTCAAAACATATTTTCTTTTACTTCTAAAAAGCCTAGTGAAAGATGTGGAACTTAAAAAAAAATTCCTGGGGAAACTCCAAATTTGATTTATTTTTCAACTATAATAAAAGTGCGGACTAGGTTATGTTAGGGTTGGTTAAGTCAGCTGTATAAAATTTCGAATATATATTAAAACAAGGATTTTTTAAAGAAAACCTATACTGTTAGGTGGATCGATCCCGTTAGGTGTTAGGTTAACCCAGGTTCGTTGAAGAAAACCTCCCTTTAAAGCCACAAACCATAATTTAAGTTATAAAATCATATTAATTTTTTTAAATTCCACATTCAAAAAGCTTTACCCAAGAAAAAAATGTGTTGTGAATGTACCACATTTCAGAGAAGAAAAGAATGTTAAAAATAAATAATTAAATATTGAGAGTTTCCGTAGAGAATTTTTTTAACTTACGCCATTCAGGAGGCTTTATAGAAGCTGCCACACTCTTTCTCTGTTTGATAGCAGAGAACATGTATTTGTTTTAAGATAACATAAATCTACACTAAGTGGTTGATTGAAAGAGAGGCAGTAAAGTTAGTGTGCAGATCACCGACTGCTCACGGAGTTGGTTCGTTTTCTATTTATAAGGGCGCCAACAGTTCTATACCAGTTGACTGTTAACTGCTCTAGATGTTATGAATACCACTCCTCAAGACCACTAAGATAAAATGAATTAAAGTTAATAGTAAAAAAAAAGCATATTCAACAAATAACATTTATTAACAAGTTCAGTGCTCCCCAAAATATTTCCAGAAATATGTATCTCCTGTAGGTTATTTTATATAACATACGAAAGAAATTGGCCTTAATTGAAGTTTTTTTTTTTAATGACAATTGACTGTGTAATGATCCTATGTTAATCAGTTTCCATACCTCATATGCTGAGAGAAAAATCTAAAGTATATTCAAATAAAGATCACTATCCAAATATTAGATCAACTGTGTAAAATGTTTTATGAAAATAGCTAAAGAATCACACAAGAACAAACTAAATGTTCAATAAAACCTGAAAATTAAGTAATACGGATGAGAAAAGAAATTTTCAATCAGCTAATGACAGGTAAAAGTAATAGACTCCAAAATCTATAAATTTTTATAAAGAAAATCTTTAAGTTGTTTTAATTTACCGAACAATTTGATCTAACAGTAAAAATTTATCAAAAGATGCAAAATAATCAAGCAATTAATTAACTTCATAATTCAAATACAATTAACAGTAATAGAATAAAAGAAAAGAGTATTATGTGAATCTAAGAGCAAGCAAATAACAAGAAAATTTATATAACTAAGTTGCAAATCCAATCACCAATATTACCTAACAAATTGACACCATTGTTTTATATCAAAATACCTTTCTAAAGCAAGTAAATACAAAAAATCATAAATATCATCACATATTCCAGTAGTGTTACCTGTCTATAACACTTCTTATATACCTTGTATCAACTAACTAGATCTTATAAGTTAAAATTTCAAGTTGTGATCACACTTTACAACAACACTGTATCTTAAAGTATATTATACTATCAAATGTTGGCAGAAACCTATAGACTATTGTGTCATAAACTTATACTGTGATGTTCTGTATCTTAAAGCCTATTATATGGTCAAATGTTGACAAAAACCTATAGATTATTGTTTCCTAAACTTATAATGTGATATTTGAGTATCAGCATGAGTTATAAAGTAAAAATAATCTTATTGACAACACCAATAATCATGGTTTATGCACACCAGCAGTAACTAGAACTTTATATCAAAAAGTATACTCTACATTCAAAAGAAACAGAAAAAGTCATAAAGTTGGTCAGCAATAAACAATAAAGTCAATTCAGCACAAGGGATGTTAAAATTAAGATACTTATCTAAGTGTCTATCAGCATCGGTGACTTAGATCAGCAGTCTATGATGTAAGTGTCATCGAAGAAATTTCCAAAACCAAAACTGGGTACGTACACACTTAAGTACTAGGTAACAGACTTCTGCTCCACTTACAATGACACATCCATATTCAAACCCTGGTTAGGAGAACAGGAGCAAGAAGTAGAAGAGTAGGGGGAAGAAAAAAAACCCTTATTTAATGGTAAAGGGTTTCTTATTAGTCATTTCGTAAAGTTTGTCCCATCAAAAAGATACGGTAGGTGGTCAAGTGCAGTTATATCTTCACAAGAGAGTAATGAAAGGTTCCTCAACTAAAAATATTAAGGTACAACGTAATTAAATACACATAGGAGCCTTTTTAACTAAGTTGCCGACGTAAATCCCATAAGATGGCCTGGATTAAAACAGGATCAATTCGCCGACAAACTTTCACACTTAACCTTCTCCGTCCAGAGACAAGAAGCTTAACCTACCTCACCACCAGGTCAAGGCAGCAGTAGCGGGATGACAATCCGTCAGTGGTGCCACTTTACTAAAATCAAACTGACCAAATCTGGACAATAGATCAGCCAATCCCTGAGCTGGATCACAGGAAAGAAAAAATATTTAAAGAAGAAAGTAAAATTACTAATTGAACAAAACTAAGACGCCATCTACACGAAGACTAGTGAATTGCCTCAATATGAAGCGGAAGATTTCACTAAGCAGAGACCGCGAGCACCTTACTACATCGATAGGAGACTGACAGTACCGGATTTACGGATTTTTATGCCTTAAAATGTAGTGACGAAATTAAAATGTTACAAAGCTAAAAACATATTTTGTGGATAGGACATTGCAGCTGAAGAAAAATGGAAACTACAAATTTCCACAGGAATATTTTGGCATGTTGTTGGAAAAGTGTTCGGAATGAGATGCAAAGCAAAGTTTTCATGTAACTGATTTCAGGTATTCTAAAATGTGGAAAATGAAAATGACGTATTTCAAATTTTTATTTTCCGTTGTTATGGAGAGCTTTTAGAAAGCAATAAAACTTTTTTTTTTAATTAACCCGTTTCAGGTGAATGAAAGTTCCCCGGAAAGATTTTGAAAGTTTTTTATTTGAAATATTTTTTCGTATATAAATTTTAGTTCTTTATAAAAATTCCTACTTTTATGTTTAACATTTTTTTATGTCTTATAACAACCAAGGTATAAAGCATTTTTACTATCATCTGAATGACCCCGTATCAAACCTAAAAAGAAAACAGATAAATTTGCTGCAAACCATGAATTTATTTTCAGCAAAATGAAAGACAATACAAAACCAACACATCCAAGGTTAATCTTGCATATCAATATGCTTCCTCTTCTTCACTCTGAAATAATAATCTATTATCTCCATAATGGCGCCGTTGGTCCAACCGAAGCCCGACTGGATATGGTATTCACCCCCACCGCCAAAAGCTCCGCTGGCTTGAGAGCTGTACTTCTCGAACATTACTTTATTCTCGTCGTACGCCTTTATGTTAGACTGCACCCAACGCAGTGCCAACGTTCTGGCGAGGTCCTGGGCCTCCTCGTCCCCCGACCGTTCCAGCCCGAATATGACCATGTTCTGGTAAGGCGACCAGGCGTTGGGAAAGTCCCATTGCAAGCCAGTCGCGAACAGAGTGGACGGGATACCGTGAAAATCTACTACGCCGTGCTTTTTCAAGTAACGCACCGCATTGTTCCCCCTCTCTTTTTTGACGTCCTCGTCGATCGCGTCCGCCCACAACGGTGCGAAATTACTGGCGGCAAAATACTTTCTGTGTTTATCCAGCTTCACGTCGTAGTCGTACCATATCCCGTCTTCCCGGCTGTAGAGCACCTTCTCTATGTTGTATTTCCACAGTTCGGACAAGTCGTGCCAATACTTGACGTCCTGCGGCTGCCTTAACATGACGTGAAAGTAAGTCATGAACTTGAAAGACTTGTACAAAAAGGAATTTAGATCTACGGGGATGTTCCGTCGAGTGCTGATTTTGGTCAGGTCCATGGAAGGCTCGCCGGTTTCGTCGAAGATCCACCTGGAGGAGAAGTCCCACCCGCTCTCGGCGCCGCTCTTTAAGTCCGTGTAGCATTCGTACTCCGCCTCGGAGCTGTTGTAGACCGCGCACGTTTCCAAGTCCTCCAAATAGGATTCCGGACGGGGAGTGTCGCTTTCCGAGTCGAAATGCGCCAGCTGATAAACCTCGCCGTCCTTAACGATCTTGACGAGCCGCTTTTTCAGCCAAAATTGTAACTCCTTTTCCAGAACCTCGATGTTTTGCCGGAGGTAGACGAAGTCGTTCGTGACTTTCACGTAATCCTTCATCATGAGAGTCAGGACGGGCGGCTGCGATCGGTTGAGGTAGTAAATGCGCCCCCCGTTGGGAATGAAGCCGTAGGTGCTCACCATGTATATAAAATTATCTATAACGCCTTTGGCGGTTTCCTTCATTTCGGTGAGCAGTAATCCCTTAAGGATCCAGTACGAGTCCCAGTAATAAAACTCCTTGAACCTGCCTCCGGGTATTATGAAAGCGTTCCTAACCGGAATTAATGAAAATGTGTCTGGGCGATCGAAAACGTGCTGGGATATCTTCCTGGATAGCTGCGGCCATATGGCAATCAGTTTTATTAGAAACGCTCTGATTTTGGGGTCGTCGATTTCCTTGACGATCTTCGGCTCCGGTTTCCAATCCCGCGGGTAGAAGTCTTCCATTTCGCCTACCATTTGGAAATTGTTAAACACGAATTCGTGGATCTCTTTGCTGGTGGGATGGTAGTCGGTCTTTCGCATGAACACGTCGAAGTTCGCCAACGTTTCGTTCACCGGATGCTTCATAGCCATGTCGACGAACGTCTTCGAGTCGTTGAAGATCTTGGCCGTTTGCACCAAGTGCAGCAGTTCGCCCTCGCAGTAAATCGGACTGGAACATGACCGCCTTCTTCCGTTAGTTATGATTACGTATGATAGCAGCAACAATAAACGTATTACATGTTTCATTTTGTAGGCTTTTTCGTTGTTATAAGTTCACTGATCATTTTGTATGGTTTAGATTTTTCACGTTAAATTTTTTACCGATATTTTGAACCGTTGTCAAAGTCAACTTAACCTTCTCAATCCGTGTACGTCAACCTGGACGTTTGTTTTACCTGGTGGTCCAAAAAGAGTATTACTTATAAAACTTTATAGTCCGAGAGTTCTTGGCCATTTTTGGTAGGTATTTCAGACTGTTTTTTAAAAATTTTTAGAAACCTTTACTACGGATTTGGGTTTGCCTCAAAATGAAATATAGATATCCCTAGTATCTTATATTTTAAAACTTATAATACATTGTTGTATTAAAAAAAATATATATTGTGCCGCTAAAAATACAATTTTTTGAAAATTTTACTAAACTAAATATTAAATTTTAAAAATATTACGCTGCAATCCAAACCATTCTGATTATAAACAGTAATAATAATTATTGAAAATGAAGGAAAGAGGTGGCAGTCAATCAGATGCTGTTAGAGAGTGAGATAATATATATAATACCTCTCTCGCATAACTCTGCTGCATTTTCAAAGACATTCTTAATATCAAAAACAGAAAATATAATTTTCGTACACATGAAAACAATGAATTATTTCTTTTCTTGGTTATGGTTATATTGAAAGCTTCGACATTAACGCCACTCAGATAAACACTATACACTTATAAGTAATATATCTACATTGTTCTTTTCTCTCCCTAGGGAGGAAAAGTACTGGGCGTTTGGAAAGGGCAACTTTCGCTCTGCTACTTTATGGTCAGAAAGTGAACTTTCTGTGCAAGTGCGACAAAAAACATATCCATCCCCCTTTTTAATTGCCCTCCATTAAGACAAAACTTTTGGCTTTGAGTAACTGTATAAAATTTAAAGTTATCGGGGAACAGGATACACTTTCTTTTTCCATCCTCTAGAACTTTTTAACATCTACTTTCACTATACAAAATGTGGAGATAAAATAAAGCATATTCTGTATTCTTCTAGCACCATTGTTATCCCAAGATTATTTCTCTGTATTTTGTGCCGCATGAGGCCCTGTGAGTCTTGTAAACCAGTATTTTTGACTCAAAAGATTCTCACGTTGCCTTGCATATTTATATTGGAAACGGTTTGTTTGGTACATAAAAAGTTTAAGGCCGAAATATCAAGGGAGTCCTTGTACTCGACTCGGAGACTATGTACTACTGTCTTTCCTATTCCGTCGTCGGCTATGGTTAGGAATTCGATAGTATATAATGGCAGAACATTATTTAATCATCTGCCGATGAGAATGCGAAAGATCACTTGTGAAAAAAGGTTTAGACGAGAAATAAAACAGTTTTTGATTGGTAGAGCTATTCAACTGAAGAATATATAAATGATGTGTTTGTGTAAGGTTTTTGTTGTGTACATTTTACTACTGTTTTAACCAATTTATTTTAGTATTTGACTGCTATAATTAATTGTATTTACCATATTTTTTTTATAGCATATTTTAATATCATTTCAGTTATTTTGTTATATTACACCTGAGTCTATTTAATCTGAGCTAAAAGTTTTGAAACTCTTAGCTTTGAATCTTTTTATCTTTGGACTAGTTTTAATTTTATTCTTAGTTGCTTTGTCTAAAAGGAATTTGTAACTTGAGACAATAAAGCTATTTTGAAGTTTGAAGTTTATAATTAACTCAATAACTAACGAATGCTGGCTAAATACCCAAAAAATTAAAATTTAAAATATAATTTAAATTAATAACATAACCTTAATATAATGTTAAATGATCAATTTTACCTCGAGAATTACATAAACTGATATTATTGATAAGATACAAAAAGCTTACCTTCTCATACAATTAGTAAACCAGCATTTGCTTAATACGTCACCTAAATTTCCTTCTTCCGCATGATTATATTTAAGCTTTTACTAAGGTAATCGGTAATAGAAGCAAAGTGTTTTATAATTATCAATCAATCAAAATACACTTTATTGTCATTAAAATATAAGGAACATTTGTTCAACAGGGCAAATTTCTAAAACTACAGATACTACAAGATATATATTTATATATATATATATATATATATATATATATATATATATATATATAATATATATCTGTTCAAAGACACTTGGCTTGTGGCTCTACATTTAACGTCATTGTTTTCTCCTAAAATAGGTCAGTCATCTAAAATCATCCACTTTTTTTAGGCAAAAAGCAATATCATTTGTTTTAGTTTGTAATATATTAAAAACATTGTCCGAGAATGGTAATATTTCTGAAAATATGTTCAACAAATAATTAAAATTAAAATCTCGTTTCAAACAGTCCAAAAACACCCTCGAACTATTTATTGCTTCTGAGTCCCACGTTTCATTATTTTCTATTATATTCTCAAATAGTTCATTCAGTGATTCACGATTTTCAGATACTGTTAAATAGTTTTTTTTCTTTCTATTATCAAAACTATATTTTGTTTTTTCTTCTATTAACATTGGGTAAGCTACTATAAGCTAATAATTATTTACTAAGATTTTAATATGAAGTGGATAATGTAGTGGAATAATGGTTCTGTTTGCATACCTAAAGTCAAAAAAATAAATAAAAAAATAAATGTAGTACTACCAAACCGCAATCACGCCTAAATGGAAAACTATATTATGTGACAGTTAACCAAGAAAAATTCTCGTATTTATTACCTTTGTTAACATGTACAGTCAAAAAGCAACGAACAACTCTATAAAGTCTCTAAAACAAGCAAGGTGATGTCAGTATGTTAATATTGTTATTTACCCCAAGATGATTCAAGCTACGATGAAACTTATCACGCCCAATACTAGCATTACTACTAGCTCTACTGACTTGCAATGGGGCTCTGAGCGCCCTCCATCTTTTGCCTGTCAAATCCTCGTGGCTGATCCCTGTCCTGTGATATATCAGTCTATCATCAGCTCCCACAGTGAAGACCTGATCCGTTGAAGTGACCGACACTTGGAGCATTGTACCTACCATAGCAATCCACCCAGATCCGGCCGCTAGTTCTTCACTTAGCCCGGCGCCTTCTCCTTTTATGCCTTTCCTAAAAGGGAAATAAATCAAAATTAAAAATAGACTTTGTCAGTTCTGTAAGTGGTCGTAGGAAAAAATATAATAATTGTACTGAAAATTTTCAGTGGTTGTAGGAAAATAGTGTACATTGCTCATGTCAAAGTAACTTTTTCAAACTTGAAGGATTTCCACAATTTGTAATGCCTCATGCTAAATATTTCCTCATTTGAAAACTACCACTTTCAATACTTGTTAAGTAATATACTATTTGAATCAATTGAATTAAACTTTAAGGCTTAATAAAAACACCATAAGCATCTTTTATATTTTTAAAAACACATAAACCATTATCACCTTTTTTCTTACTCAAATGTGAAGAAAGCTAACAGAGAACATTAAATATTTGATAACTATAAATACACTGCCTTTTTGCTTAATGAAATGATGATATATACTAGTTTTAGAAAAAATCTACATAATTTTTTAAATTAAAAAAAAAACATTTTTTTTAAATGTTCCTTTGTAGATAATGTATCTTACTGGCCATCAAAATATGTAAAATCTCAAAACTCAAAATAAAATTGTAACCTCTTTTTGCTTAAGGTGCAGTACTGTAGTGACAAAAAGAGGCCTTTTCTAAGTAAAATAGGTCTGGTTGCCATAACTAAAACAATATTTAACACAAATCAACTCACCTAAACCAAATCTGTCTATCTTGTGTAACTGCCCAAACACTATAATTACCTACTGAAAGTTGATTTATTCTTAATTTATCTCCAGGGCTTCTAACTTCCAGCCAAGATTCTCCTAAAACAATTTTAAAGGAGGTCAAAAAGCTAAACAATGTATATTTAAGAACATTTATATTGATGCCAGTACTATAAAAATATGTACAATGTTGCCAAACATACTGATTGGCGCGGCATTTAGAATTCTAGAAATCAGTGACAACCTATATATTGTATTATTAACCTTCCATTACTGTACATAATAAATTAGCTGCCACGTCTAAAGAAATTGAAACATCCCACCCACCTATATTTTAACCTGTCTTCAAATAAAGAAGATACAGGGTGTGAAATCAAATTTGCCAATACAAATAGGGGACAAAATTTTCCATGATTTTGCTATCTTGCAAATAACAAAATTAAATTTTTTAAAGGATTCTAATCTCTAACAAAAAAACATAAACACTCAAAAAGGTATAATACTTTTACCTTGCAAATTATCCCTAGTTACCCCAAGTCTCACCAAGGCTCTGCCATCAAGGAGGGCAGCCCACACCAGACCAGTTGGCCCCACGCTAATTTGATTCACTTCACAACCTGGAGGAACTTGAACGTGGTTCCAACGAGCTCCTTCTGGAGATTTTGTACTGACATTAGTTCTGAACATAACCTAAATATGTAAAAATTTGTCATAGACTTCTTTGCCATAACATTCCTTAGAAGTTTAAAAAGCCAATCCTAACTCACCCTATTATGAGAAGTCACAGCCCAAACTAGCATAGTTCCAGGCTCTGCCCCAGCAACGTTTTGACCTCCAATGGACACGTCAATAAAGGGTTCCTATAAATATCAAAAATTACATATAAGAAAATTTAAGAGTTCAAAATAATCGGTGAAAGTTTTATTTATTTATTTAAACAATATATGAGCCCAACTTTTTATTATTTTCGAAACATTTTAGATACCTTTACACAAGTTATACATCTTAACACATGATACAATTACAATAAAACCGAAATGAAAAACAAATGTAACCAAAGAGAAGCTTGAATATCCAACATATTATCAAAAACTACCATTGTATAAAGCAAATTCTAAGGCGATTGCCCTTGAAAACCAAATAATAAATACAAACATGTCAAAATCTCGGAAACTATGACAAATAGGTCTAGGACATATTTATAACGAAAGATAGGGTTTTGGGTCACAAATAGTCTAAAATATTAAAATACTATACATTCCATTTAAAAAAATGAACCTATGATGTTTTTAATTTTTTTAATTTCTCCTACTTATCTAGGACACTTTTGTTCACGTTGAAAGTCAACCCATACTTTTGTTAATGTTCCTGCCAAAAATCATAATCCTATATCAAAAAGCCAACAGCTCACGTCTTTTGAAAAAAGGCACTGCAATTCATAATTTTTTACAAAACGGCGAATATTAGAAAAACTATCAGATTTAGACATAGGACATGTTATACAAAAAATATGTAGAATCACGAGAAGAATCTAAATATGCAAAAATATATAGGATGTCCCATAAGAAAAAACACAACTTTGCTTTACTACAGATTTTTGAGACACCCTGTATAAATAAAAATAATTTTAGGTTATGTAGCCCGTATTGTTCTACTTTTGCATTTGAACTTTTTTTATATCGCTATCCGTTATCAAGATATCAACCGAGAACGCACTATTGGGACACTCTGTATATGAAAAGAATTTTTTTCTTCTTTTCAGAACGACGGTAGTGAAGGGATGTACACCCGAAATAAGAACACATTGTATTTTTCCCTCCGTGAAGGACTAAAAATCAACATATATATATATATATATATATATATATATATATATATATATATATATATATATATATATATATATATATATATATATATATATATATATATATATATATATATATATATATATATATATATATATATATATATATATATATATATATATATATATATATATATATATATATATATATATATATATATATATACATATATATATATATATATATATATATACATATATACATATATATATATATATATATATATATATATATATATATATATATATATATATATATATATATATATATATATATATATATATATATATATATATATATATACATATATATACATATATACATATATATACATATATATATATATATATATATATATATATATATATATATATATATATATATATATATATATATACCCTAAGGCATTCTAGCTTGTACAATAATAGTTCGTTATCAATAAGATCGAATGCCCTACTAAAATGAAAGCAAACATACTTCTAAACCACATGAGGGTAAGATTATCAAATCCCAGAGCTTGGAGTTTAGCTATAAGTAAGTTACTTTGTTAAATCATAAATAAAAGTCAACATAAATTGAATCTAACTTATGACCTTCCACAAACACATTTAACGGACTAGTTTCATAGAACACCAAATTAGAAATGGCTGACACTAATGACAATGGGCTGAAAATGACTAATTAAGTTTCTAAACTCCCAAATCAGTTGTTCGCAGACCAAGAAATCAAAAAGCTTAGGAATTGTTGACTGGTTTGAAATATTTCTGTAATTATTTACAGACTTCTCTATAGCCTGATTTTAAAAAAAGGAATAGTAAAACTCTCTTTCCACACTCCAAAAAGCTCACCTTCAGCCAGTGACTTGCAATGAGCGATAGTGGCTTAGATATATTAAATTTAAGATTAAACAACAAATACTCGGGTAATTTATCTGGATCTAATAAAAAAGGCTGGTTAGAGATTCCTTTGAAAATATTAGCTATTCTTATATTACAGATTCCAAAGTTACTACTTCTTTTAACATTGTAACTAAGTACCACAGCTGTCATTAGAATATACCTTAGAAAAAGTAATAGAACATATAATTGGGGAGCTCAAATGATCTCAGCTGTGAGTTTATAAAATTCCAAAAGGTCTTTGGACCCTCAGACACACTATTCTCAGCTCTACATATATGTAATTATTATAGCCTCTTTGAGCTAGAATTTAAATGTCATAAACTTACCGATGTAGCATCTTTATGTAACGGAGCAATGGCACACCAAGTGTTCATGGCACAATATTTTGCAGTTCTAACCCACAGCCTTCGCCTAACACAACTTTTCCATTGTTTCTTTGGGTTATATTGAGCAGGAAAATCAACCGCATAAGTCCAACCATTATGGTCAAGGGGCTGACCGTCTAATGTTAATTCTAACTGCCAATCACCTTAATAGAATAAAATAATGTAACAATTAAATTATTACTGATGTACTAAAAATATTTTGGATACATTATAGTATGATAACAGCTTGAAAAAAATATAGAAGAGATAAAACAATATACAAAGATTGTTATTCAAGTTTACAAGTTACACATTTAAATTATGTTTAATTTTATGTTGTGTCCTTTCTCATTTCTTCAGTTTTCTATAATATGGGAGAGGACGTTAACAGTGCAATATTGGGGCCATAGGACTTATTATATGCCTTGCACATCCCCCTTAAAACTGGGACTTAACATATTATTGGTTGGTCCCAGCAGATCGTTCAAAATTGTACAGATATTTCCATACATTTTTCAAAAATGTTAAACTATTTTATGATTTTTGACCCTTTGAAACCATTGTATGGTTGTCATGAGAGTAGGCAATCACATATTATGGCAGGATTGGATTGTATGAATGTCTCTAAAATCAAGACTGGAGCTTTATAAATTCTGAGAGTGCAAGTATCGACAGTAAGTACAACTAGATTTTGCAGATATTAACCACAGGAATAAACTAGTACTTCTCCATAGTAAAAATAAAAAAACAAAAATAAAGACAAAACAATTATTAGTTTAAAAAAAAACTTAAGAAATATGCGGTAACCTTAATATATTACAATGACCTTTATGTAAATAGCCCATAAGGTAATATTAAACAATTATTAAATAATTTAAACATTTATATAATCAAAACATTTGTAATGTAATGTTGTGAATTGCTTTTAAGGGAACTACTAGTGTATTTGTGGTTGAAAGCAGTTTAAGATCAGAAGATTTTAATGATTTTTTTGTTAACACAGCACAGGAAACTATCTGTCAAAAATCCCTGTATCACATAAGAACCCAAGCAAAGATCTCACTGTCCCTAGTACTGGTACCAAACAAAAAAACAAATTTTCTTTTAAAAATTTAACTATAACAAGGTATGAGATGCTATTATACTCAAACACAAAAATAATAAAGACATCTTTATCTTTTTTCCTCCTGTCTCATTTACGCTATTATATTCCTAGCTATTCTAAACTTACACTGTCTGTTGTGTGTTTAAATTAATATGTTTTTTTTAGGACTAGCTATATGAATTCTTTAGAAGGAACAGTATGGATTTAGAGCTGACTGATCTGCTACACTGGCTATCCTGGACCTTCCTAAGTATGTGATAGGGATATTTGAGAGGAGGCCATATGTTAGTGTTACATGCTGCGACCTCTGAAAGGCTTTTGTCTGTGTATATCATGATTCATAAAGTGCTGCTAGACAAATTGAAATATTATGATAGGCAGAAGTAGGCTTTCTCATAAGGCAGATGTAATGCATGAGGTACCCCATGACTCTGTAATGTGACCCTTGTTATTTCTTATTTATATCAACAACATTAATAATGCTGTGACAGAATCCCAGTGTCATTTTTTTTTGCAGATGACACATCCCTTGTTGAAGTGGGCAGAAGCTTAGATACCTAGTTAAAAACAAACACATTGACATTAAATAACTCAGAGAATGAGAATATTGTGTTTAGTTATGAGATTGTTCTTGGGAACGTGGGGGAGGTTAGAATTCTTGGCATTCATCTTTAAAGTTTGAAAACCATGTGAATCATATGACCAAGCCTCTTTCAGTCAGTGGCTGGGTATGAAATCCTGGCATCGGGAGCATATCCAAAGTAAGTTTTTGGCTTACAATACAGGGCAGTCCGGGTGATTGCAAGTCTATACGCCTTTACATATGAATGTCTTTTGTACTGCCATAAAAATGTAAGTAGGGACAATGCAAATCAGTTAGGTCATTAATATCCAACAAGACATGGAAATTTGATAAGAATGGAGCATTTGTGACTGAAAAGGTTACACATGTAAATTGAGTTTGTCCTGAAAAAATATTCTCATTCAAAATGCTTTTTATTGCATTGACGAATATTTAGGATATCCATTTGAACAGCAATTGAATAATAAAATAACTAATAATAATTAGTAACTCGAATTGAATGTAATATTGTTTTATCTTCTTGTGTGTCATCTTTATAAAGAGAAGTGTCATTTTCCTTCCCGATATGAGAAAAGTGCAATTCTTATATGTAATGTATCTATTGTAAGTTAAATTACAATAAATGGGATTCCTTGAGATATTTATAAATACATTACCTTCCCATTGCCAAGCCATAGATGGAAGTCGAATTTTATCAATTGACCTGTCAACAGTGCCTTCAGCATTTGAAAAATGGAATCGGTCAGTGGGTAATAATCTGGAGCTAAACCCTTCTATAGGAAGCCAGCGCTAAAAAAGCGAAAAAAGAGTCTGTTAACCAGACTAACATTTAAATCGGCAACTAAATATATTTAAACTATGAGCCTACGTTCCAACTAAAAAAAAATCTAAACTCTATTATTCCAGTTTTCTCCAGTTTGCTGTGTTGAAATTTTTACAATCTACTAGACAAACAATCCAATCTATTTCACTCATTTATCACTGTCTAAATAAGATTGAGATATTTTTATAAAATGAATATATTGAAATTATAACTAATCACAAACTATCTAACGCCAACCTCATTTTCGTAAGACTCTTCACGTATTCGTATTGGAATGTCCAATCCGTGTACATAAACATATATCTGATGATCGCCTCCTAATCCCCAGAGAAAATGGGGTACTCCTGATAATTTTTTAAATTCTTGTCCATTATAAGGAAGTTCTCTCCACATCGAGCCTGCTGTTGATAAGGTATACACTCTTCCTTCATTATTTAGGCCAAAAAGTAAAGAACTTGGCATTTTATTTTCTAAATTTAAAACCTTTTCAGTAGGTTTTGTTGATATTTAAATTAAAACATCTACACAATTGTTTATCTGCAATATTTTGACAAAAACTTGAGGGAAGTGACAGTGACAGTAAACAGTGATGCCAATATAACAAAGTTAATTCGAATTATTTTTTGCACTCTGCTAACGGTTTTTATAGACTGGTTCGTTTTATCCTGATCAGTCAAAATAAATGCATTTACATTATCGACCTCATGTCGAATTTTAACAAACCGCTCACTTATTTATACCACACGTGTGTTTAATATTTATTAGCCAAAATATAGAAAATAATTGTTAATACATATATAGTAATAAAATAACACAGTAACCAGATATCCACTTGGCTTAATCCTACTTTTAAGAGTATTATAAATTTTTTAAAACACTGATGATGTAATATGAAATTCTGTTTTCCAAAAAAAAAATATACTAAAAGAAAAAAATTAATAAAAACGAACTTGCTAGACAAAGACACTAACATAGGCAGACTTTTCACGCCAAAGCCTCTAAAGTCGCAGATTTTTGGGAGGTTATTATTATTGTCAAGCCGTTTTATATTATGCGTATTTGTATATTTATAAAGTCTTGTGCCTTTTAATCCTTAAGCCAGTCCTTTTATAAAGCTACTTTTGTTGCTGGTAAGTACCGATATTAATCACGGTAATTTAATTTATATATTTTATATTATTTATATCTAGGCCTATATCAATGTGAACTTTTTTGACTATTTAATCTACGAAATTTTGATTTGATTCGTTTCAATATGAATGATGCACGGATAAAGAGCCAACGGAACATTTGTAGCTTACTATGCGTGTTCACAGATACGAGCAACTTTTATTATTATTATTATTTTTATGACTTGTTGTCTCACAGTATTCCTGTAGTTGTATTTTATACTGACGGGATTATACCAAGTCACTACAAAAAATAAAAATAAAAGAAGGGAATGGAAAAAAAAACAACTATTGTGTATTAAGAAATGATCTAACGATGCTACATGTTTTCAAAATGACCGATTTTTGGATGTTCCTGTGAAAGTCTAAGTATTAAGTCCTAATTAAGCCAAATGCGGTGTAAACGTTGTTGGGGTGAGACCTGTTGCTGATATGACGAGAGGAACAATGATGACTCTTTCCTGTTTCCACAGCCTTTTTACTTTCCTTTATTTACTATCACTTATTCCGCTTGGATGTTCTCGTCATTGGGGACAGCCATGTCAATTAAATAAGTGGTTTTCTCTTTTTTGGATTAAAACGTGATTGCGGGGATTGTTTTATCTGTGTGGATGTCAAGGTCCCAGTAGAGCTTGTAGTCTTCGTTTTCAAGTATAGATGTTGGTGTGTAATGGTAGTAAGGGTCTGTGTTCTCCGTTAGTTTGTATGTTGTGGCTAATGCTTGATGAACGACCTTCGCTGCTGAGTTGTGTCTCGCGGTGTATTCAGTTCCGGCCATTGTTCTACATCCACTCGTTATGTGACCGACCGTTTCTCTCTTCTGGTGACATCTCCTACACCTCTCGTCTTTAATGGTTGTGTCCCTGATGATGTACTTTCGGTAGTTTCTGGTTGCTATGACTTTGTCCTGGATGGTAAACAGGAAGCCTTCTGTTTCGGGGAACAGCTGCCCTTCTTGTAACCAGGTATATGAAAGCTTTTTATGTATATGGTCTTGATTTATATGGTATCTGTGTCTTCCGTGAAGTGTTTTTTGAGACTAGGCGTTCATCTTTTCTAGTTGTGATTGGATGTGACTGTCCGTCTGCTGCGTGGCTCGTTTGAGACAGGTCGAGCAGTGTATAATTCTTGTCTGCCTTTACTATTGCCTTGTGGAGGTTAGTTTGTTTGTTGTGGAAGAATTTTCTGAGTTCGTAAATTTTTTATTTAGCAATTGTATATCTATAATTCCCCTCCCTCCTTCTTTTCTCTCGATGGTGAGTCTTTCCTTGCACGCGTTGGGATGTAACTTCCTGTGTTTAGTGAATCCAGAGCGTATGAGAATGTGAATGTTTTCTATGTCTGTGTGTGATCATTTTTAAAAGTGACCGAAATTCACCAATTTATGAAAATGGCTGCAAAAATGACCAGTCATTCACCTTTATAAGCTGCCGATTTATAAATGACTGTAGAAAGCAAGAGCCATAAATGCCTTTTATATTTAACAGATAAATGCACACTTCCGTTCGAACAGCAGAGATGGGTACACTACATTAATTAATCATTATATTTGCCATGTAGTCAATATAATAAATAACAGTAAGATCTTTCCTCTTAAAAAATAAACAAAGGTATATTTATTTTTTAACCTTTCGGTTTGCTTTTCTAGCTTATTTTAACTGTTTAAGTTTAAACGTTTAAACCCGTAAGAATCAAGCAACAAACAGTATCTAGACTAAGTAGTTATTTTTAATCCTTTTTCAATAATTAATTAATTTTAACAATAATTACCGGTGTAACAAATAATATTTATTACTGTAGTAAATGGCTTCATTTACTACTTACCCTTCTCTAATCTAAGTGATTAATTTATAAATGGCCGATTATTTCCTAACACCATTTTGATGCAGATCTAAAAAGAGCCTTTAAAATTCAGATCAATACGTGATTTTGGAATATAACCAAAGTTCATTATGTTTTTGGAGCGGGGTCTGCTAGCTCAGTGGTATCTATGGTAGGATACGGGAATAACTTTGGAAAAGTCCTGTGTTCAAACCCCCGACTGATGATGTTTTTTTAGAAAACCTATGTTGTTGTATGTAATTGTGTTTTGTTGCTCATTAGACATGTTTTGTGTAAAAGCGCATTTATAGTAAAACAAGTTACGGATTGGTTTGATATTTAGCGTCTCATATCTCCCGTCAAGTTTTCTTTTTTTATATTTTTTTTTTCTATCAAAGCAAAACGATATTTCCTTTACGCGTTTTTGATCAAAACCCATAATTTTATAGTATAATTCTGGCTTAGCCTCAAAACAGTGCAAATTACGCCAAACGTTTAGTTCGAATATTATTTTTCTTTGCAAGTTTTTGGGCGTATTAACGGATATTTTTTTGAAATATATATACAAACTTCAAAGACCAAAACTATCACCAGTTGTACATTACAAACAGGCGCTGTTTTTTTCTTTTCTTTTTATTGACTTGGCTTTTATAGTGAATACAAAACTTAAGTATATTATGTTCTAAGTTTTAGGCCTGGCTGGGCGTTTTTTGGGTTGATAATAAAACAATACGTCTCAATGTCACTTTAATTTAATTAGTTTAATCAAAAATGCAGAAATACACCTCAGTTACCAGAGTCACTGCTTAAAATTGATGACCCTTTTTCAAGTAATAAAACAATGTTACGTGATTTTGATCCAAATAAAGCAGCTACATTGTTTAAGGATTAAACACAGTTTTGATATATTTGTTTCATAAAAGTATTTAATTTATGATCCTAGCTTAACAGTCTCAAGTTCAACAATACGTCTGACGTCATAACTCTATGTATATTAGAACAGAACAGATTAACATTACAGGTGATGAAGAATACTAGGAAAATAAAATTGTCTAAGTTTTTCTACTATCTCTTTTTATTACGTATTACATTTGAAACAACCTATAGTTGATATCTAACAAACCGTTAAATGACTGGTAATTCCCTCAGAATTATCCTAGGTTAAATAGAGAATCGGAGTTTTGTTGGAACGTTATCGCGAGTTTTCTTTGCAGCAAACCTAACCAACCCTAATCTGATCTAATTCGCATTTTTATTAATGATTTTGTTAACAAAAACGTAAAAAAAAGTTATTGTTCAAACCAGGACTAGAACACGAAATCTTCGCGTTATTAATCAGAAATCCTACCATTGAGCAACAAAGAACTTTGTTTATACAACTCAAAGAAACTTATACATTAGATAGGCGTTACAGTCACGGAATAACTAATCATTTAAGGGCTTTTGATTTCTGAACGTGTTTAAGTTATCAGGTTGACCAATATCTAAATATGAAATAAATAAAGAAAATGAAAATTACTAGAAGTAACTAAATTCTTTTCCGTGTCGACCATTTCGACGTTTGCACGTGTTTTCGTAGTGCCAGTTTGTGAAAGAAATTAATTCACAATGGCACCTAAAGGTAATAATATGATTCCAAATGGCCATTTCCATAAGGATTGGCAAAGGTTCGTAAAAACCTGGTTTAACCAGCCAGCCCGTAAAGTAAGAAGGCACAATACCCGCGTGAAGAAAGCTAGAGCTATCGCACCCAGACCTGCTGCTGGGCCCTTAAGACCCGTTGTAAGGTGTCCTACTGTAAGATATCATACCAAGGTAAGCTATTTACTGAGTTCTTTTAAACCTTTTTAATCAAACAGTAAAAATTTAATATAGGTTAGTTCAAAATATTTATTTTTATAAACCTGCTCAACATACTTAACTACCCAGGTACGCGCCGGTCGTGGTTTCACCCTACAAGAATTAAAAGCAGCAGGACTCAACCCTAGATTTGCTAGAACTATTGGAATTGCTGTAGACCCTCGTAGAAGAAACAAGTCTGTTGAATCAGTTCAGGTTAACGCTCAAAGACTTAAGGAATACAAGTAAGGGCAATAAATAATAAGATTATAAACTCTGTTTTTACACTTGAGTATAAATTAATTTTTTTATTTTAGATCTAAATTGATCTTGTTCCCTGTCCATCAGAAGAGCAAACTCCGTGCTGGTGAAGCATCTGAAGAAGAACGTAAGGTAGCCACGCAATTAACAGGTGAAGTTTTGCCTATCAAACAACCCACTTTAAGAACGAAGGCTCGTGTCCTAACAGAAGAGGAAAAGAACTTTAATGCCTACGTCACACTAAGGTTAGACTTTTAAAATTTTGATTACCTATCTAGAAGTAGAGCGTTTTTACCTAAAAATGAAGTAAATTTTAATTTACAAGAAATAGGATTTTTTTAAAATATTTTAATGGATTAATTGAAGGTACGTATAATACCTAGTTTCTCTTAAGGAATTAATTTTGTCAAACTAATCAATGTGAACTAGTAACCTGAAAGCTACCTTTAGGGATATTTTTTTAAATTGTAATAATTTTTGTTTATATGTAATGAATACTAAGGTAGATTTTGGCACTCTGATGTCAAATTTATAGGGTTACTTTTTGTTTTTGTTAGTTTTCCTCTAAGTTCTAACCACAATTTGCAGACCTTTCATTTTTTATGAAAATTTACTGGTTCTGTATAAAAAAACTTGTTTTTCTGGTCTGCTGATGTTGATGTTAACATTACAACATGAAACTTTAAAATTTAGGGTTGGGTTCTTGTGTGATTAATGAATCCACATATTTGTAGTTTATTTTTTAATTTTTACTGATAGCGTAAGGTGTATAGAGTAGATTAAAAGTGAAAACTCAGCATATCCCATTTTTTAAACCAATAATTACCAAAAAGAATTGTTTTGTGTTTATTTGCCTATACAAAATTACTAAAATCAACAGTTGACACAAACTTTCATTGCCAATAAAACTTAAATATCTTATATACTTTGTTTTTATATTTCTAAATGCCTTAAGAATAACTTATTTCACATATAGGGATTGTCAAGTTTTAAATGTCAAATGCCACTTGTGTGGTATTCATTGCCACGTTGCAAGCAGATTTCCTAAAAGTCTGTATATTTTGGTTAGGTTAGGTCAAGTTTTCTGTAAAGAAAGCCAACAAAGTTTGATGTGTATAATAAAACAAAGATTTTTTTTAATCAAAACCTATATGGTTAGTTGGATCTGTCTCATTAGTGTTAGGTTAGTCCCAGGTTTGTCGATAAAGCTATCATTAAAGATTGTGATATATATCTCCAGAAAATCAGGTGAGTTTGGCAATTTTGCACATGACAATTTTGTCCAAATCATGATAAATAGAGAGCTTTTGCACTGGAAAGTAGCGAGATTTGTAAAGTTTTTTTGATTTTTTTTTTCTGAAAAAAAAAGTGGGAAATGTTGTGAGTTTTTAATTTTAGTCTAGTTTTTACACGATAAGTTATCATTTAAAATGAAAAACAAATTGTCTGATTTGTGGGTTTTTTAATAAGTTGAATTTAAATTTTTTTTCTTTTCTCTATGAATATCGAAACTTATATGGCCTGTTCAAAGATATGTGAATAAACCTATATATCCTCCCTGGGAACACCAATTAAGCTAGGCCATCCACCAGCCGAATCTTGTATATTAAGCAATGATATCTCCTAAAGAGGCTTTCCTTAAGTTGGCTGGTTTGATCCCACTCTAATGTGTATATATTTATTTTTTTGTTATACTTAAGTGATACACTAATCTGAGAAAGCCTTAATAAATAGATAAATATATATTTACAGAATAAACATTCCCTTACAGTCCTATTTATTGTTCTCTATGTTCTGAATATGTTGTTTTTATCATCAATAATAAATATATTTTTGTTATAATGTTTATTGTGGTGTTGATTGTAATATTTGTCACATGTTCGATTTTAAATTTCTATTTGGGAGGCAGGGGTATTAATTATTGAAACAAAAAGATCTGTCTGTATAATGTGCATATTATCCAAATCCAGAATTATAGCAGAGCACTTTCTACTAACTAGTTATCATCAATGCTACTTACAAATAAGAACAGAATTTTATATATATAATATATTGTAAACTCATGAAAAAAGAAAAACAACCAATAGTAATTAACTACAAATCTGATTGGAATCCCTGGTGTGATGTCATAGCGAGAGAAAGACACTGTTCAAAGAGAAGCAGTTAAAGACTGACTTAGAACCTTGGTTAAAGGGGCCTGTTAACTAGTAATAAGTAAATACATTGGAAATACTAGAAATCATAAGTTTTTTAACAGTTATAGTTGCTTTATTTCCATGTAAACTTGGTAACCCAGTTGACTGTCATATTTTGCCTTCTCTGTTTCATCATGCTTACATAAAATATGGCTGCTCTGTTACATGATCAAAGCTTTTAAGTGCACTGATTTTAGATCCATGTATCTAAATAAATGTACAGTGTGATCAATATATCTTGATAGCATTTTAAATGTTAATGACTTTTTCACTTTTTAACTTATTGGAATGAACCAAAAACCAAATTGTAAGGATACATAAAAGGTTTTTTTTCCAGTTATTAGAAAAACAAAAGACTATCAGTTTTGCAAGATATTACTATAAGTTGTATTTGGTTAAATAGGAGTGAGTTTGAAGGAGACGGAAAATGTTTTTTTATGTCAATTTCTTGAGTTTTTAAAGATAAAGGTATCAAACCTGGTATACATATAATCAGCATGAAGAGGCTTATTTTATGAATGTATAATGTATATATATATATATAAGACAGATTGATGCCATTGTACATAAGATTTTTGTTTTCTAATTGTAAGTAGAATAGTGCCGCTTAAAGATTTTTAATTTATTTTTTAAATTCAAATGACTGTTAAATTTAAAAAAAGCATTAAATGCCTTTTTTATTTCACTGATGTTTGGTATTAGTTGGAAGCTTAAGATAAAGGACCCTTTTAGACATACTTTACAACATTTTTAAAAATAACCATAACATTATATTTAACCAGGCGCGTATACAGCTTGGACTTACAAGAGGGATAATTTATAAGTTTTTCCTACCTTAAGCAAAACTAATGACCGAAAAAAAAAGGCATGTGTCATATAGCACACCACAAGCCTTACACACTTCGTACAATATAATCCACGGACATGAATTTTAAATAATTAATTTTGACATTGATTCATATTGGGGGGTAATTAAATATACGCGCCTGTATTCTATGTATATTACCTCTTATATAAATTTAATTTTCCATATCAAGGTCTGACATATAATACAAGAGCTCTTCTTTGTGGCCTGCAAACCCTAGAGTTTCGAATTTTTTTTTGCACAAATTGTTCAATGGAGGGATTGACTGTGAAATATTGCTGAAGTCGGTTTCATTTTTGGTTCCTATTAGGAGAACGAGATAACTATGTTTAGAAAGATACCACCATACAAATTATGGGCTTAAGGCATTTGTGAACCAGTTAGTATGCAACTACAATTGTCACTTCCCAGAGTATGACATTTCTAAGCTCAGCACTTTGCTGCTAAAAAGACAGTTAAGCAGATTGGTTTTGTGATGTTTTCTGTCTGTCCTTGTTCACGTCGATTCTGTGTAATTTTGTTATATTTATGTATTATGTTTCTTTTGGACCCGAAATCGTTTTATCATTTTTTTTTTATTTACCTGTTTTTCCCAGGGTTATTTGACTTGATACTTATTTTTGACGTTATCTGCGAATTTGTACCATTTGGAATGTTTAGCATTCTGTAGTGTACATTTCAGAAGGGCCACTTGTCGTGCATTGGCTATGTCCTTACATTAAAAAATTATCTTTAAAGACACCTGAGTTAATTGAGAAAAAGGGGCAGTGTGTACAGAAAAAGAGAGCCAGAGAAAGGTGATGCAGATTATACCTACCTTCTCAATTCAGTGTGCGACCAATTTTCATGATTTTTCCAGTTAGTGAATGCTAATCGACAATATGTTTCTTATGCCTATAAAATTGGGGAATATAATAATTCCTTTATTTAGCATTTAGCTAATACATAAAAAGTATAATAAAACATATCTTAATCAAAACAAACACTCAAATATATCAATAAAATAAAATTTTTACAAATCACTTTATGTACAATTATTTATTAGAATATAGTATGTATCACTCTTCCATTACATGTCTTTTTAAGAGTTTTTTAAATAAATCCAATTTTGGACTATCTTTAATTATCTTTGGCAAGGAGTTAAATTCAATCAAACCTCTATAGTTAAGTGCTTTCTCAGTACTCCTCTTATTTTTCGTATACACCTAAAAATTTTTGTTATTTCTTGTTGGATAGGTATGTATAGACTCGTTCGTGACAAGTTTTTCTGTTAGATAGTTAGGAGTTGTCCATTTTTAATTTTATAAATAAAGATTAGTACTTGATATTTTAAAAATGATTCTATAGAGAGCCAATCTAATGCCGTTAGCATATTTCTTATAGGTGTTTCTCTTTTTTCCTCCAAAATTAATCTCATACATCTGTTTTGAAGTTTTTGCATCCTGTTTAGCTCATTTTTGTTAGCAAAATAGAGTATTGAGGAGCTAAAGACCAAATGTGGAAGGATTAATGTGTTAAAGACAGTAGTCTTGGACCAGCGAGTAAGATATGGTGAAACTCGTGACAAAAAATTAACGTTTTTGGTTATCTTTCCAATTATATACAATATGTGTTCTTTAAAACTAAGATGTTTATCAATAATAAAACCAAGATATTTAATATTTTCTACCACTTCTAAATTATCACTACCTACTATTATATTTAAATTACTTGATATGAATTCATTTTGAACTTTATTACTTCCTATAAGCATAAATTTGAATTTTTGTATATTTTATTTTAGTAAATTTTTATTAAACCATTTATAGAGATGACTTAATTCTAAATTTATTGTGGAAGTTAAGTGAGTTAAATCCTTTGAATTAAAACACAGCAATGTGTCATCTGCAAACAAGTGTAAAGAACAATTTTTTATTACCTGGTTTATGTCATTAATATAAATTAAAAATAACATCGGACCTAATGTACTTCCTTGTGGAACACCATTATTGTTAAACACTTCTGTGGAAATTTTGTTATTAATTTTGGTAATCTGCTTTCTATTCTTCTAATAATCTACAAACCAATCAAGGGCAGTATTACTTATACCAATTCCCTTCAATTTGCTTACCAGTATATCCCTATCTATAGTTTCAAAGGCCCGTTGTAAATCAAGGAACACTGCTCCTATTGCATAATTATCATCCAAGAGATTCTTCTATTCATAAAGAACATTCTGAATAGCCGTTTCACAGCTGTGATTCTTTCGAAAACCAGATTGATTTACCATCAGAATACTATTTGCAGTAATAAATTTCATTAATTGTTTATATACAATTTTTTCTAAAATTTTCTCAATTGTAACCGGCATATTAATGGGTCTGAACTGATCAGCCTCAATAGTACCTTTTATTTTTGAATTGGGATTACTGTAGATAACTTCAATAAGGATGGAATCTGTCCAGTTTCTAAAGAAGTATTTATGATGTTCAGAAGTGGCCCTTCTATATTACTGTAGATATTTTTTAAAAATTCAGGTGTTAGTTCATTTGGACTTCCTTTGTTGGGCAATGAAAATACAGTTTCCCTTAGCTCTATGTTATCAATTAAGCAAAATGAATCAAAAATGGTCTTGCAGACCGGAATTATTTATATTACTGTAGATATTTTTTAAAAATTCAGGTGTTAGTTCATTTGGACTTCCTTTGTTGGGCAATGAAAATACAGTTTCCCTTAGCTCTATGTTATCAATTAAGCAAAATGAATCAAAAATGGTCTTGCAGACCGGAATTATTTATACTTGGTGTCGTTTCTGGTCCTATATTCGTTTTGTCAATACCATGTATTATATTATTAATACTTTCCACAAAATAAAATTCAAATTATCTGCAATTTCTTTTGAATTAATCAAAACGCTATTGTTGATTTCCAGTTTAGTAATAGTTTTTTTATTAGTTGCAGAAATTAATTGGCTTAATGTTTGCCACATTTGCTTAGCATTATTTTTTGATAAATCTATTTTGTTTTGATAATATTTTTTTCTTTCCTCTCTGATAACTGACACCACCTTATTTCTACATTGTTTGTAATTCAATCTATTATCTGCCGATTTATTTATTTTTAATTTTTTATAACTATTGTCCATATCCTCAATTGCTTTTTCAACTCTGTCATTATACCATTCTTTAAACTTTGGTTTTATTACTTTTTCAAGTCGTGGAGCTATATCTTCTAATGCACCTTTAATATTATTATAAAATATATAATATTTAATATTTAAATCCCTATCTCTATAGTCCCATTTTATGTGTGATAATCTATTATTTAACACATCATAGTCTATCCGACCTCTTGTTTGCATAGTTAAATTATCCTTCCTAACCCTTTTTATCTGAATATTTATACTTACAATAAAATGATCACTTATTTGAGGGGTTTCCAACACCTTACATTCCAAAAGATTAAATTTGTTAGTCAATACTAAATCAATTATGCTTCCACCCTGGTCATTAGGATGTGTAACTGTCTCAACCAGTTGGTGTAAACCTGTATCATTTACAATTTCTTTTAGTTTATTTGAGTATGTAGTTTGTGCCAACCAGTTAATGTTAAAATCACCCATTATTATAATAGGGTAACTACAATCAAGCAGACTTTCACACCATTGTTCAAAAAAACATTTATTACAACAAACCAATAATTTTTTTGAAACTGAAATCTGTCAACATTTAAAAAGGTAATACAATCTTTTATATAAACTACAACGCCATCTGTGTGTCGATTCTCACTATCAACCCTTACAATTTGGTACCCTGTAATGTCAATTTCAAAATCCTCAATGTCTTCTGTCAGTCTTGTTTCTGTTAGGCAAATTATGAGTGGATTACACTTTAATATGAAGTTATATATTTCATCAAATCTTGACAAAAGACTTTGAGAATTCATTAGAACTATTAAACTGTTTATAAAAAATTACTGTTTCCATGGTCATTAACAATATTCATCTGTTTAACTGTATCATCCAAAACAATATTAATTTCTTTAGTGTAATGTGTATGATGTATTGAAATGTTATTAATTCATTTCTGCAGTGCCTGTGCTATTATATATTTACCACTATATTTAATGCTGCTATTGAAAACAAAATATGAAGAATCAATTAAGGCATTAAAATGCAAATAGTACCCAGATTTTTCACAATAGCATATCTTTTGGAACCTCATTTTATTATGTTCGTTAATAAAATTATTTAATAGATTACAATTTGACCACAACGGCACTGAAAAAAAAAATTGGTATATTTACAAGTACTTTTTAGATTTTGCAGTGTTTTTTCTTCCACTCTGATTCCCTTCACAACATTTTCGAATCCACCCATAACAATCACCCAATCTTGCTCGTAAAAGTTTTAGTTAAGCCTGCAATATTAATACTCTACCATCTGGTAGGTATAATCTGTGATAGTGAAATCAATAGGAATACCCCAAGTAACATTTTATCCAACTAAAAATTATATAAAAGGTTTATTTAGAGAAACTTGTATTATATACTATACTTGTAGTCTTTTAGCACCATCTAAAGTTATCATTTAAGTTAGGGTAGTGGGTTACAGTAGCCTGCATTCAATATCTACTGGTGAGTTTGTTCCATTAAACTGAGGTCTGTTTTTTTTTCTTTAATCATATATAATAATTAAGTAGAAAACAAATTTTCTGGCATTACAAAACACTTGTAACTGACATCATTATCACGACAACTTGTGCAACTCACCACATTCCACAACTATGCAGTCTGACCATTTTCTCACGTTTTTTGCAATTTTAGCGCCAATTTTCAACTATAACGAAACTCGTGTAGGGATGCATTTAATAATATCATACATTAAAGCACACCACCGCTAGGTGTCCCACTACCATAACTGACAGTTGAAGAAAACTCCTCTCTTTTTTTTCCTTTAGGTTACTTCTGCAAATCATAAAATTTTACTTGAGCAATTGCTTCTTTAGACAGGGTTTTACTCAAATTTCTCAGGTATCTTTAGAGATAAAGGTATCGAGCCTAATATATTTATAATTAACAAGAAGAGACCCATCTGATTGGACGTTTAATGTGAAAGGTATTCCTAAAAGAAATATATGTTGGATGTGTGGCATATATAAAGAGCCACTTTTATTTAAGCCAAAATGATAAAAGTAGTATAAAGCAAGAACCTTTTTTTTTTTGGAATTGGAGGGTAAACTCTAATTTTTATCATCTCATAACCCCCTCGGAATCAATTTTGTATATAGGCCACTGTATAGGGTCTTCTACAGATTTTTACATCCTATGTACATAATTATTGAAATTATATAAAGTACATAATAAACTTTATAATTTTTATATTAAATATCCTAACATTAAACCTATATTGGTGGTAACCAATTATGAAGAATGACACTGAGTGATGTGTTGGGTCTGCTACACGTTTTTGAGACATCCTATGTACATAATAATTGAAATTATTGATTTTCTATAAAGTACGTAAAACACTATAACTCTCATATCTAACACCCTAAAATTAAACCAATATTAGTAGTAACCAATAAAATTCCTGTTAAGATTTTCATCTTTAATATTACATCCAGTTTTCTATATTGTATTGTCCATTGTAGTGGATATAGAAATGGTAGAGTCTAGATTTTCAGGTTTACAGATAGATCTTCTTTGATACCAGTCTCACAGTCCTAGTTGAGACAGAAACCTAATGCTCTTCTTTGAAATGTAAAATTTTGCGTTAAATGGCAGCATGTCCATAGGGCAAAATTGTATATGAAAATCTGCTTAAAAATAGGGTATGCTTTTACCAAGATGTTAAGGCTATTTTCTAGTTACTTTAAGGGCAAACATACATTTTTGTATTAAAGCCATAAAGTAAAGAGCATTGAAGTGTAGCCCTAGACAAAGATGTGCTTTCTTGAAACTCATTTTCTGTAGACTTCCCTCAGATTTGTTAATTTAACCACCTCCTTTCTTTCTCAATTTAAAGATTGTGTTTTAAAAATCTTCTCAAATAATAATGTTATGCTTATTCTTAGGGAATGAGTGAATAATTACAGGATATCATAGACTCTGCTCTAGGTGCGGAATTTCTATGAATTTCTAGTTATTTCAATTTAAAAAAAGTCTTGAAATCTTGCTAGAATAACGCCCAGTTATTAATCAAGTTACAGTCTTTGCAGTTTTAATTAGTGTGTTCTAAAACGTGTAAAGATTTTTTTTTCCATTCATAAACGTGATCTAAATACAGGCCCATTTGTACAGTAATGTACTAAATCTAATATCTATACAAACAACAAGCAAGTAGGTAACTACAAACAAAAAAGTTAATCACAAACTTGATAATGAAAAACGTTAAAGTTGGTCATTATTAAAATGGTAAAATTTATGAATGAACATATCTATTATACTAGTAAGAGAATTTTAAATGATGTTTAAAAGATTATATTGCCATACTGAAAAAATCACCCCCACATTTATTAACATTTTTCATTATTCTATTTATAGATGAGTTTTCACCATACAGAGTTTTTAAATAAAATGTATGAATATTAATACTCGGCAATGTGAAATTGTAACTATGTAACCTTTTTTTAGAAAGGTTCCATATATATTAGTACTTTTATTATTTTTTATTATTGTTGTAGGTATTTAGTAATAGAACGCATGGAAATTTCAAAAGTATAATTCCTGTTTAAACCAGACCTTTCTGGAAAGGTATTTAGGTTCGTTATTTGGGATTTTTTTTTCAAACATTTGTTTTCATTTATAATAATAAAAAATAATAATATTTCATTGTGGGTCATCTTATATAAATATTCCCACTATATGGTATGATGGTATTTTTAATTCACAATTTTTTAAATCAAAATAATAATTGTTGTTTTCTGGGTATGCGGTTTCTTTTTTTTTATATCTAAATTAAATTCATGGAATTGTCTCATTTTAGGAAAGCACGTGCCGATGCAAGGTTGATTGGTATCAGGGCCAAGAGAGCGAAAGATGCTGCCGAGAATGAAGATGTAACAGGCAAAGAAAAGAAATCCAAGAAGTAAAAAATGTTATTTACTTAGGGTTGTTTTTATATATTGTAAGACTATAATATAAATATGGTTTACCATAAAATCTATTTAATTTTTTATTTTAACATGTATTTATAATCTAAAAAATAAATTAATAGCATTTTGGTAGTGGAGAAACATTTAAAACTCTTCTTAGATTGGAAGAAACTGAACAAAATTTAAATTATATTGTCATGCCAAAATTTTTGGCCTTAGTCGCTGTAGAAATATTATATTACATAGGTACAGGGTGTTCCAGCGAGGACTGAACAGGGACCTATTTTCGACCTTCCTTGTATTTTGGAAAAATTCAAAATAGCCAATCGATGTATTTTTTCTTGTAGAATCCAAAAAGGTCATCGAAAAAATATTTGAACCAGAAACAAAAGAGTTACGCTATGCATCAGGTGTTTTTAAATGGAATGTATCGTTTTTTATACGATTTTTGGAAAGAGTGATTTTTTTTATGTCCGTTCTGATTAAAAGATTTGATTTTGCGATAGCTGTTTATATTACATTTTAATGTTTTACAAACTAAAATTTTAGCTTCACCTGTTTAAAATATACGATAGGTTGGTATAGGTGATCAAGGTAAAATGACGTTTGAATGCTTTGTCAATAAAAATTGACATTATTTTAATTATTGTCGAAGTCTTCACCTAAAAAATATATATTTGACTCTGATCGAAATGAAATACTCTTTGGACGAGAGACTACAGATTGTTATGCTATTTTACAAGTGCCAAGAAAATGCAAGAGAAGCAAGAAGAAGATTTATTGCAAATTTTCATAGAAATATATCCATCAATACAATTCTAAGGATAAAAAACCTATTTGAGGAAAATAAAACTTTACGTGATAGAAAAAGAAATTCAATAAAAAATAATTATTAAATAATAAAATAAAACTACTAATAACATAAGTTTTCAATGTGACCGCCGTTTTTTTCGAAACAACATCGATAACCTCTTTGTAGCTTTTCTAAACATGCTGTTACAATATGATTTTCCTGGTTAAGGCGGTTTATTTCATCGACAATTTTTCCCATGATCTCTTGAATATTTTCGTTTCGTTGTCTGTATACGACGTTCTTCAAATGGCCCCAAAGAAATGTATCCAAAACTGAGAGGTCGGGGCTATTGGGCGGCCAAGCACATGTTCCATTTCGCCCTATCCATTCGTTATGGCGCCGATTTAAAAATTGAACCACATCATGCACGGCATGAGGAGGCGCCCCATCATGTCAAATTAAATTCTGATATTCTGCCAATGGTAACTCTTCCAAAAAATTTTCAATTTCGTTTTCTAAAAACTCATAATATCTGTGCCCATTTAAAGTCCCGTTAAAAAAATATTGGTCCCAAAATTTTATTGTTTTTTATCCCACACCAAACATGAACAGAATTCCTCCCTTGAAATTTAATAGTCTGGAACTTTTTTGGATTTTCAACTGCCCAGTGGTGTCTATTATGTCTGTTGAATACTCCCGATGTTGTGAAAGTAGCTTCGTCGGTCCACACAATATTTTTGAATAAATCAGGGTCTTCGTTTTCTTGCCGAATTACCATTTGAGAAACAAATTGGAAGCGAAGTTCTTTTTGTGCTGGTATTAGGTGCTGAAGTGGAAGGATACGAAAAGGCCTAAATTTATGAATTTTCAGAGTCCTGTGAACAGTCCCTCGGGTAACTCTTCTGCGCCTTACACCGCCACCGTACTGAACTTCCCGAACTGCATCCGAAATAGATTTGGTTGGATTAACTTGAAAATAATTTATAATGGCCTGGTCTCGATTTCTTCTTCTTTGTATATTTCTTTTTCTATCATGTAAAGTTTTATTTTTTTCAAATAGGTTTTTTATCCTTAGAATTGTATTGATGGATATATTTCTATGAAAATTTGCAATAAATCTTCTTCTTGGTTCTCTTGCATTTTCTTGGCACTTGTAAAATAGCATAACAATCTGTAGTCTCTCATCCAAAGAGTATTACATTTCGATCAGAGTCAAATATATATTTTTTAGGTGAAGACTTCGACAATAATTAAAATAATGTCAATTTTTATTGACAAAGCATTCAAACGTCATTTTACCTTGATCACCTATACCAACCTATCGTATATTTTAAACAGGTGAAGCTAAAATTTTAGTTTGTAAAACATTAAAATGTAATATAAACAGCTATCGCAAAATCAAATCTTTTAATCAGAACGGACATAAAAAAAATCACTCTTTCCAAAAATCGTATAAAAAACGATACATTCCATTTAAAAAACACCTGATGCATAGCGTAACTCTTTTGTTCCTGGTTCAAATATTTTTTCGATGACATTTTTGGATTCTACAAGAAAAAATACATCGATTGGCTATTTTGAATTTTTCCAAAAAACAAGGAAGGTCGAAAATAGGTCCCTGTTCAGTCCTCGCTGGAACACCCTGTACATTACATTACATACACTCTCTGGTTTAGTATGTGATTAAGTACCTATGCCCAAGTATTTAACTTTTAAACCAAACTATTATATATCGCTAGAGAGACCAGTGGGAGGAGGGTCCATGGCGTCTGGAACTGCCCCCCGCCCAACAAAATATATATATATTTTCATATTTTAATCTGACAATATAGAATTCCAATAACTACTAATTATTAAATGTGTTCAGTTGGCAACTCTTGCGAAAAGGCCGAAAACATTTTGGTTTGTCAACTACTAATTAGCGGTTTCGTGTGGCACTGTTAACTATAGCCGTTTTTAATTTGAACTTCAGGAAAATTATGAGACAGGCTATTTTTTTTTAATTTTGAGTGCTCCTTAAATAACCAAGCTAGACTGCAAGTTCAAAAATATTAGAAAAATCCGTTTTCTGTCAAAATATTGTTGAGGGTAAATATGCAAATGGAAAAATGAAGGTTAGGATATCGCTAAACAAGAATGGCCGTGATGGTTCTTTAATTCCACCATTTTTAATTGTATTTCTAAAAGATGTTTAAGAATAGTGTTCAAATGTGATGTTTGCTATGTGACATCAGTGTATAAGTCTTGTGTTGCACACTATACTTTTTCTGCGACCATATTTATTATATATAGTACTCTCGTAACGATTTAATTAGTATTTTGTCTTCTAACGACAACACGACTATTTCTATTAGTAAATATTTGACGTAAAATATGGCTGAAGAGCCAAGTAGTAGAACTTGTTTTGATTTCAAAGCAAACTGGATGAAAAATGGTAATGACTACAATAATAGTTTTTTTCGACCCATTTTCCTTCTCAATGCGTCATTTCAAGTGCAAGTGAAAAATATTTTTAACACAATGGCGTCAAACGCACGTTCTACGAAAATACTAATTTAACAACTATTGAAGAATTAAAAATGTAGGTATTTTACTTCGCTGAAATGATTTGCTGCAAGTTTTTATAAACAAGTCCCTTAGACAGTGGAGAAAATGAATGCAGAAGGTCAGTGGCGGCTATTCAGGTGAAGTGCTACTTCACCAGGAAAAATAAACAAGCAAACATCTAATTATATTTATCATATATCTCTTAAAATTTTAGTTTTTACATTCACCTAATTGGCAAAAAATAAAGTGTACATCTGGAATAAATATTTTACTTGACCGTTGGCGGCATGTCTTTTTAAAACTTTCAATCGAACTTTATTATAACAACTTTAACAGTGGCACAAACCACTTCGACTTTGCTGGAGGTGCTATGTTTAGTTTACGATCTTCCTACTATGTTGCCATGACAACGCGTACCCGATGACGTCGACCCCAGCGCCATACAACGCTCTCGGTGAACTGCAGGCGCAGTACAGGGTGTCCGGATTTGGTTGCAAAAGCAGGGTATCTCGCTTATTTTTAAACATAGAACCTTGCGGTTTTCACGAACCTGAGCTAATTTTTTGTGAAACTCATGAAGCCGTAAACAAAATTTTCATAGCTTTCTTCGTTTATGAGATACAGGGCGAAATAGAAAATTTTGCATTTTGGGACCCCCCTCGTATCTCGGTTATCCTTAACGCAAAAAGAAAAATTGCTGCTTATGCAGTTTTTACGCTGGATCCAGTGGCGTAGTCATATTTTTCATTTGAGCTGTTATTTTTTAGATATAACCCAAAGTTGTGTTTTTTTAAATGGGACACCCTGTATATTTGTCCTTTTAAAAGCTTCTCAAAATATGTAATAGTATGGGTCTATTTTAATAAACAACAACAAAAATCCTAATTTTTATAATTATCATCCCAAATTTTGCAGTAGGCCATGCAAAACAATGCTGCCTTTTATTTCGTTAACAATATCTACATCCTAACAATAAATCAAAATAAATATGTAATTAAATCTATTTATCAAACTATGTATTGATAAATTCGCACCAAAAAAGTACCACCTACCTAGATTTATGTAATACAAGAACCAAACAGTAATAAATTATTATGTAACAAGCCTTTCAGCAAAAATCAACTGTCGTATAAGAACTACAGTAACCAAAGAAATTAAAAGAAGTGTTCAAACTGATTTCCATTTTGTTCTATGCATGCTTCGCACAATTTTCCTATTCGTTTTAGGGAATTAAACAAAATAACGGGATGATTTTGTAAATAGCGAAAATTTTCTCTTATTGCATTTCCTAAATCTTGGACATTATCATAGTGGTCTTTGTAAATTTTATTTTCCAGATATCCCCATAGAAAGAAATCTAAAATCGACATTTGTTCCGATCCATTGATTGGTAAAATTATTGTCCAGAAATAATCTCGTCATTCCAGAATTGTATGCAGGAGCACCGTCCTGTTGAAAATAAATTTCGTTAATTTGCGCTAGAGGAACATCGTCAAGTAATTCAGGTATAGCTGCCTCTAAAATTTCTATATAGCGATTGGCGCTGTTAGATTTCCCTCAAATATATAAAATTTTATATGTGTTCCTAATATGAAGGACACATTTAGACCAAACCTGGCCTGCTGTCTTCTGGGAAATATTTGGTGTTGATTTTCCTGGGACCAGAATCTACTATTGTGCCTATTGAGTATACCAGAATTACTGAAATGTGCTTCGTCTGACCATATAACCTTCCGTTCAAAATCTCTAACTATATCGCATCTTTCTCGAAACCAATTGCAGAAGACTACCCGACGCTCTGCATCCCCTGGCTGTAAGTGCTGCACGAGCCTAAATTTCTATGGGTGGTATTTGTGCTTTTTTAGAATTTCTTGAACTCTAGTTTTTGGAATCCCTATGCTCTTTTCACTGGCCCTACAAGAGTTTGTAGGGTAAGCTTGTGCATTAGCCAAAACTGTAATTTCCTCAGCCTCCCGATTTTCTTTATTATATGTTTTCGTACGAGGTTTGATAAATGATCCGTGATAAGTAAATTCTTTTTTATCCGATAAAAAGTGGATATATTAGGTTGCCTCCTTTCTGGAGATCTAAATAAAAATTAAGCAATAGTATTTCAACATACCTAAAAATTAACTATTTACCTGTTAAAATACATCTCAGAAGCCGCTTCAACATTTTCATTACTTAATATAAAACAAGCTAACATATCGTACTTTTCATAATGTTCGAAAGTTTGGTTTTCTTCCACAATAATACAAATATATTTTTACACAATAAA
This sequence comes from Kuschelorhynchus macadamiae, assembly GCA_030620095.1. Classification (NCBI taxonomy): domain Eukaryota; kingdom Metazoa; phylum Arthropoda; class Insecta; order Coleoptera; family Curculionidae; genus Kuschelorhynchus; species Kuschelorhynchus macadamiae. The sequence goes on along the minus strand of JAUTXW010000521.1, from coordinate 1,808,930 downwards.
TAAATACAAAAAACTAGCGCTATTTTTTGTATACGCGTACAAAATTGGGAAATGTCATTTGCTTCCAAGAAAACAAAAGAAAACGGCATCGTTTTGCATGGCCTACTGCAAAATTTGGGATGATAATTATAAAAATTAGGATTTTGGTTGTTGTTTATTAAAATAGACCCATACTATTATATATTTTTGAGAAGCTTTTAAAAGGACAAATCAATTTCTGGACAAATATATAGGGTGTCCTATTTAAAAAAACACAACTTTGGGTCATATGTAAAAAATAACAACTCAAATGAAAAATATGACTACGCCACTGGATCCAGCGTAAAAAACTGCATAAGCAGCAATTTTTCCCTTTGCGTTAAGTTAAATGATAACCGAGATAGTATAGGGGTCCCAAAATGCAAAATTTTCTATTTCGCCCTGTACCTCATAAACGAAGAAGGCTATGAAAATTTTGTTTACGGCTTCATGAGTTTCACAAAAAATTAGCTCAGGTTCGTGAAAACCGCAAGGTTCTATGTTTAAAAATAAGCGAGATACCCTGCTTTTGCAACCAAATTCGGACACCCTGTACACTACACCCACGTGTCGTTCAGTTTGCGGTGATTGTTTACTTTTATTTGCGCGGATTTCGCTGAAACCGGTGAGTTCCTTTGCAGTTAACTTGACTGTTTTGTGTTATATTTATTTATGGTGTTGTTATAACTTCAAATTCGAAGGTAGTAAATGTGATTGTTCAAGACTGGAATAAATTAAAAGACGTCTTTGAATTTATTACAAATCGTGACAAATCTGATGAAAAATCAATCCGCCTTGCGTGAGCTTGCTAAGCTTTCACCTGAAGAAATTAGGGCTAAGTATAGAACCCTTTTTTATGAAATATTGGACCATATTTTAATGGAAATGACACTAAGATTTCAAGACTGAAAATTTTCCGAATATAGTTTAAATTTTCCGATTAGCCTGTTTGAAAATTTGTTACAGTTATATGGGGAAATATTTTCAAAAAGTCAACGACTAAAAAATGAGCTTGATCTTATTTTTGCCAGTGAGAGTAATTGGAATATATCGCTGCAAGAGCAAGAGAAAAAAATTAATAAAAATAAATATATTTTTACCGAAGCATATAAATTGTTTTCCCTTATTTAGACAATACCGTCGACAAGTGCTTCAGTGGAAAGAAGCTTTTCTTGCTTCAAACGTGTAAAAACTTATTTAAGAAATACAATATCCCAAGAAAGACTTACTTCTCTTGGCAATATTTCAATTCAAAAGGAATTTCTGGATGAGATTAGGGCAACTCATCCATTTTATGAGGATGTTATAAATAAATTTGCTGCTATGAAGGATAGGAGAATTGATTTAGTATACAAAATTTAGGTAAGTCGTAAAAAAATATTCTACTCCCTCCATGTAAAAAAATTCTTGCGATATTTTCTTGCTTCATTTGCACTTCCCCTACTTTTTCACCCGCGAGCCGCCACTGCAGAAGGTTATTAATAATGAAGCCGGAAATATTCATAGTGCATTTAAAAAATATATACATACCTTAAATAATTTCGGTATTTCTTAGGTTTAAGTTATTGATACCTTTTTTAATAAATCTGTCATTATTTAAAAGCCTGGGTTATAGATTGAAAACGTTTGCGTCTTGCATCACTGTTTGCGCTGTACAGTTCTATTTTTACCGCCATCTGTTTGAATTTCCGCTTGCCGTCAAAAAGATAGCAATATTTAACTTTGACGGTACAGTGACTATACGAAGTCACTATATCGGTATTTCTTAGGTTTAAGTTATTGAAACCTTTTTTAATAAATCTGTCATTATTTTGTATTTGTGTTATTAAATATTTGACAAACTGTCAAGAGGTATATTTTATTTCAAAGCTAACTAGATGAAAGTAATCATCTATATCACAATCTTTTTTGTTAACATCAGTGGCTTGTTTGTCATGGAAGCTAGGGCTGTGGACAGAAAATGGCTACAAATAATCAATCAACTACTAATTTTTAATTTTGTAATAAATAATATTTATATTTTTATTTGTCACATAAACCGTGTTTTTAATTTATTGCTGATCTGAGCGATCAGGCGGTCGATAATGACCGATACCCGGTTCGGTCCAAACGCGACATTGAAAGCGTTCTCGTATAATAAGAATTTCCCATGTGGAATCTCTGAATCAGCGCCTGTTTACATTTTTTGTCAGTCTTCAAAAATTAAATTAGGGGTGTAAATATAAAAGTAAATAAGATTGTACATTTTTCTTGCAAAACGAGAACAGTTGCACGGTTTAATTGATTTAAAATCGCGTCGAAAAAAGTAGGTTGTAAGCTTTTGCGGAAAGTTTATAGGAGCTAAACTCGGTTAAAGTGATAGACTCGGCAGAAGTTGTCTGAAGGTGAATAACATTGTATTGTGTGCAATTTGCTATCGAGAAGCTTTTCGATTTTTAATTTTGAAGAAAAAAAGCAATATCATTTCAAAAAGTAGGCCAAGCCCTAAATTAAGTCAATTAACTAAAAATATATTAGGCATTTTAAAATGAAAATTATAAAAAGTGTGTATGGTTGACTGGTTGTGACGAAAAGTGTCTTTTGTTTTACTGGCTTTGCTCTAGCGAACAAAATGTGTGGAATAAGAATAGATTTGCAGATTTACATCATTTACACAAATTAATAAAATTTGTCGGTAATAAAACAATCTCAGAAGAAGCTTTTGATTCTTTTAAAAAAAAATTATTCAAGTTACTTTGATTTTTCCTACATTGCGATCTAAAATGTCAGCTGTTTACAACACATCAGAAGGCTTGGATAAAAATAGTGACTTACAAAAATCTCTTAAAAAATGTGGTTTAGACCAGACTTTTCCTAAAATTATGTGAGTTACTTACTAATCTCGCTACAAGTGCATCAACAGAACGTAGTTTTTCCTCTTAAAGGAATTAAAAACTTTGTTAGAAACTTATATTAAGGCACAGTGGCGTAACTGCACCCTGGCCAGCCCCCGCTGCTGGGGGCCCACGAGGTCAGATGGCTCGGCGATAAATGCAAATGGGGATTATGAGAGTATGAATGACCTTTTTTTTCTAGTCATTATATATTTTGCGGGCTACATTTATTGACAAGTAAAGGACCTTTTTTTTTTGTCATCAAATATTTTTCTGTTTTGAGAGAGGGGTCCTTTACCGAAAACCGCGGATGGCCCAAAATGTGTAACTACGCCACTGTTAAGGCAAAAACTTTCTGCCTTGACCGTAATATCAAATAAGAAACAACTAGTTTATATATTTTTTGGATGTATGTAAAATGTTTTTTTTTTTGGGTTGTTTAGGACATAAATATTAAAATATTATTCTCATGGTGATGTTTTCACTTAGGTCAACATCAATTATGTTGGTAGTTTACACATTTGCGGATACATACTATCAAAAGGAAAGGTTTGTCAAAATAGAGGGTTTATGAGGACTCGTAAAACTGCTTCAGATTCTATTTAAATATAAATAATAATAATAATTAAAATTATTATTTTTATTATTACAAATACATATTTATACTATTAATATAGTTTATTTTCCTCCAGTAAAATACCCCATCTAAAATAGCACAATTAAAATATCTTAGCCCACATTTTTCACAGCTTCCCCTTTTGAAAAGGCCTGGACACGCCACTGGTTGACGTTACTTGGTTGAACGCGATAGATCACGATTAGTAATATTTCTTATACCACTAACGACAATCATATTCACATGAAAATAGCTGTCTTTAAAACTTGTTATACCATATACTATTTAATAAAAAAAGAACTGGGTAGTTCATATTGCCTAATTTATTTTTTACAATATATTTACAAATTATTTTTTTTACAACATAAACATGCTTACAGTACTTTTTTAATTAATTCCGTTTTCTTTCTGAAGAGAGCCACGATTGGAGTCCTTTACCATATTTCGGTTTTTCTTTAGAGCCATCATCAGGGACACATTCTGTATGTAACGCGGTGTATAACGCTTTAGCATCATTAGAGTTGCCCAGAATTTTTTTCAGTTCATCCTAAACAAAAAAAACTTCATTATACAAAGAATATTCACGGAAAGTGAACAAAACACTTGATATCTAAAAATACTTGTTTTTTTTTTAAGAATGTCCTTAAATATGATAAAAAGGGCTTGAAAAGAAATAAATTTGGGTATGAAAAAAATGCATACAGAATATTTAATGTCTGTCAAAAAGGCAAAACATATACAAACATTATTAATATTAAAATATAAACAAAAAGTATAAATAAGAAATTGCTAACGAAATTTAAAAATCAATAAAGATAAATAAACCAATATTAATATAGAACGGAAGCTTTCACGCCTTTAGTCAATTCTTGGGATTAGACCGTGTCAAATTGCTATCGGACGTTTCGCCTTCGGTTGCACGAGACATCTTCAGGGATCTTTACGAGATCTGAACACTGAATTAGCTCGAAGAGATTCAGGCGGGCTTTTATACCCGACTTGTGCTTGCCGAAGCGTGACCCTGCGTTAAGATCGGTTTCCACGTGTGATGTAGGCCGTAACTCGTATCTCTATTGAATTTTTTTGCATATTTAAAAATTTCAATAGATTTTCTACATTTTCGTTTATAAAGCTCTGGAACCGATGCTAGAACCTTGGTTTCCTTTACGTTTATAATATCGCCAGTGGTATGCTAGTGTTCAGCTACAGCAGATTGAACAATGTGTTTCTTTTTAATACATCGTTCATGTTCCTTATGTCTAGTGCAGCCATGTCAAAGATGCGGCCCAGTCGGCATTTTTCTACAGCCCAAATCAGTTTTGAAAATAGCCAGATAATGAGTCAGTTGCGATAGAGTTTCGAGTTAAGTTGCGCACGTATTGTTACAACACTTAACAGTACTTATCATAATTTATTTCGAATACAGTTTTTAACATGTGTCTTTCAAAACCAAGTGGAAGTAAGAGGAAACTTGTACATGAACATCGTATCTTTCAAGAAAAGTGGGAATTAGAGTATTTTTGCTGTGAAGTGAAAGAAAAAATTATTTGTTTGATTTGTAATAGTACAGGGTGTCCGGATTTGGTTGCAAAAGCAGGGTATTTCGCTTATTTTTAAAGATAGAACCTTGCGGTTTTCACCAACCTGAGCTACTTTTTTGTGAAACTTATGAAGCCGTAAACAAAATTTTTATAGCCTTATTCGTTTATGAGATACAGGGCGAAATAGGCAATTTTGCATTTTGGGACCCCCCTCGTATCTCGGCTATCCTTTAACTTAACGTAAAGGGAAAAATTGCTGCTTATGCAGTTTTTTACGCTGGATTCAGTGGCGTAGTCATATTTTTCATTTGAGTTGTTATTTTTTAGATGACCCAAAGTTGTGTTTTTTTAAACGGGACACCCTGTATATTTGTCCAGAAATTGATTTGTCCTTTTAAAAGCTTCTCAAAAATATAAAATAGTATGGGTCTATTTTAACCCGCGATTGGTATCGTCTCTTAAATCCAAGCCATTGGTATCGTGTTAGATTTTGCCTAACATAGATTTTTTTAACAATTTTCGCTATGCTATTTACATTTTTTTTTAAATATGGATTACTATATATTTTTATTTACTATAGTGTTGTTTGTCACCATATTTTACAATTGTTAATATCTATTGTTATAATTATTATTATTAATATTATTATTATATTAATATTATTTTTATTTATTTTAACAAAATATTAAATCTTTTGAATGTAAATAATATAACAGGATGACATTTATTAAATTTTTACAGTTTTTGAAAGGAATCAACATCAATACAGGATAAAAACTACAAACGATATTTATAACAACAAAATTTAAGAATCTTCATCTCTGCTGAAGCACACTGTACAGGTCAGAACAGTTTTGGCTGTATGCTCACTGCAGATCGGTTTCGAACTTTCTTCACATAGGTATTTTGTATATCTATTTTTTCTTTTCGGACAAAAGGAACATCGTGGTTTTTTCGCCTATCTGTTGTTGTTTAATTGGGGGAAGCACAGGTTCTTGATCTCCTAAGACATTCTTTATTTTTTGACGAAGAGGAATTGACAAATTTGTTAGGCTGGATCGACGTAAAATGTGGGGTTTTGAAAGCTGCTTAGCTAATTCTGTTAGATAATGCCTTCGTAAGATATTTGAATTAGTGTTACTAACAAAAATGATCTGCGAATTAATTCCGGCAATATTCAGCAAGGTGCAAAATATAGTGAGCGGCCATCTGTTGCTCACTCTTGTAACAGAGTATTCGGCTTTCATTCTGTCCACAACATCAACTGCTCCTTTAATAAGATTATAAAAAGTGATAACAGAAAGTTTCATATGTTCACTTGCTGGATCGATGTCATCGTCTGCATGGAACGTTAAGAGCATAAACACGTTTTTATTCTTTTTAGGAACATATGAAGTTAGCATCGATTTATTAGAATCTATCCCCCAAGCAAACATACTGCTACATTCACGTCGTATTTTCGTATCTAAAAAAATTGGGGTTATTTCCCGTTTGTTTTTGCGCAATGTTCCTACCAAAGTTAGACGGTGGTTGTGAAGTAAATCACTGGCCAATGGCAAAGAAGTAAAATAATTGTCAGTAGTTATATTTCTGCCAGTACCACTGCAATGCTTTATAAGGCGTTTTACTACACTATGGGCATCATTGCTTACTTGATAAAGACCCGGGGGTTGTTTGCCGGCGTAAACTTCGATATTATGTGTATAAAACATCCTGGCGTCCACAGCAGCGTAAATTTTTATGCCATATTTGGCAGGCTTATTAGCTATATACTGTCGAAACTTACATCGTCCCCTGAATGCTTCAAGCATCTCATCTATCGTTACATATGCACCGATACTGTAGTGTTGTACACAATTTTCAGTCAAAAGATCCAGTATGAATCGCACAGAAGCAAGATTATCTGTCTTAACTCTTTCCGCACGCGTGTCTTTGTGATCAAATCTAATAGCTTGCACTAAAGTATGAAAACGATGCTGTGACATTGTGGCTGCGAAATATTCTGGAACCGTTCCGTCCGTGTTCCACAGTTCTGATGTATTAAGATGTTGAGCTCTTTTTATGCCTGCTAAATATACAAGACCTAAAAATGCATTAATTTCGACATAATCAGTGGACAGACAATGCTTCTTATTGACATACGATAGTCTCACTATATCAAGTTGTTTGTTTGTACAATCTGTAATATGTTCAATTATTTCGTCAGAAAAAAAAAGTTTCCAACAGTCTAATATTGTTCTAGCCTGTTTAGCATTACCTTTTACACCAGGCAGTTGGGTGATTATATTCTGGCGAGAAGTTTTACCCACATTTTCTCTGATTTTGTGTACTACCCACTTAGTTCCATCTTTTCCAGAATACAAAGGATAGTTTGCCGCACTACGCCCTAAGCTCTCGGAGGGTCCATCGTCATCCGAACTTGACTGTTCTGTGTCCGTATTATGTAAGCTGTGCTCAGATGGAGCATCTTCATCTTCTGAAAGGCTTTTTGGCTCATTTGAGGTACACGGCTGGTCGATTTCGCCTGCTTCCTGTTTTTCTGCTTCTTCTTTCCAAAGTTGATCCCAGAGGCTTTGCAGATGTTGTTGATCACTTTCGCATGTCATCGCAACAATATACCAATAAATAACTTATACAAATACAGTTTTAGTCAATTATTTAACAAAAACTATTTCAAATAACGCACAATTTAGAACTACTCATTTGGTGTCGTGTTAGATTTAATCTCCGACCTTGACACGCGGCAATTCAAAGATCTACTGCGGCGGCGCAGATTAGAAAAGCGATACACTAGTGGCGGGGCGGGAACGAATAAACGTTACCAGAAGCATTGCTAGACGCGTGCAGATACACAGCTCACAGATTGAATGGGACATCCCTAATTGTAAAAATGTTAGAAAAAATCTAACGGCGATACTAATCGCGGGTTAATAAACAACAACAAAAATCCTAATTTTTATAATTATCCCAAATTTTGCAGTAGGCCATGCAAAACGATGCCGTTTTCTTTTGTTTTCTTGGAAGCAAATGACATTTCCCAATTTTGTACACGTATATAAAATATAGCGCTAGTTTTTTGTATTTATTTATTGTGTAAAAATATATTTTTATTATTATGGAAGAAAACCAAACTTTCGAACATTATGAAAAGTATGAGCGATGTATTTTAACAGGTAAATAGTTAATTTTTAGGTATGTTGAAATAGTATTGCTTAATTTTTATTTAGATATCCAGGAAGGAGGCAACCTAATATATCCACTTTTTATCGGATAAAAAAGAATTTACTTAATCACGGATCATTTATCAAACCTCGTACGAAAACATATAATAAAGGAAATCGGGAAGCTGAGGAAATTACGGTTTTGGCTAATGCAGAAGCTTACCCTACAAACTCTTGTAGGGCCAGTGAAAAGAGCATAGGGATTCCAAAAACTAGAGTTCAAGAAATTCTAAAAAAGCACGAATACCACCCATACAAATTTAGGCTCGTGCAGCACTTACAGCCAGGGGATGCAGAGCGTCGGGTAGTCTTCTGCAATTGATTTCGAGAAAGATGCGATATGGTTAGAGATTTTGAAAGGAAGGTTATATGGTCAGACGAAGCACATTTCAGTAATTTTGGTATACTCAATAGGTACAATAGTAGATTCTGGTCCCAGGAAAAACAACACCAAATATTTCCCAGAAGACAGCAGGGCAGGTTTGGTCTAAATGTGTCCTACTTCATATTAGGAACACATATAAAATTTTATATATTTGAGGGAAATCTAACAGCCAATCGCTATATAGAAATTTTAGAGGCAGCTATACCTGAATTACTTGACGATGTTCCTCTAGCGCAAAAAACGAAATTTATTTTCAACATGACGGTGCTCCTGCAC